>JABTTQ020001479.1:0-355484 GCA_016081115.2 Rehmannia glutinosa | reverse complement strand
TTACGTATTACTAAAACGAGTCAACTTAATTTTTAAAGTGTTAAGCGAATCAAAAGCGAGTTATACTATCAAAAGACTCGATCCAGTCGTTTGAGTATAACTCTGTTGTGCAAATGGCTGTTGTCACGGGAGCAGGTAAACAAGAGGTCTCTTTGAATTTATAAAAGGACTAAAAGAAAAAGTTGGTGAAGTCTATTCAACCCCTTCTAGACTTCTGCATATCACCCTTCCTACAAGTGGTATCGAGGAGAGGCGGTTGGTTCATTGAGCCTTTGTTCGCGAAAATATTTGGATCTCTATCTATCTGCAGTGTACATTTGTAGTTTATAAGATAATGGCAAGTAAGTCGTATTCCTTAGGGATTGAATGCGAAAACAACATTTATATTAACCTCGTATTCTAATTTTATTGAAGCAATAGAATATCAAAATTAAAAATAAAAGAAATGAGTTTAGAACCCCACAAATATTTTCAACAAATACGAAAGCAACCACTAGGCACATAATCTCCAACTTCTTCAATATTAAATCAAATCAATGTTTCACAAAACCAATTAAATGCGTTTCTATGGGTTGATTCTATCTTAGTTTATTCCCCATCCGGGGTGGGCGCATAAATAGTAGATTAATAATAATTGAGTTCTCTAAGATACATCACAACTATTCTTAACTCCCAACGGATCTTTGAATTGAAATGCTCCCCACAATGATAGTCTCCCGGTACATTACCTGTTTATGCATCTGAATTTGATTTCGTCTTGCTAGAACTCATCTCTGGGATTATGGACTAACAAATATGACATGCAAATTATTAGCCAAATAATCAATAATTAAGAATAAGCACTCGAATTCATAAAAATAGAACACATTAAGAAAACAATGTATCAAGATTTAACATGAATCCCAGTTTAGATTATGCCTAGGATCGAAAGATTAGCGAACATTGATAACAAATTCATGGACAAACTTGGAAATCAACATTGTGACATCGTTAAAGTCGGACAAGAGATCTAAACTAGAGAAAAAACCCCTTCTTGTCGGGATGGATCCTCCCCTTCAAAGCCTTGAAACTCTTGTGCTTAGTAGATGTGAAAGGCGCATGTGGTATTCTTCGTAACCTAGCCCTCCTCTCTCGGAAGATCTTTGATCATGTAATCCTGTGTATTTTAGTGTGTTGTATCTTGTATGAATGATGTAATTTAGTGCGAGCACTTGGTCCCACTATATAGGTGGTCTTGGAGAGACCACTTGTAGGAGTTAAGTAGGAAAATGACACAAAAATCCGCCGTAGATGAATCGCGCGGGCCGTGTGGTTTCACCGCGGCCACTCCCCATGATTGTGTGGATCAACAGGCGGACTATGTGGATGGTTTATGTCTCTGTTTTCTCCAACATTTCACGGTTATGTTACTCGCATGGGCGCATCACGGTCGTGTCACCCTGCGAGGCTGACCGTGTGCGCTTGTTTTTGTTCATTTTCTTCATCTTTTCGATCTTACTCTTTGCACTAATCCCAATCATGTAAGGGCGCTTCCAATGATATCTTTTCATTTTAAACTCATTTCTGTAAATGTTACAAGAATACATAGTATCATGCCCTTCTAAGAAACCAAGTAAAATACAACTTAATAAACATGCAAATGCATCAATAATGTATTAAAATAAACCTACTTAAATGCACATATACTTTACGTATTAAAATCCCCCAAACTTAAACCATTGCTAGTCACAGGAGCAAATTAAAGAAAAATAAAATCACGGGGTACAAAGAATACACAAGAACAACAAACATCGCTCATGAAAATAAATAGTGTATCGCTCAACTCTGAAAGTCTATGGTAAGTGTTTGCGCTCAAAATCAATTCGATGAATGTGGGAACTATCATGAACTGCCGTCGTCTAACATCTACTACCCTTTAGTGTGCGCAACTTAAGAATCAAAACATATTTCATTTTGGTTGTAATGTAGGCTCTTTAGTAAGGGTAGGGAAAATTTGGGTTAAGTGACTTGACTTAAGCAAATAGAATTTAAGTACACGGACTTGCAACTCCATGACGATTTCATCTAAAAATCATTTTTTCAAGATATTTTCTTTTTCAACTCAACTCCACCCTTTTTCTTTTCATTCTTAGGTCTTTTTGCCTTTTTTTTTTTTCTTATTCATCCTCAAACTCTCAATTTCTCAAAATTTCGAATTTTTCTTTCTTTTGCTCGATTTTTTTTTTTTTTTTTCGAGTTTCATTATTCTTTTTCATTTACCTAAGCCTTGCTCATCCATCATTCTTTTGCCAAGTATCTCTTTTATTCACAATTTTCACCACATCTCCCTCAAATATTCATATTCTATAAGCTCGATGTTTAGGGATAAAAATCATCTTTCGATTTTAAAGATCAAAATGTGGCCAACAATAAAAAAGTTAAGGCTCAAAGTGGCTAACTAGGGAATCATGAGTTCATAGGTAAGTTTTTTAAGGCTAAAATAGGCCTGATTGCACACACATATGGTTTCAATGAAGATGCGAGCAAGTTCTAGAGTTCTAACAATCATGAATGACATTCAGAAAAAATAAAATGCATAAGATAAAGCGATTATAGGCACAAAGCTCACGAGAACTATTTTTATAACATGCTCAAAGACCCATTTCTCAATCCATGCGAAACAAGTTCAAGATATCTTCTCAACAATTCATCACACTATTCACACAAATATTTCATTAATTAAATAAAATATTTTAATATTTTTATGAATAAACTAAAGTTAGAAAAAATAAAATAATTTCTATGACCTTGGTAAAGTTTATTTGAAAATGTTGGGAAATTAATTTTAGATTTTGATGAATGCCATGTAAAACTTAGAATAGAAAGTTGGCACCCCATTTTCCTGTAATTTGCATTAATAGATAGGGCTTTGGTCATTAAAAGTTAAGTCGGCTATGCTGGTTATGTAAGTAAGTGAGCCCGGAGACTAGAAGGAAGACTCATTTGTAAAGCGGTGAGTGTAAGGAGGAAGAAAAGGCAGGGAACTCATTGCGAGTGTAGGTGAGATGCGGTGAGCAAAGTGTCGATCAATCCCCGACTCAAGATAGCCAATCTCAAGTTGATGTGACGGATGAGTCATCCAATAATTGGAAGGCGACTCGAAAGTCATGCGGGAAATCAAGGAAATGCGATCAAGTCGAGACAAGCGAAGAGATCCGTTGCCAAAGTCAAAAATTACTTAAACAAGTAATACTCATCTTGCCTTTCTTAAAGTGCTCGATCCCGAAGCGTGCAAAAGGAATAAACCAATGGGAAGCCTTGCACACATGTCGAGAACTACTAAAAGTGAAGACTCATTCAATCGAGGAAATGTAAATTCCAAGAGGGACGCAACAAGACAAAGCAACGATCACAAGTGTCTTTTGAAAATTAACTATCTCTTCAGCGGGCAATTTTCAAAAGAACATATAAAGTGAGAATCACCTTGAGAAAAGGTTACCTTGATTACGAGAAAACCATTACAAGCAAGAAAGCAATATACGTAACTGAAATATTCTCAAGTCAATTAAGCTCATTCCTCAAGCCCTACATTCGAAGGAAATCAATCGACACTCACTGTGAAGGAAAGACGACTTCAATCGGTTGAAGAGGAAACATTTGAAGAATCAAAGGTCTACATTCCACAAAGGATTGTAGAAGGTTCAAGTCGAACAGGTTTCAAGTTTTGGAGGGCTTGTGATCAAATCCAAGAAGCTTGAGCAAGTGGGCTGTAGTAGCAAAAGCGGTGCCCTGTGAAGAAGGCGAGTCGTATGAGAAGCTAGTTGTGTGACCAAGGCATCTCGGTGAGTCCCAAGGATCAAGTCGGTTGTGTGATCAAGACTTGCATCTGGGTGATAACCACTTTGTACATTGATCAATACTTAGTGGATTCCTCCGGGAGTTGGAGAAGAGAGGAGTAAAGAATTACCCCATCTTGAACCTCTATAAAATTTATTGTGTCATTTACATTTCAACACTTTAATTCTTTTGCATACTTATTTTGATATCTGTTGATAAATTTGTTGTCCATCGATAATTAACAAAGTGCTATAATCAAGTATTAAAACAAACTTAAACCAAGATTCAAGGGTGTTAAGTCTTAATGTGAAAACATATCACGGTGGAGTTAAGTTTTAGTCAAAAGCAAGTGAGTTATTCTATCAACGGCTCGATCAGTGCATTTGAGTGGCTAACTCTGTTGATCAACTAACTTAGTTGTCCATCAAGGACTTAGGTTTGTGAAGTATTAACTCACGAGCGTCTTAAAAGGACTAAATCGGAAAGTTGGTAAGGTTTATTCAACCCCCTTCTAAACCTTACACTCACACCCCCTTGGACCTACAAGTGGTATCGGAGCGGTTGGTTCATTGAGCCTTCACTAGTTCTTGAACTAGATCTCAATCTCTCAAAGCTTGCTTTAGCACTTGATTTTCAAAACTCTTTTATTGACAAAGTTATTATCATGGAAGCAAATTTGACACGCATCCCTATGTTCACAATTGAGGAATTTGATGATTGGAAAATTCGTATGCGAGCTCATCTATCAACATTACGAAATGTGGATAGTAATAGAAGATGGGCCATTGCAAATTTTAAAAGTAAACAGCTGCATTTTGCAAGGAGTCTTTCTGGTGAAGGAAAAAGATGTTGCTCCCGGACCGGCTATGGTTGAAAAACCAAGGCTGAATGGACAAATGATGACGAAAAAAAGATACAACTTGGACAATGTGGCCAGGACATTCTTTACAAAACCCTGGACAAAGCCATGTTCAACAAAGTCAAATCGTGCAAGGCTGCAAAGAAATGCTGGATAAGCTAACGATTTGTGAAGGCTCTGAGCAAATCAAGGAAAATAAACTATCTGTTCTTTGTACAAAAATTTGAAAATTTTAAGATGCTTGCGGAGAAACCTTGGATCAAGCTGGATGCTCGGTTCTGAAATTACCAATGAGCTATCGCGGGAAAAAGAATATACACAAAAGAAATGTGTATGAAGATTCTAAGTCTCGGTGAATGGGAAATGAAAGTCATGGCCCTGAGACACTCCATGGACCTATCAAAAACATCCAACCATGAGCTATTCTCGGATCTCAAAACTACAATTTGAGCTAAGAAGAAAAGACCTAGAGGAGGCAATTTGTGCCCAAAGCAATTTTGCTCTAATAGTTAAGGATGGTAAAAGAGAGAGTCGAGGAAGTCATTGACCAAGGAGATTGCCTGATGGTTAAAAGGTTTAACAAATTCTTCAACAAGAATTACAAAAGAGGCAAATGTGAATCCTCCGAGAAGACACTCGGCTCACTCCCAAGTCGAGGAAGATAGGCCACCCAAAAGAAGCGAGCATCAAAGGTTGAGTATCAAAGAGGTGACAATCGAGGATGGAAAGAAGCTGATCAAAGGTTGAAAATCTATCTTTGGGCTGCGAGGCAACCCGGTCACTATGCCATTGATTGCCCATATCTGCGATCAACAAATACGAGGAATGAAGAGGAAAGAAAAGTCTTGAGAAAAAGAAGACAAAAGAAAAGAAAAAGGCAATGTTAGGCTAGAAGGCTATTTGAGGCACCAAGTCAAAAACACGGCGGACTTCGAGAGAATAATGAATCGACTACTCAAGTGACTCACGAAGAAGAAGCCTTGATATGTTTAATGGCCAAAGAACAAGACCAACTTTGCCGAGAAGATGAGGTACACTCTAACTCATCTCACTCGGGACTTAGTGATAGTGAGCGTGACACACACACTCATCACCCACTAATCTTTATGATTCATTAGGCAAAATGATGAAAGACTTTGAGCACATTAAAACCTCACACACAATTTGCTAAATGAGGAAAAATGCTTTCAAAAGCCAAAACTCACGGTGACTAAGGAGGTAGAGTGTCTAAGTCACATAGGCGATGAGAATAAAAAATAAAAATTGAAAATGCTAAGTTAATAAGCGAGATATAGCTGCTATAGAAAAAGGAAAATGACCTCAAAAATGTGATTGCCTCATTCACTAAGGCATCTAAATCTTTGAATGATCTTATTATGAGCCAAAGAGAATGTGGAGATAAAACAGGCTTAGGATTTAATTCCTCTATGCTAAGTCGAGCTCCCAAAGTGATTTTGGAAAAATGATCTTCAAGCAATGAAGCATCTCAAAAATCGAAAACTCCAAATGGTGCACACATTCATTCCAAGAACAATCACAACCAAAGCGGCCTCGATTATAAAGGAAAAGGAAAACGACCCGGTGAGTATCTTTGAAAGGACAAGCTTGAGAAGAAATCGGTAGAGTTCCTCGGCAAACTCCAAGCGAAAGTACTGCTGTAAAGAAGAAAGCAGAGCTACCAAAAACTCCAAAAATTCTATAAAAGGAACACATATGATGGGAATGGTAGAAATTATCCAAGCGGTGATTGGAACAATGTGAACTATCAACAAAGACCTATGGAATACATGCACAGATGGCAAAGGCCTAAAACTCGGCAAAGGCCATTCCAAAGGCAAAAGAGTTATCCTCGGCACACATATGCACCCAAACACTATGCACGGAGGTATCACAACTACCCAAGGAAGGCAATTGCTAAAACACATGTACGGGTCATACGAGACAAAAGAAGCGGAGTTGTATGAACTGCAGAACCCCCAAACAATTTGCCAAAATTAATTATGATTATGACAGCGATAGATGGCAACCTCTTAGAGTCAAATCATTTGGCTATAGGTTGGTTGGATCATCTTACAATACTAACCCCTCGGGACCCGGACAAGTATGGGTACACAAAACTAATTTCCTTGATTGCGGGTTCAAGAACAGCGGAGTGCCAAGGAACTGGTACATGGATAGTGGCTATTCGGACACATGGCGAGGAAACAAGAAAAATCTGTCAAAATTTAAGGAAGTTAGAGGTGCAAAAGTCATATTTGGAGGAATGAAGCTCGGAAGAAATAAGAGGCATTGGATCCATCAAGAAAAATGGATTAGAAATTACGGATGTTGCATATGTTGAAGGCCTCAATTTCAACTTACTAAGCATAAGTCAACTTTGTGACAAGGGCTATAATGTTGGATTCAATATGGGAGTGTGCCAAATCAAGAACATGAATCTAATGAAGTAGTGCTACAAGGATGCGGACAAATGAACATGTATGTGGTGGATTGGTCAAGCTTGCAACACCAAGCACTTGTCTACTAGCAAAAACGCAGTAGAATCAAGTTGGTTGTGTCACAAAAAGGCTGAGTCACTGAATTTCAAAACTATTAACAAACTTGCAAGAAGTAATCTTGTAGAAGGACTTCCCGGACTCGGTATACAAGAAGGAGAGTGTATGTGATGCATGCCGGATGGGAAAGCAAATCAAATCATCATTCAAAGAAAAGATATGTCCATCTTCAACAAGAATATTACACACTACATATGGATCTATTTGGTCTGTTGAACAGTAAGCATAAGTGGAAAGAAATACACCTTGGTGGTAGTAGATGACTACTCAGATACACATGGACAATTTTCATGTGTAAGAAGAAAAGAAACCTGCGAAACTACCACGGTTGATGAAGAGAATCAAAATGAGAATAGTCAAACCATTATCAAAATAAGATCGGCGGAGGAGGCGAGTTTGTCAATGGTATAATAACTCGATATTGTGTTGAAAATGGTATTGGTCATGAATTATCTGCGAAAGGACTCCACGATGGGAATGTAGTTGCGAAAGAAGGAATAGAACTCTCAAAGCTGCAAGGACCATGTTAGGTAAGCAATTTAAAGATTTTGGGAAGCAATAAACACGACATGCTATACTCAAAATAGATGCATGATAAGCAGACTTACAAAGACTCCTTTTGAGATTTGGACGAGGGAGAAAGCGAAATGTTGCATATTTTAGAATATTTGGATGCAAATGCTTCATCCATAACAATGGCAAAGACAATTTAAAGACTTTTGATGCTAAAAAGTGATGAAGGTATCTTTTTGGGATACTCGGTGAAAGCCAAGCCTCTGAGTGCTCAACAAGAGGATAATGGTTACATAAGAATCCATCCATGTGGTGTTTGATGAGCCCATGTAAATGGAGAAGACATTGAAGAGTCGGTGATAAAAGGTGAATCGACTACCATGCGAGAAGAGTCCTATGTTGAAAAGTGAAAAGGAATTATAAACCAGGATGAAGATGAGATAGGCGAGTCTCAAAGACAAGCTGGGAAATATGCGGCAAAGTGATGATGAGAGAGCTGATCAAAATAACACGGTGCAAGATGGTGAATCCAGCTAACTTACTCGAACGATGTAAGGTGGTGAGAGATCATCCACGAGAACTAATCATTGGAGATGTAAGAGAAGGTGTGAAAACCAGATCGAGAATTCAACAAGAAGCTATGTTCACTTGTTTTATCTCACAAATAGAGCCAAAAGATGTGTCACAAGCATTGGATGACACACATTGGATTCAAGCCATGCAAGAAGAAGTTGAATCGGTTTGAGCGAAACAAAGTGTGGGAATTGGTTCAAAGACCTACCCATCAAAATGTTATTGGCACTAAATGGGTGTTGAAACAAGATGAATGAGGAAGGATCGATGGTAAGAAACAAAGCAAGATTGGTAGCCAAAGGTATTGCGAAGAAGAATAGATTTTGATGAAACTTTTGCTCGATGGCAAGATTGGAAGCCATAAGAATGTTTCTTGCCTATGTTGCTCACAAGAACTTCATTGTATATCAAATGGATGTAAAGTGCATTCCTTAATGGGTTATTGGAGGAAGAAGTGTATGTTGAACAACCTCCGAGGATTTGAAGCGAGAAGACTCTTGGAGATAAAGTATACAAACTCAAAAAGCTTTATATGGATTGAAATAGGGCACCAAGGCGTGGTATGATACATTATCACAATTCACGGCGAGAAGCGGATTCACAAAAGGCAAAGTGGATAGAACCCTCTTGAATTCAAGATGGGAAGAGTATCTTTGCTTGTCCAAATATATGTGGATGACATCATCTTTGGATCCACAAACAAAGAAGGTTGTGTGATAAATTCTCAAATCTTATGCAAAGCAAATTTGAAATGAGCATGATGGGAGAAGTGACATTCTTCCTTGGACTCCAAGTAAAGCAGTGAAGGATGGAACCTTCATAAGTCGGACAAAATACACGAGAGATTTAATGAAGAAATTTGGTATGGAAGAAAAGTCTTACGTGAAAATACCAATGAATACATCGATCAAAATGGATATGGATCTGGATGGCAAGCATGTGGATCAAACAAGATCTGAGCACTTATTGGATCATTGCTCTATCTCCCAATACAAAGCGGGCCGGACATCACCTTTGTTTGTAGGTGTATGTGCAAGATTTCAATCTGCTCAAAAGAAAGCCACATGACTTATGACGAAAAGAATCTTGAGATATTTGAAAGGAAGCGAAGTTGGCTTATGGTATCTAAGGAAGGTGGATTCAAGATAATTGGTTACTCGGACTTTGACTATCTTTGGATGTAGAGTTGATGAAAAAAAGCACCTCGGTACATGTCAAATGCTTGGAAATAGGCTAATTTCTAGTTTAGCAAAAGCAAAATTCAATAGCCACCTCCACGGTGACGAGAATACATAGGCTGGGCGTTGTTGTGCACAAGTCTTATGGATGAGGCAAAGATGGCGAGAGACTATGAAGTTGAAAAAGGAAATTCCAATTATGTGTGACAATAAAAGTGCTATTGCAATTACTCGAGAATCTGTGTTGCACTCAAGAACAAAGCACATTGATGTCGAGATATCACTTCATAAGAGATCATGTAGAAAGAAGGATTATCACCTTGAATATGTCTCAGCGATAAGCGATTAGGCGATATATTCACAAAACATTATGTGAATCAAGATTTGAAGAACTCAAACATGAATTAGGGTTAATTGAGCTGGTTACACTCGAAGACTCGAAGAAAAGAGATGGAACATGAAAAGATGAAAAAGAGCTGAACTCTTGAATCGGCTAAGTGAATCGGCCAGTATCGGAGAATCGTTTGCATCGAGTTAGGTGACGGTGAGTGCCTATGTGCAAAAAGAAAGAGTTAAATCGGCTAAGGAGTAAATTTGAAACATTTATGAGCAAAATGACAAAAACGATCGTTTTTACTAAGCGGGAATATTTTTAAGAATAGCGTCGACAAAATTATGGCGTGTCTGATCAAAAAAGCTGCACACCAAGCTTATGATTGGATATAAATCTTTGCCGCATTAAATGCAAGAAATTAAATGTTAATCGGCGTGCAAAATGCGGCCGTTGATCTTGATCAAATTTAAAAAACCACCCACACGTCCTTTCATAACCCATACATATACCATTTAAATCCGATTTTCTCTCACTTTACCAAAACTGTTCATCTCTCTCAAGAGAAAAAAAGCATTTTTACTCTCAAAACCCTACAAATCTTCAAAGCTTATTTTTCAAAGTTTCATTCGGTAAATCTTGAGAAATGGCATCTCGTGCGACTTCGTCAAATTGGGAAAGCAAATCCACACGGGATCTCTTGTGGATTTCGAGGCATGATCAAACAAAGGTCGACGAAACCCTTGTGAAGAAGATAGCAAAAAGTTGGAGAAATCGGACTGAAACCCTTTTTGTCGATGAAGTTTCGAGATGACCTCGTGGAGGAAGGTAAATGCGTTCTATGTGAATCTTGAAGTTCACGATGAGGGCATCAAGTCCTCTGTTCACGGGAAAGATTTCACCATTACTACCAAGGATCTGGCGGCGAACAACTTTCGTTCGTTGCGCGGAAGGAGTGCGGAGGTTTATGAAGGCGATGTTAACCTGGTTTCTTGCATGGCGAGTAAGTAGCAAACGACTTTCTTTGCAAGGTTGTCTACGGTGATAAGAAGGCTTGAAGGAGGACTACCACAAGTTGTTAGACATTGTTGCCAAATGCATAGATATCAAGTTTGGAACCTTTAATCAGTGTCCAAAACCAAGTTGATCGTAATGGCTGCGATCATGGAGGAGAAAAAGGTGAACTGATGCGAGTTTGTATACGGCCGACTCTGCGAGAATATTGAAATAAATCCTTCAAGAAGGATAGTTCGTTTGGAGGATCTTTGGGATATGGCACTGGTGATTGGCGTGGATGATGGAAGTGAAGGAGTCCCTCTTCGACATGGAAAGGCATTCCATGTAAACAAGAAAATGTTCGATGGAACCTTTCCAGAAAGAAGAGAGCATACGCCAAGAGGGTGATCACAGTGAGGGGGAATCAAGTGGCCCTGAAGAAACAAGCTGTCTTCTCCTCCCCAGAAGAAGGTGCCCCTGCGACTACAAAGAAAAGCTGCCCTGCAAAAAAAAAAAAAACAAAAAGATGCACCTGCCCCTGCAGTCACGGCGCGGTGGAGAAGGAACCTCAAATACCTTCTCCGGTTGTCAAGAAAAGGAGGACTGACAAGACCCTAGAAAGCCAGCTCCTCAGAAAAAGACAATAGCACCGGCCCCGCCGCCCAGGACTCGGAGGAAACTGCATCCGAACCAGAAATTCCTCTGGTAAGGACCAAAAGGAGAAGACTTTTCAAGCGATCAGAGCTTGAGAAAATAGTTGAGTCTGCCACTCAGCTGGAGCAGATCGCGGAGACAACTGGAGAAGTAGAGTCTCCTGAAATTATTGATGAAACAGCCAAGTCTGCTGAAGCCGATCAGCAGAGGCAAATTGAAGACACAGCTGTAGTCAGAACAGCTGAGACACAAGAAGTAGCTGAGAAAGCAAACTCTCCTGTTGACAGGGTTGTATCCCCCCCTGCAACAGACGCTGCTGAGGGTGTCGAGCACCAAAGTTTGCTACCTTCAATCCCTAAGAATGAGGGACAACAAGGAGATAATGATGAAGAAGATGATGACGTGATGATCCTATCCCCACCATATCCAGACATCCAAAATCGTCTGCGAGAATGGAGGAAGTGGAAGCTGAGTCGATCCAGGGAACAGTTCCAAAGACCGGAGTTTATTGAAGAAGAAGAAGAACTGTTGAATTTTCTCGGATTGACCATTGTGGTCCAAGCACTGGATGAAGAAAACTGCACAGATATCTTGCAGATCTTCAAAGACAAGGAGAAGCAAAGACTGGCAGAGGAAGCTGAAGCTCGTGAGAAAGCCAGTATCTGCCCTCTAACAGGAACCACTGATCATACTCATCCACACCTTGATATGCGGTCAGAGAGCGATGAGGATCTGGACCCTGCTGCTGCTACTGAAGAATTGGAGATGCAGCAATCCATGCGGGAATCCAGGATCCTAAATGAGCAACAGCTGATGGAAGTCCCTGGGGAATCTTCCAAATCACAGCTGGAGATTGATCCTATGGGAGTGGTGCAGCGAATTGCAACCGTTGTTGCTGCCACCACTTCCCCAGCTCACTCAGAAGAAGGTGTTAAGGGAATTGGCGATGAAATTGGGAACAAGGGGACCCAAGTCGAGCCAACCCCTGATGAAGGTGTCTTACCACCTGCCCCAGACAGAACACTCAAAGGGAATAGCCGGGAGTGCGAGGCGAGTGACCCAAATCCAAGTCACTCGGTTGGTGTGCTTAGGTGAGGGAAACTCCTCCAGCTGCGGCAAGACGGAGGATGATGCGGCTCACTCCTACGAATCTTGGAGGCGAAGTGGAGAAAGAAAAACAAATGGATACACAACAAGTTGTCAGCGAAGAGGCTCGAGGCAGTTGAGTTTGTCTCGGTGAAGTGCCAACTACTTTGAAGGCGAATGACGTTCGATCTGCGATAGAGGCACATGATGGAAATGCCAGGAGTTAACACTGCAGGCAATGAAAGTGCAATCTATGGAGTTGAGACTCCGGTGGATGCCACCTCACGAAGACCCTAAGGCGATTGAATCGTCGAAGGGATTGTCGAAGCCTCATTGCGGTTGAGATTGCGGGAGGTAATGAAGGCCAACGGGAGGTTGAGACTTCCCGGGGTAAAGAGACGGAAGCACGCAGAACATCCCTCCTATATCATTGATCCATCGAAAAGGAGATAAGTGCTCTTCACGATTCCCAAGACAATCTGATGTAACCTTTACGGGATCGAAAGGTGAAGACAAAGGCGAGTCATCCCCATTGCCGATCTAAAAACTCGGTGAGGATGTTCTCCCAAGCACGAGTAAGTCCGACCTTAAAAATTACTCGCCAAACCTTTACTTTTGATGATGAGCCACCCATGCAAATCTCATCATTGTCGATGGCGCATCTTGTCTGGCCGAGGACCAGTCAACTCACATGGAAAAACCAAATTTGAGGCAAGCGAAGGCTGTTGAGGCAGTGAGGCTCGGCCAGTGTCAATACCCCAACATACCACAATCAAACACATCAATCGCGCAGGCTACCCAAGTTGCGGCGAGAATCGACATGAGCCCCAGGCACATCACGGGCACGAGTTACCATTGAACATATTCTCGTTGTCGTGATGATCCGTTTGAAGAATCGTTCCCTTTCTCTCTGGAGCTGCCTAATCTTCTTGAAGAGTCGGCACGGATCAACAACATTTCTAGAGACCTCGATCCCATCATTCCAACAAACACCATCGTCCCAGCAGATTTCGACTTTGTGACGCTGGCAGCCGCCAGACAGTGACAAGCGAGGTTCGAGAAGTTTTCAAGGCCATATTTGCGAAAATAGAGAAGATGGAAAGGCACCAGGCCTCACTTGGACATGAGACTAGATAACCGAGATGCCAATCTAACTGCGGATCTGCGTGGAATAATTGTCAGGATCCGAGAATGGTGGCAACAACAACAGACAATGCGCGTGGAACAAGTTCGGTACTTCAGAACATTGTTCAATAAAATGTTAGTCTGGAGCGATAATCTTGACATGAAAAGGAGGATGCGGGAAAATATTGTGAAATGCATACCTCACATAACCCGAAATGGAGTCAGCTGCGTGAATTTCATCGCAAAGAGCTTCTGCGCGTAGAGGAGAACATGGAGAATAAATTGACCTCCTCTCTCGGGGCCGAAGCGGTGGCGGCGAGATCGAAAGCCACTCACTCTGAATTCCGTGCGGCATACTCCGCACGATTCAAGCATAACTCGGCTATCGATCGCTTGGACTTCATGATTCTTGGCATGTTTCGAGGGTTCCTCTCTCCTTTGATGATGCCAAAAAGGGAAGAGAATACCTAAAGACGTTAAAAGGATCTGAAGGCGAGAAGAAGAAGGGCCTTGTTGTGAAGGAGAAGGCAAAATGAGGAACAGAAAGAGAGAAGAAAAAAAAAAATCGTTGAGGGGAGGTTCGAAAGACATGACTCTCGATGATTGCAAAAACCCCTCAACAAGGATTAGTCACAAATGATATCATCGAGAAAACTCCCAGTGACTCTGCCGCTCCAACACTCTGCAGTACCCATGGCTGAAAAGAGGAAGATAGTAGAAGCGGGGATGAAGGAGGTAGAAGGAAAGATGGATGCCCGAGTAATGAATATCTTGAAACAATATGGAGGCATTCCGGCGAGAGACAACCGATGCCATCTCGGATGTCGGAAGCGAGCGAGATCGGTCGATGAATATCTTGAAACAATATGGAAGCATTCCGGCGAGGAGACAACGATGCCATCTCGGGCGTCGGAATCGGCCGAGATCGGTCGATGAATTCAAAACGCTCAAGTCAGAGGCTACTTGAAAATATGTCCATGACCCGAGCACAGGATTTGTATTGGGAAAAAGGCCTCAAACTATGTGAAGAAGGCGACGAGGCGACCATCTGGCGATCCTCTGCTTGGTCACCTGGCTTGGTCACTCACTTTCCAGGAAGGAAGAAGAAGGCTGCAATACACGCCCGAGAGCGGAAGGAAGAAGCGATGGTGGAGGAAGAGGTTTCGGACCTAGACCTCTACCCAAAATATTGAATCGTAGATCCAGGGGAAGAAATGAGGATCTATTGGGCTGGACTTGATGCAATAGCCAACATACAAGTAGCGAGAACAATGTTGAGTATGTGAAGAGAATCGAAGAAGAAAATAGAAGACAAACTCAATTGTGGGAAGAAAAGACAAGAAAGAAAAAGAAGAGATGAAGGCTGCCATAAAAGCATATGAGAAAAAGAAAGCGGTGAAGAAGAAAGAAAAGAAAAAAAGATCGAGGAAGAAGAAAGGCGATGAGGAAAGAAGGAAGCGGCGAAGGAGATGAAGTGTTGTCATTGTCTCCTACCCTTCATGTATTTTACTATGTAAATGCATTTGCATGTAAGTCTTATTACATTGAATAAAATTGTATAATTTCTATACTTGCGTAGATATAGAATAGCATGATTACCTTAAGCTCTAACTAAGCTCGATACACTTTGTAAACAATTTGTATAAAGAACCGAATGCTTATGATCAATAAAAGATTGATTCTACGCATACATTCGTGATTCTACATTGTCTGCATGCGTATCTTTGCTATTTAATTCTTGAATGCATGGTTTAAGTTTTGGCATCATCAAAAAGGGGAAATTGTTGGGAAATTAATTTTTAGATTTTGATGAATGCCATGTAAAACTTAGAATAGAAAGTTGGCACCCCATTTTTGTTGTATATTGCATTGTAATAGATAGGTGGTCGAAATTTGAGTTAAGTCGACTATATTTGAACATGCAAGAAGTCAATCAAGACTAGAAGGAAGACTCCGTTGTAAAGCGGTGAGTGTAGCAAGGAAGAAAAAGACAGAACTCGACTGAAGGTGCGGTGAGATGCGGTGAGCAAAGTGTCGGCCAAGTCAACTCAAGATAGCTAAGTCTCAAGTTGATGTGATGAGATGAGTCATCCAATAATTGGAAGGCGACTCGAAGCCATCAGGGGAAATCAAAGAAATACGATCAAGTCGAGACAAGCTGAAAGAGATCCGTTGCCTGAGAAGTCAAGAAAATTACTTAAACAAGTAATACTCCCCTCTTGCCTTTCTTAAAGTGTGCTCGATCCCGAGAAGCGTGCAAAAGGAATAAACCAATGGGAAGCATTGCACTGTGTCGAAACTACGAAAAGTCAAGACTCATTCAATACGAGGAAATGTAAATTCCAAGGATCATGCAACAAGACAAGCCAGCGACCACAAGTGTCTTTTGAAAATTAACATATCTCTTCAACGGACAAATTTTCAAAAGAACACTATATAAAAGTAAGAATCACCTTGAGAAAAGGTTACCTTGATTACACGAGAAAACCATTACAAGCAAGAAAGCAATATATGTAACTGAAATATATTCTCAAGTCAATTAAGCTCAATCCTCAAGCCTACATTACGAAGGAAATCAATCCAACACTCACTGTGAAGTAAAGACGACTTCAATCGGTTGAAGAGGAAACATTTGAAGAATCAAGGGGTCTACATTCCACAAAGGATTGTAGAAAGGTTCAAGTCGAACTAGTTTCAAGTTTTTGGAGGGCTTCGTGATCAAATCCAAGAAGCTTGAGCAAGTGGGCTGTAGTAGCAAGGCGCATTGCCACTGTGAAGAAGCGAGTCATACGAGAAGCTTGGTTTGTGTGACCAAGGCATCTCGAGGCCCGAGTCCCAAAGGATCAAGTCATTTGTGTGATCAAAACTTGCATCGGGTGATAACCACTTTGTACATTGATCAATACTTAGTGGATTCCTCCGGGGAGTTGGAGAAGAGAGGAGTAGAAGAATTACCCCATCTTCGAACCTCTATAAAATTTATTGTGTCACTTACATTTCAGCACTTTAATTACTACATACTATTTTGATATCTGCTGATAAATTTGTTGTCCATCTGATAATTAACAAAGTGATATAATCAAGTATTAAAACAAACTTAAACCAAGATTCAAGGGTGTTAAGTCTTCCGCTGAAAACATATCACAATCGAATTAAGTTTTAGTCAAAACAGTTGAGTTATTCTATCAACAGCTCAGTCGAGTCTGTTGAGTGGCTAACTCTGCGGATCAACTAACTTAGATGTCCATCAAGGACTTAGCTGTGAAGTATTAACTCTGAACGTCTTAAAAGGACTAAATCGAAAAGTTGGTAAGGTTTATTCAACCCCTCCCCCTTCTAAACCTTACACTCACACCCCTTGGGACCTACACAAAATAAAATATTTTAATTAAAGAGGAAAATTTATGCAGGGTTTTACAATTCCATAAGTTGTGAGCCCGGACTCGGAAAAGGGCAAGGTCAGTCTCTAATTTTTCTAAAAATTCTAAGGAATCATATTTTCTAGGTCTTGGGGTCAGATTTTTGAAAATTGCAGTCGATCCCAAATTTTCTCCCAATTTATTATTTTGACCTGATACTTTTAAAAATGGATATCTCATAAATCGGAAAAGGTTTTAATGAGATTCTAAGTCTAATAATTTCTTTGGGTCAGTAAGTATGTGGGTTAGAAATAGTTTCAGAAAATTTCTAGATTTAGTACCGATTTTCTGAAAAATTCTATTTTAACCCCTAAGGCAATTTTACCGTTAAGGGCTCGTTTCAAGTCTGTTTTTCATGAAATTTTGACTAAAGATCCTGAATATTAGTTAAAATAATTTCATATAATATTTGGGACAGTAGCTGTCCAAATTTTCGAAATTTTACAGTTTATCCCCTTAAGGTTTGGAAAATTACATTTAAGTGTCTAAAATTCGTATATTTGCATTTGCTTGTCCCGAAGGTCCCAACTATTATTTTTCATTTTTACTTTATTATTCCAGTAATTTTAGTCCAAATATTTGGATTTTTACAGTGGGATTTCACAGTTTTTGGTTTTATCATTTTTGGCCCTATATTTTTTGCCTTATTTACAAAAGTGGCTCAAAACTCGATTTTTGTTCACAAGTCCTCAAGTACAGAATATTAATATAACATAACAAAATATATTTTTATATTCTCAGTTATTTTGAGCACATATATAACAAGAAAGCCTAATAATACACAAAAGTTATTTTCTTTATGCAAAATCACTTTTGGCTTAATCTCATACACACACACACACACACACACATATATATATATTAAAATTATTCCAGAAATACAACTGAAAATTTTCCAGAATATATCATAAAATAAAATACATACATTCATGCCAAAAAACATATAAACATACAAAAGGTATTTTTCTAAGTAAAATCACTTTTGACATAGGTGCACATAAACATTCTTAAGACGAAAATTTCCATAATAAAAATTAAATTTTTTCCAGAAATATAAACAATAAAAACACATAATTTTCATGCTATTTTATGCACAAAAATATCATGAGTTTACGAAAAGTTCACCCATATCTTTTAGTGCTTTTTGGTAGGAATGGTCTCAAGCTCTAGCTTTGCTAACTCCCTTAAGTCCTCTTCCTTCTTAGGACAACCCCTATATGGCGGTTTTAGGGTGTCAAAAGTTGAAGAAAAATGGAAGAATAAAAGAAGGAATAACAAGAGTATTGTTGGGACAAAGCTTACCTTAACCTTAGTACTTCAAAATCTTCAACTTCAAGCTATGAGTTTTCCCAAAATCAGCCCCTCTTCTTCAATCCTACAAGTCAAAATTTCTTTAAGCTAAAGTAGTATAGTACTAAGCTTGGTTTTGAGAAGGAGGAGTTGGAGAATTCCTTACCTTAGGACACCAAATTTTCGGCCCTTTAGGTGTAGAGAAGGAGATGGATTTGTGTTTTGGAGAGAGTTTTGTGTGCAAAATATAAGGCAAAAAAATGACAAGTTTTCTCCTTATTTCCCCTCCATATGGCCGCCCCTCCCATAAATGTTTAGGCATGATTATTTTCTCTTGAGCTTGCAAAATTGAGTGGATCAAGTCTTGGCATTGAAGGGGTGCATGGGGTTTGGGGTTGGCATGGCATGCTTAATGAGTATGTCTTGTGTTTAATTAAAGTGTCTCCTTCTTATCCCTTTGGCCGCCCACTACAATGCTTCCAATCCCATTTATTTTTGTATTTTAGTGATATATTATTCCTCTTATCACATAATAATACCTATTATCAAAGTCTTATATTTTATTCTTCCTTTATAAGTCAAATACCTTATCTCAATTCTAGTAATAAGTTATCTATTCTTATAGTTGGTTAATCATCCAAATAACATAAGTCAAGTTGGTAATACACCATTTAGGGATAGTTAGAATTAGCAATTAGTAAGTTAGGGAGATAAAATAACATTAATATTTAGATACTAAGAATACAAAAATTAAAACTATATTTTATTAATATCAATTTGTGATATTAGTCACAATGTACAATATCCAGATTATTACAATTCGGCTAATTTAAAATTTGGAGCCTCACATTCTCCCCTCCTTAAGAGAATTTGGCCCCTAAATTCCTCTCAGAATAATTCTGGATGTTGTCTTCTCATATCTTCCTCCATCTCCCACGAGGCATCCTCGTCCCAGTTGTGGGTTTGCCATACAACCATAACCATTGGAATTTCTCTCTTCCTTAACTGTTGTACTTGTCTATCAATGATTTGTATGGGTTTCTCAGTGTATGATAGGTTCTCCATTATGGGAGGGATTTCTTGAGTGATAACGTGTTCTAGGTCGGGCTGATATTTCCTCAATCTGGAGACATGAAACACGTCATGCATTCCAGCGATAGGAGGTGGTAGTTCCAATTGATAGGCCAAATTCCCGATTCTTTTAAGTATCTTGTACGGACCAATGTACCTCGGACTTAACTTTCCTCCTTTCTTTGAGTGAATTATTCCCTTTCGCGGTGAAAGTCTAAGAAACATTTCATCTCCTACCTCAAACTCCAATTCCTTCTCCTTTTATCCACATAGCTCTTACGCCAACTCGAGCATGCGAATCCTCTCCTTTGTCAATCTAGCCTTGTCTCATGATTTTTGTATTAGATCTACTCGGGGAACGGTTGTTGGGGTTGCTTCTCTCTTTTTGGGGTCCATTGGACATCGATTTCCCAATGTAGCGGGGATTTGCACTTTCTCCCGTATAGTGCCTCATAAAGGCGCCATTCTATTGTCGTCGATAGGCATTTATTGTAGGCGATTTCTGCTAATGGAAAATGAATGTCCCAGCTCCCCTGGAAATCTAACGCACAAGCTATTAACATATCCTCGAGTGTTTGAATCGTACGTTCTGATTGTCCGTCAGTTTGTGGGTGAGCAGACGTACTAAAGCTTAGCGTCGTCCCTAGTTCCCTGTTAAACACTTCCAAAATCTTGAGACAAACCTCGGATCTCGATCAGAAATGATGTCGGCGGGTATTCCATGCAGCCTTACAATCTCTCGGATATAGATATGTGTCAGCTTCTGTAGGCTATCCAGCTTCTTCATTGGCAGGAAATGAGCTGATTTGGTGAGTCTGTCCACCACAACCCATATGGTATCATAACCTCCTCTAGTCCTTGGTAAATCCATTATGAATTCCATCGTGATAAGTTCCCATTTCCATTCGGGAATTTGTAACAGATGTAGCAACCCTGACGGCCGTTGGTGTTCAGCCTTGACTCGCTGACAGGTCAGGCATCTAGCCACATATTCTGCTACTTGATTTTTCATATTGACCCACCATAAGTGTTGTTTCAAATCCTTATACATCTTTTTACCACCAGGGTGTATGGTGTACCTTGAGCGATGCGCCTCTCCCAAAATTTTATTCCTCAACTCCTCATTGCTCCGTACACATACCCAGTTCTTAAACCTCAGAATCCGGTCTTCTGCTATAGAAAATTCTGGACGTTCTCCTTTCTGAACCTTTTTCTTAAGTTCCCGGAATTTTGGGTCTCCTTCATGTGCTGCCTTAATCTCGTCTATCAGCTCGGATCTTACCGAGATATTAGCGTAGAATAACTGAGTGTCCATTCTCGTCGATTCCAATTCCTCCAGGGATCTCCATTCCCTAATCATCAATCTCGCTACGCAGGCCTTTCTAGGTGTCTGCTGCTACATTCGCTTTCCCAGGGTGGTACTGGATGTCGAAGTGATAATCTTCAATAAGTTTCATCCACCTTCTTTGTCTCAAGTTAAGATCCTTTTGTGAGAACAGATACTTCAGAATCTTGTGATCCGTGAAAACAGTAAACGTTGCTCCGTACAGATAGTGTCGCCACTTCTTTAATGCGAACACTATTGCCGCTAGCTCTAGATCATGCATTGGGTAGTTTGCCTCGTATGGTTTGAGTTTTTGCGAAGTGTATGCGATTACCCATCCTTCCTGCATGAGTATGGCTCCTAGCCCTTCTTTCGAGGAATCACTATAGACGACAAATCCTTCACTTCCATTTGGAAGAGCCAAAACGGGGGCAGTGGTAAGTCGCTTCTTTAACTCTGGCGGACTCGCACTTGTCGTTCCACTCAAATTTGACTTGCTTCTGAGTCAATCGCAAAAGTGGTCTAGCAATCTTTGAAAAATCCTTTATAAACCTCCGATAATATCCGCCCAATCCCAAAAAGCTCCAGATTTTAGTCACTGTTTCTAGTGGTTTCCATTCAACCACGGTCGGAACCTTTGATGGATCCACTGTGATCCCATCTTCGGATACTATACTAAGAATGTGACTCTCTCCAGCCAAAATTCGCACTTACTGAATTTGGCGTATAATTGGTGTTGTCGTAGTGTCTCAAGTACAATTTTCAAATGACGCTCGTGGTCCTCTCTCGTCTTGGAATACACGACCGGGTAACCCATGTAAGATTGCATGGAATAAAAACCTTTAACTCTTTATGAAGTCTATCCCATGTAGAGCTAGCGGGCTAATCCGAGTTGGAACACGGGCAAGTAGCCCCAAAGAAACTAAGTAGGTCGATTACACCGGTTGAGGTAGGACCATCTTCTCTTTCGGTGAGGACCGAGTTGCTTAGCCAACTTCCTCGAAAAAGAGGATAGGAAGGCAAACTAGGTAAAGAGTAGGGCTATCGGTATTGGCTTTATCTTCCTCGGATGAAGGTAGGTCACGCAGACAAGAAATTCCTAAGTCGCCCAAAGAGGAGTGGGCCAATCGCTCTCTCGGCCATCGGAACCTCAAAGACTCCCAAGAGTACTCCTCGCTAAAGAAAGAAAAGATCTCCCTCGGACAATAAAGTTGGCTCGGATTAGTACCACGGCTCGGTTTTACCCGTCGTAGATGCGGTTTACTGCGCCTCCGATCGGCCTCCCGGGGCCTCGTTTGAGGCAAGACAGTCACACCTTCTTGAGAAGGTGCCACGAAATGAGCTATATCGACCGACGTTACAATATTTAGTAAATGAGTTTTGGCTAGTATAACCAATCGATGATCCACTTCTAATCGGCGTAAGTCGTTGAATGTTGATGGTCCTTCCACCACTTCGAGTGGCGGATTCTCGTGCCCTTGCGGTAGGATCTCTTGCACCGCGACAAGTTGTTCGTGAGCTTCCTTTAAAAAAAGGAATGACGGCCAAACAAATCTCATTCATCTTTTTTTTTTTTTTGTTCATTCGCTCTGCTTTCAGAGCGCATACCGAAAAAAAAAAAGAAGAATTTAGGCCTTTCTAGAGCCCTCTCACGAATTGGATTTGAACCAATCAATCTACTTGCCTTTTTAGTAGATCGTGACTATGATTTGAGATCGCTTGAGTTATTTAAGCAATTCTTGATATATTCTATATAATATTATTTTGGAGTCTTTCTTTTTCTTTTCTTGTACAGTACACGGAGCACCAACCCAATCTCGGCGAAGATAAAGTAGAAGCAAGTTACCCTCCCGAGGTATCGACCACTATTCTAAATAGAGTAAGGCGGATAACTCTTGTTCATTGGAGCGCCGGAGTGCGGAGGTTGTTCCCATCATTGAAGTCGAGTGTGGGGTGAGCCTTCCGAATGAGAAAGAAAAAAGTGCAACCTTCCGTTGGAAAACCAACGCAAATATCGGCGGGTTACCGAGAGAAGAGGGTTCCTCCTTCGGACCCTTGTTTCCTTTTCTCGATTGAAAGTATGTCGCCAATGAAGATTACTACGAACTGGTCAAGGTAAGGTTGAAAGACTCTGTGTATTAAATCCATAAATGTCGTTAGGGCATTCGTTAATCCAAATGGCATCACTACAAACTCATAGTGGCCATACTTAGTCTGGAAAGCTATCTTGGGTATGTCTTTGCTCTTAATCTTCAGCTGGTAATACCCTTGTTGCAAATCAAATTTCGAGTACACTGTGGCTCCCTGAAGTTGATTGAAGAGCTCATCGATCCTTGAAAGAGGATACTTATTTTTTATGGTCACGCTGTTAAGACCGCGATAGTCTATACACAGTCTCAATGATCCATCCTTCTTCTTGATGAACAACACTGGAGCTCCCTACGGGGATGTTCTTGGTCGAATAAATCCCACGTCTATTAGTTTTTGTAGCTGAGCCTTCAGCTCCTAAAGCTCTACTGGAGCCATTCTATATGGTGTCCTTGCCACTGGTGGTGCTCCCGGTAAAGTCTCGATGGTGAATTCAATCTCCCTATCCAGGGGCAGCGCAGTGAGTTTTTGTGGAAATACATATGGGTATTCCGATACTGTTGCTACTTAGTGAATCTGGGTCACATCCTTAGGTGTGTTAATTACAAACGCCAAGTACCCTTGCTCCCCATTCGAGATCGCCTTCCTAGCCTTGATGGCAGAAATGATCGGGGCTAATGGAATTCGTGCATTACCCGATAGCTCGACTATGGGTTTTCCAGGTTTACATAGCCTAACAGTTTTGATGTGATAGTACATTTGTGCAAAGTGTTCATCTAACCAGTCTATTCCCAAAATAACGTCGTATTCATATATAGGCAGTAATACCAAGTTAGCAAGAAAACATGCATCATTGATCTTAATCTCGCATGCATTATATATAGCATCAGTTATCTGGCTCATGCCCAAATGAGTCGATACCTCTAAACAAATAGGCATGCGTTCCATGCATGAATGCAGTTAGATGCAAAATGCGGTGCAACAAAGGAGTGCGATGAGCCAGGGTCAAATAAGACCTTAGCGCGGTGATCAGATATAAAGAGCGTACCTTCCACCACGCCGGTCGCGTTCGGGCCCTCTTGCCGGCTAGATCAAAGACAAGGGTAGGCACCCTAGCTCGGTTGTTATTTCTTGCTTCCCGAGGTGGCGGTTTTGTTAGCCAGCGATATACAATGGGCACTCTCGGACCTAATGTTAAGCACTACCGCAGCGGAGGTATTTTCCTTATTTACACCAGCTAATGATCTGGTGAGTGTCCCAGCCTGTTGTAATGAGAGCATGTCTAGCCTTACGCGGGCTGTTTTCCCTTGTTAACCCCTCCGGTTCCACCTTTCTGGAACTTCACAGGCGGCCCGGATATCCTCCCGGCCACTGGCCTCTTCGAGCCTGATGCTCTGCTCTATTGGAGCTGCCCAATCCAGCTCAGCCCCATCTCCACTCGGGAAGTCGTCCTGACCGCAGCCGAGTAGGTTTCCATCTCAACAGTCAGCAACTGTTTCTGCAGTTCCAACCGCAATCCCCCTAGTAAACTTGTACAATTTGTCGATCTCAATACTTATGGATCCCAGGGCGTATTTTGACAAACGGTGAAACTCAGACTCATACTGCGCAATAGTCATACTACCCTACCTCAGTCGGTGACACTCATCACTTCTGGCCTCTCGGACCACCTATGGGATATACTGGTCATTGAACTCCAGTAGGAAATCCTCCCACGTCCTTCGGGTTCTATCTTGAGCCCATTTCCTCTCCACAGCCCTCCACCAGTCTTGGGCCGTGGATTCCAGTCGGTAAACAGCCAATGTTATCTGTTGCTCCTCTGAGTACTAAAGGGCAGCAAATATGTTCTCTATTCGCTCCAGCCAATCATTGGCCTATGTGTCGTTCGGTTCCCCCTAAAGACAGGTGGGTCGAAACGCAGAAATCGCTCCAGCACCCTATCGTGAGCATCTCATGTAGGCTCGGGCACATTCCAATTTTGCCAAACCTGCTACTGCATGAACAGTAAGATCTGCTGCAAGGCCTGGGCGGTCAAATTGTCTCCTGCAGCTGGAGGAGGAGGTGGCCGGGATTGTAGTTCAGGTGAAGGTGTCCTTTCAGTGGAAGGTTAGCGTCTTCCCTGTGAAGATTGCGTGGCCTCAAACCTTCTCTTCTTCCGTCCATCTGTGTAAGGAGAAGATAACTTCGTATTTTGGTAACTCTCTAGGAGTCATGTTTAACCTTGAATGCTATTAATAGATTCTACAGGAATAGTCCCTCGGACTCGAAAGTAATAACGAAAATGGCTAACCCATAGCGATTCCGCAAATCGCCACCGTTGAAACCAATGAAGAAAATGATTGACCCATCATATCATCCAGAAGAAACGAAAAATACCAAAAAGTTCGAATTCACAAATAATAACATTGATTCAATTGGCATTGACATGATAGGAATATTTAAATCTATTAAGGAGGATTCCCGAATACCGAAATAGAGATGATCATAGAAAATGTAAAATATTTAGTAGGATCCGTGTCGGGAACGTAGAATGTCAGAAAAATTCAAATGTTATGACCAGTACGTCGGGAAGGGAGCAGGTTCGACACGAAAAATAAGCTCACCAGGGTAAGTTTTGAATTATCTCGAGGGCCTAGAACGATTAGAGTTCATCCATTTTATACATGTGAAAGTCATAGATATGATATGCAAGATTCACAACAGGTTAATTTAAATAAACAAGTACGAGAAACATAAAACAAAGAACACATAGCGCAATTAAAGGAAAAATACGAGTTCCATTACTAAAAGAATGCTTAAGTATAATTACAATAACTACATTCTTGAACTATGGTTACGCTATCCATTACAATCCAGTCTATTACAGAATTTGAAATACAGAAAATGGCGGAAATAAAATGAGCTAATCTAGTCTGTGATGGTGCTGTGTGCATCGTCATTGCTATCCCCCTCGATGTCGATCACCAGGTTCGGATCATCCTGTTCTTCATCTGGATCCTGCAGGAAGTCCATTGGGTCCATTTCTGGATCCTCTTCTGGATCTTCCTTCGGATCCTTCTCGGCTTCCTCGCTTCGCTCCACTTACGGTTCCGGCCACCACCGGACTGATGTTAACGGCCTCCAGAACCCTATTTCTGAGCAGCTGGGTCTGGTGTATGAAATTTGCCTAGTTCAGCAGTATCTGTCATTCCTGAGCCTCTACCTGTTGTTGTAGAGCCTCAATACAGGCAAAGGGTCCTATCCTGGGTTAGCTCGGTGTAAGTTACTTCTTACTAGCTGAGCTCTGATACCACAGTCTATCACGCCCCAACCCGGAGCCGTGACACAGTCGATCACCCTTTTGTCAGTTTACTTAAGCCGACCCAAAATAAATCATGCATTCATTCATTCATAAACTATACTAAGTATAATAGAAAATCCCAAATCATACATAATGTCAAAGTAGTCTAAGTCTAAAATATCGCAGCGGAAATAACAAAGTACATCATTGTTCATAAATATTTCTACGGGTCCTAGGCCCGTCTATTACAAATTTCTCAATTGTTCGGTCATCAAAAATAACATAAATAAGATTCAGTTGACTCAAGGTCCAGTAAGATGTGGGGCTAGTCGATGGCATCAAATTCTTCGCCGCCGCCTTCTTCCGGCAGGGTCTCATTCTCTGGTTGAGTAAAATAGGCGGGAGTAAGACAAAAATTCTCAGTGTGTGTGGTGAGTATGTGTGTAAGTGGGGCTTATATTTTATGCAGTAAAATCGTTTCATGAGTTTTAATGCAAGAAACGTGCAATGGCATTCTCTTATATTTAATAATTTTATTAGTATTAGTTAACAGTCAGTCTGTCAATTCAAATCGGTTGGTTGCGCACGAAAGTGTGACGCCAGCCGAGACAGTCCATCAATTCGTATCAGTTGGTTGCGTACGAAAGTGTGACGCCAACCCAGACCACCTTATACGGCATCGAAGTGTTGATCAAACATCATCTCCCCAATAGTACACCTTATCCCTCTTGTCGATAGGGTCATAACCGCTATCCCAGTTGGCATGACGTCTCCATAGTGGAGCCAGATAAGTTCGGAGAACATCATAATCATGATTATACTCAATATCCTATGCGACCCAATCACCCGTGTTAGGAATTTTATTGTTTAGATTTTGATGAATGCCATGTAAAACTTAGAATAGAAAGTTGGCACCCCAATTCTTCTTCAAAATGTATTGTAACAATTAGAGTGGCCAAGGCCGAGTTAAGTCGACTACGCCATAACATGCAAGAAGACAAAATTGAAGATTGGAAGGAAGACCTTCTTTGTGAAACAAATTGAATATGGCAAAGAAGAGTAGACGGAACTCTCATCAAGAAGCGGTGAGTGGAGCATCGGTCAAGTCAACTCAAGAAAAGCCAAGTCTCAAGTTGAAGTGACGGAAGAAGTCATCCAATGATTGGAAGGCGACTCTAAGTCACCTGGGGAAAGCAAGGAAAAGCGATCAAGTCGAGATAATCGTAAAAGAACCGTTGCACAAATCAAGAGATTTACTTAAACAAGTAATATCTCCATACCACCTTTCTTGGAGTGCTCGATCCCGAGAAGCGTGCAAAAGGAATGAACCAATGGGAAGCACCACACCGTGTCGAACTCGAAAAGGTGAAAGAACAATTCATACGAGGAAACGGCAATTCCAAGAAGCGCAACAAGACAAGCCAACGATCGCAAGTGACTTTCAAAAATAAGCTATCTCTTCAACGGGCAAATTTTTGAAAGTTCACTATAAAAGGCCGAGGAGTTTGTTTGAGAAAGAGATATACATAGATGACACATATGTGAGATATACAAGCATATTAGAAAAATCAAATATTCTCAATCCTCAAGCCTACATTACGAAGTACATCAATCCAACACTCACCCGTGAAGGAAAGAGAACTTCAATCGATTGAAGAGGAAACTATTGAAAACAAGGGGTCTATATTCCGGGAAGGATTGTAGAAAGGTTCAAGGTTGAACCAAGTCTTAAGCTTTTGGAGGGCTTCGTGATCAAATCCAAAGAGCTTGAGCAAGTGAGTTGTAGTACCAAGGCGGTAAATGCCTGTGAAGAAGGTGAGTCATACGAGAAGCCAACCGAGTGATCAAGGCGTCTCAGGACCGAGTCCCTAAGGATCAAGTCGGTGTTGTGATCAAGACTTGTATCCGGATCCTTACCACTTTGTAAACTGATCATTACTTAGTGGATTCCTCCGGGAGTTGGAGAAGAGAGGAGTAGAAGAATTACCCCATCTTGAACCTCTATAAAAATTTCATTGTGTCATTTACATTTCAAAGACTTTAATTCTTGCAATTTTAACTCGCTTATATCTGTGATAAATTTGCTATCCACTTGATAAATTATAAGTACTAAACCAAGCACTAAACTCTTACTTAATCAAACTTAAGGGTGTTAAGTCTTCCGCGAAAAACAAAACCACAATCGAGTTAATTTAGAGCTAACAAATGAGTTACTCCATCAACAAAATTCGATTGAGTTTGTTGAGTGATTAACTCTATTGAGTGACTAAGTTGACTATCCATCAAGGACACAAATGTGTAGTATCAACTCAGATTTAAAAGGACTAAATCGAAAATTTGGTAAGGTTTATTCAACCCCCTTCTAAACCTTACACTTACACCCTTGGGACCTACAAGTGGCATCGGAGCGGTTGGTTCATTGAACCCTCCGCAGTTCTTGAACTAGATCTCCAAACTTTTCAAAGTCTGCTTTAGTACTTAAACTTTCAAAACTCTTCTTTATCATTAAAAGTTATTATCATGGAAGCAAATTTGACACGCATCCCTATGTTCACTATTGAAGAATTTGATGATTGGAAAATTCGTATGCGAGGCTCATCTATCGGATTACATGATGAGATGTGGATAGTGATAGAAGATGGGCCTCTGCAAATCTTAAAGGTGAACACAAATTTTGCGAAGAGTTGCGGTGAAGGAAGAAAGAAGATGTTGCTCTAGACCGAGTCATGGTTGAAAAACCAAGAACTGAGTGGACAAATGATGACAGAAAAAGATATAACCTGGACAATGTAGCCAAGGACATCCTCTACAAAACCTTGGACAAAGCCATGTTCAACAAAGTCAAATCATGCAAAACGGCTAAAGAAATGCAGGACAAGTTGACATTGATTTGTGAAGGCTCGAGCAAATCAAAGAAAACAAATTATCGGTGGTCAGTCAAAATTTGAGAACTTCAAAATGATCTCGGGAGAGAACCTGGATCAACTAGACGCTCGGTTCACGAAATCACAAATGAGTCATGCATGCACTTGGAAAGGAATATACACGAGAAAAATGTGTATGAAGATCCTAAAAAGTCTTCCAAATTGAATGGGAAATGAAGGTCATGGCACTCGAGACATTCCATGGACCTATCAAAGACATCCAACCATGAGTTATTCTCGGACCTCAAAGCCTACGAGTTTGAGCCGAGAAAAAAAGACCAGGAAGAGGCAATTTGTACCCAAAACAAATTTGCTCTAATTGTTAAAGATGGGAAGAGAGAGTCGAGGTCAAAGAAGTCATTGACCCGGAAGAAATAGCCACGATGGTTAGGAGGTTCAACAAGTTCTTCAATAAGAACTACAAGAGAGGAAAGGGTGAATCTTCGAGAAGACACTCGGCTCCTCCAAATCAAGGGATGATAGGCCAACCAAGAGAACAGATCATCAAAAAGTTGAGTATCAAAGGGTGACAACTCAAGAATGGAAAGAGGCGATCAAAAGGTGAATATCTATGTTGAATCGTAGACAACCATGTCACTATGCCATTGATTGTCCATATCCTGTAGTCAACAAGTACGGGGATGAAGAAGAAAGGAAGATCTTGAGAGAAAGAAGACAAGAAAAAAAAAAAGGCAATGATGGTGCAGAGAAATCTGAAAGCAACCAAGTCAAGAGAGACAAAATGACTCGAGAGAGCGATGAAGTGACTACTCAAGTGACTCACGAAGAAGAAGCCCGATCGACCGCTTGATGGCCAAAGAACAAGATCAAGAAGATGAGGTACAATCTAACTCAACAAACTCGGACCACACTAGTGATAGTGATCGTGACACACACACTTCATCACCTACTGATCTTTATGATTCATTAGGCAAAATGATGAAAGATTTTGAACACATTAAATCCTCACACACACTATTGAATGAGGAAAACAACTACTCAAAAGTCAAAACTCAAAGTGACTAAGGAGCCGAGTACTCTAAGTCAAATAGCTGATGAGAATGAAAGTTTAAAAATTTGAAAATGCTAAATTAGTAGCGAGAAATTGCTGCTATAGAAAAGAGGAGAATGACCTCAATAATGTTATTGCCTCATTCACTAAGGCATCCAAATCATTGCATGATCTTATCATGAGTCAAAGAGAATGTGGAGACAAGACAGGCTTAGGATTTAATTCCTCTCAGTGCTATGTCAAACCTCAAAAGTAATTTTGGAAAAAGGATCTTCAAGTCATGAAGAGTCCGAAAATCAAAACTCTAAGTGTTGCACACACATTCACTCCAAAGCACAATAACAAGCAAACCGGCCTTGGTTACAAAGGAAAAGGAAAAACGACCCATTGAGTGTCTTTGAAAGGACAGTGAGAAGAGATTCAAATAGGAGTCCTCAAAGAAACTCCTAACGAAAAATACTCTGTAAAAAGGAAGCGAGAGCTACCAAAAATCCCAAAAAACCCCATAAAAGAAATACATATGATGGGAATGGTAGAAAATATCCAAGCCAAGCTGATTGGAATAATGTGAACTATCGGCACAGACTTATGGAATATAAGCCCAAATGGCAAAGGCCTAGAACTCAAAGAAAGGCCATTCCAAAAGCATAAGAGCTTTCATCAACACACATATGCACCTAGGCACTACACTCAAAAACACCACAATTACCCAAGGAAGGCAATTGCTAAAACACATATGCGGGCATACTGACAAAAGAGACAATTTATATGAACCTAGAATCCCCAAGCAATTTACCAGGATTAATTATGATTATGGCACTGATAGATGGCAACCCCTTAGAGTCAAATCATTTGGCTATAAGTTGGTTGGATCATCTTACAATTCTAACCCCTCAGGACCCAGACAAGTATGGGTACCTAAAACTTAATTTCCTTGATTGCAGGTTCAAGGAACAGCTGAGTGCCAAGGAACCTGGTACATGGATAGTGGTCATTCCCGGACACATGACAGGAAACAAGAAAAATCTGTCAAAATTCAAGGAAGTTAAAGGAGCAAAAGTCATATTTGGAGGAAATGAAGCTCCTGGTGAAATAAGAGGCATTGGAACCATCAAGAGGAATGGATTAGAAATCACAGACGTTGCATATGTTGAAGGACTCAACTTTAACCTGCTAAGCATCAGTCAACTCTGTGACAAGGGTTACAACGTTGGATTCAACATGGGAATATGCCAAATCAAAGATATTGAATCAAATGAAGTTGTGCTGCAAGGATGTAGACAGAAAAATATGTATGTAGTGGATTGGTCAACTGCAACACCCAGTACCTGTCTACTAGCAAAAAGCACAGCTGAATCAAGTTGGCTGTGGCACAAAAAGCTGAGTCACCTGAATTTCAAAACAATTAACAAGCTGGCAAGAAGTCATCTTGTAGAAGGACTTCCAGACTCAGTATACAAGAAGGAGAGTATATGTGATGCATGTCAGAAGGGAAAGCAAATCAAATCGTCATTCAAAGAAAAGACATGCCCATCCTCAACAAGAATATTACATCTGCTTCATATGGATCTATTTGGCCCAGTGGAACCAGCCAGCATAAGTGGAAAGAAATACACCTTGGTGGTAGTAGATGACTATTCAAGATATACATGGACAATATTCATGTGCAAGAAGAAAGAAACTCTACAAAAACTACCACAGCTGATGAAGAGGATTCAAAACGAGAAGAGTCAAACCATTATCAAAATAAGATCAGATAGAGGAACTGAGTTTGTCAATGGAATAATAACTCAGTATTGTATTGAGAATGGTATTGGTCATGAACTATCAGCAGCAAGGACTCCACAGCAGAATGGAGTTGCAGAAAGAAGGAATAGAACCCTCAAAGAAGCAGCAAGGACCATGTTAGCTGAAGCAGGGTTACCAAAAAGATTTTGGGCTGAAGCAATCAACACAGCTTGCTACACCCAAAACAGATGTATGATAAATAGACAACTGACAAAGACTCCCTATGAGATCTGGACTGGAAGAAAACCAAATGTTGCATATTTCAGAATATTTGGATGTAAATGCTTCATCCACAACAATGGCAAAGACAATCTAAAGGCTTTTGATGCTAAAGCTGATGAAGGTATCTTCTTAGGATACTCAAACAAAGCAAAGCCTATAGAATACTCAATAAAAGAACTATGGTTACTGAAGAATCCATTCATGTAGTATTCGATGAGCCAAATGTAAATGGAGAAGACATTGAAGAGTCGGTGATAAGTCAATCATCCAACCATACGAAGAGTCCCTATCTTTGAAGTCAAGCGGAATTATCAATTCGTAAGAAGATGAGATAGCTGAATCTCAAAAACAAATGGAAAATTTGCGGCTAAGTGATTATGAGAGAGTCGACCCACAAAGAACACAACCGCAAGTCGATCAATCCACCAACTTACTCCAACCTGATGTAAGATGGCCGAGAGACCATCCACCGAACTTGTCATTGGAGATATAAGAGAAGGTGTCAAAACAAGATCCGAACTCAACAAGAAGCTATGCTCACATGCTTCATCTCGCAAATAGAGCCAAAAGATGTGTCACAAGCATTGGATGACACACATTGGATTCAAGCTATGCAAGAAGAGTCAATCGCTTGAAAGAAATAAAGTGTGGGAATTAGTGCAAAGACCCATGCATCAAAAATGTTATTGGCACCAAATGGGTATTCAGAAATAAAATGAACGAGGAAGGCTCTGTGGTAAGAAACAAAGCAAGACTAGTAGCCAAAGGATATTGCCAAGAAGAAGGGATAGATTTTGATGAAACATTTGCCCCTGTAGCAAGATTGGAAGCTATAAGGATGTTTCTTGCCTATGCAACTCACAAGAATTTCATTGTATATCGATGGATGTAAAAAGTGCATTCCTAAATGGTTTATTGGAAGAAGAAGTGTATGTTGAACAACCTCCAGGATTTGAGCGAAGACTCTTGGAGACAAGGTATACAAACTCAAGAAATCCTGTATGGATTGAAACAGGCACCCAGCATGGTATGACACCTGTCACAATTCCTAAATCGAAAATGGATTCACAAAAGGAAAAGTAGATAGAACACTTTTCGAATTCAAGACAAGAAGAGTATACTCGCTTGTTCAAATATATGTGGATGACATCATTTTTGGATCCACTAACAAAGAGTCAGGTGTGAAAAATTCTCAAACCTCATGCAAAGCAAATTTGAAATGAGCATGATGGGAGAGCGACATTCTTCCTTGGACTCCAAGTGAAACAGTTGAAGGATGGAACCTTCATAAGTCAAACAAAATACACCGTGAGACTTAATGAAGAAGTTTGGTATGGAGGAGAAGTCTTCGAAAAATACCAATGAACACATCACCAAAATGGACATGGATGCGGATGGCAAGCCTCAGTAGATCAAACAAGATACGAGCACTTATTGGATCATTGCTCTATCTCACAAAGAAGCGACTGGACATCACCTTTGTCGTAGGTGTATGTGCAAGATTTCAATCTGCTCCAAAAGAGAGCCATATGACAAAGAAAAAAGAGAATATTGAGATACTTGAAATGAAGCCAAGAAGTAGGCCTATGGTATCCAAAGGAAGGTGGATTCAAGCTAATTGGCTATTCGATTCTCGACTATACTTGGATGCAGAGCGGACAGGAAGAGCACTTCGTGCACATGTCAAATGCTAGGAAAAGACTAATTTCCTGGTTTAGCAAGAAGCAAAACTCAATAGCCACCTCTATAGTCGAGGCGGAATACATAGGCTATGGGCAAACAAGTAGCCCAAGTCCTATGGATGAGACAAAGAAATGAGAGACTATGAAATTGAGGAAAAAGAAATTCCAATCATGTGTGATAACACAAGTGCAATTGCAATTACTCAAAATCCTGTGTTGCATTCAAGAACAAAGCACATTGATGTCAGATATCACTTCATAAGAGATCATGTTGAAAAGAAGGACATCATCCTGGAATATATCTCAACGATAAACAACTAGCCGACATCTTCACAAAACCATTATGTGAGTCAAGATTTGAAGAACTCAAACATGAGTTGGGGTTAATTGAGTGAGTGACACTCAGGCGAATCAAAGAAGAGAAATGGAACAGAAAAGGGGTGAAAAAGAGCCGAAAAATGAAATCACCAAGAAATCACCAGTGTCGGAAAAGACATTACACCGAGTGACCGATAGCTTAGTCACTAAGAGAATCGTGAGAAGTAGAGTTAAATCGGCTAAGGGATAAGCCGAATAACTTATGAGCAAAGTGACAAAAACGCCTGTCGTTTTGACTAAGCGGGAATGTTTTAAGAAATACGTCGAAGATAATGATGATGTGTACTGACATAAAGCCGCACACCAAGCTTATGATTGGATATAAATGATGCCGCATTAAATACGAGACATGAAATTCTCAATAGGCGTGCGAAATCCAAGCCGTTGATTTCGATCACAATTCAAAACCACCCGCACGCCCTTTCATAAACCATATTTAAACCATTTTCGTCCGTTTCTCTCAAACTTCTAAAACCTGTTCATCTCTTTCTCTCAAAAGCAAAGGCAAAATACTCTCGAAACCCTATCAATCTTCAAATCATTTTTCGAGTTTTTCTTTGAAATAATCCCGAGAAATGGCACCAACTTATGACTTTACCAAGTTAGGAAGCAAATCCACACCAGCTCTACGGTGGATTTCGACGGAATGATGAAACAGGGGTCCGACGACACCCTAGTAAAGAAAATCGCTGAAAAGTTAAAACGTCCGGTCTAAAACAGCTTTTTACGATAGATTACCCGATGACATATGTGGAGGAAGTCGCACAATTCTACGTGAATGCCGAGATTCACGATGAAGGAATCAAGTCATCATCTACCGCGACCTTAAAGCGGTGACTATCTCTGCCAAGAATTTGGCGAACATTGCTCACTACCCGGTGAGAAGGAGCATCGAGAGATTAAAGAAGGCGATGTAAACTTGGGTGACGCATGGAAAGAAATAGCCAAGTCCGACTTTGCTTGATAAAATAATATACACAAAGAAACAAGAGATGGCCAAGGAGGATTATCACAAGTTGTTGGACATAGTTGCCAAATGTATTGACATCAAATTTGGCGACTTTTGACCAATCACAAAGGCAAAGCCGATTGTAATGGCCGCAATCATCGAAGAAAAGAAGATAAACCGGCCGAGTTTGTCTCAGCAGGATCGCCCGAACGTGGGAACAAGTCCTTCAAAGAAGATGGTTCATTCGGAGGATCCCTAGGATATGGCCTGGTGATTGGCGGCTATTGGAGGTGAAATGAGTCCTCTTAGACATGGGAAGGCATTCCATGTTAACAAGAGGATGTTCGAAGAGCAAACCTCTCCGCGCACGAAGAGAGCTTACGCCAAGAGAGCGACACCGTGAGGGGGAATCACCGACCCCAAGATACAAAATGTTTCCTCTCGGCCCAAGAAGAAAGCTCCCCTGCAGTGCTAAGAAGATCACGCCCCTGCGAAAAAAAACCAAACATGCTCCTGCCCTCGCAGCAGAGTCACCGCCCCAGAAACAGTGTGTTTCTGCCCCTGCAGCAGGCGGTCGAGAAGGACTCACAAATACCTTCTCCGATCGTCAAGAAGAGGAGAACGAGAAGCCACGATGGCCCGCTCCTCGAAAAAGACACCAGCAAGACCCCGGCCGCACAAGACTCAAGACAACATCTTCGAACCAAATTCCCTAGTACAAACCAGGAGACGAAGAAGAATCGTCAAGCGGTCCGAATCGGAGAAACCAAATGAGTCGGCTACTCGGCTAGCACAAATACCGGAGACTATTTGGAGAAGTAGAGTCTCCGGATGTAGTTGATGAAACAGCCAAGTCTCTGCTGAAGCGCGATCAGCAGAGGCAACCCAAGACACAAACTAGCTCACACGGCTAAAGCACAAGAAGAACCCGCGGCGGATAGTGATGTAATGATCCTATCTCCACCTTACCCGGACATCCAAAATCGTCTGCGTGAGTGGAGGAAATGGAAGTTGAGTAAGTCGAGGAACAGTTCCAACGGCCCGAGTTCATAGAAGAAGAAGAGGAACCTGCTAAATTTCCTTGGATTAACTAATCTGTGCTCCCGACTCTAGATGAAGACAATCGCACGGACATCCTGCAGATCTACAAGGACAAGGAGAGAGAAAAGCAAGTCAAGAATCCGAAGCACGTGAGAAGGCAAGCATCCGCCCTATCTCCCAGCACCACGTAACACACACATCCTCTCCTTGATGTCTTCTCGGGGCAAAATGAGGATCAAGAGAATGTTGTCGCCACGGAAGAGTTGCAAATGCAAAGCAAGCATTGCGAGAATCGAGAATCCTTCACGAGCAAAGACGATGGAGGGACCAGGAGAGTCCTCGAACACACGTACCGAAATTGATCCAATGGGAGTGGTTCAAGAAATCGCCAATGTTGTTCTTTTCGCTACCACTTCCCCACTCACTCGGAAGAAGGCAATAAGGAACTGGCGATGAAACCGGGATAGTGGGGACCCCATCGAGCCAACCCCTATTGAAGGTGTGCTACCACCTGCCCCAACGGCCGAACAATCAATCGAAATAGCCGGAGCTTGGAGACGAGTGACCCCATTCCAAGTCACTCACCGGTGCACCACGGGGGGAAACTCCCTCCACCGGCAAAGGTCGGAGGATGCTGCAGATGACTCCACAACGAATCAAGGAGGCGAAGTAGAGAAAATACAAACACAAGAAGAACAGCAAGTTGCCATCAACGAAGCTCGGGCGATTGAGACTGTCTCACCGAGGTGCCAACTCGCTCGAAAAGGCTAATGACGCTGCGATGCGATCGAGGCACGAGATGGAACGGCCCGGGAGTTAACACTGGCGATGAAAGTGCAATCCATGGGGTTGAGACTCAATGGATGCCACCGCAGAAGACCCTAAGACATATTGACACACGTCGAAAGGAGGACCAGGCCTCACACAAAGAGAGATACTGCTGGAGGAAATGAAGGCCCACGGGAGGTTGAGACGCCCCCGGGTAAAGAAGGCTGAAGTAGAGAACATCCCTCCTACTATAATCGACCCATCTGAGAAGGAGATAAGCGCACTTCATGATTCCCGGGATAATCCTGATGTATCCTTTCTCGGGATCGAAGGCGAAGAAGAAGGCGAGTCATCCCCCGTGCAAATCCAAAAGACTCACCAAGGGTGTTCCAAGCACAAGTAAGTCGATCCCAAGACTACTCGTCAAACCTTTAACTTTGATGATGAGCCACCAATAGAAATCTCATCATCGTCCGATGACGCTACCGATAAGGCCGAGACCGCCTACGCAATTGGAAAATCACCGAGACCAACGGCCGTTAAGGCATACCAGGCTCAAGAAATCGCGACCAACGGTTGCTGAGGCAGTGAGAGAGGCTCAAAGAACCGGGACTACTTCACAACAAAACCCACCAACCAAAGATCCACCGAAGCGAGCTCCTCAAGTCTGCAGAAGAGATCGATTCCCAAAAGAACTTCACGCGCACCGCTCATCATTGAACATCCCGATTGGCGGTGATGAATCTTTTGTAGAATCTTTTCCGTTTTCCCGGAGGTACCCGAACTCCATGAAGAGTCAAAGAATGAACGCGCGTGCGCTATCACGCACCAGCTCCGTTTTCTCTTGAATACCATTGTTCCACCGCTTATGACTTTGATGATGTATGGCCATCACCGCAATGAAGAATCACCAAGCGAAGTGTTCAAGGCACTATTTGCTGAGTTGAACGGATGGAGAGGCATCGAGCCTCTTTGGATATGCGATCGACAACGAGAGATGCCACCCTTACCCGACTTGAGAGGCATAACAAATCAATCGGGGAATGGTGGCAACAAAGAAAAACAATGCGCGTGGAACAAGTCGATTCTTCGGACACTGCTTCAACAAGTCTTGGTATGGAGAGTCGAAAATGCCGATGCAAAAACAAAGTCGAGAGAACATATTGAGCACATGCATGAAGCTCATACTTGCCGAGATAAAGTTATCGCGTGAGCGAAATACAAATGATATACAAATTTGGAAGAACACATGACTAGAAAATTCAGCCTTCTCATGGCCGAGATGAAGCGATTTCAAAGCAGAGTCCAACGCTACTCGATCCGAATTTCATGTCGCTTGCAACGCAGCGGACTTGGAAGCGAACTCGACTATCTGCAGGCTCGACTTCATGCTTGCCAAAGATGTTCCACAGGGTTCCTCTATCCTTTGATGATGCCAAAAAGGGGGAAGAGGAATACCTTAAAGCAAAGAAAAAAATCAAGTCAAAAAGAAAGGAGCAAAATGAGAAGGAACAGGTTGAGAAGGGAAAATCACCGAGGAGGAAATTTTAAAACAAAAGAAAGGAAAATCACGAGGGGAAGGATCAAAATATATGACCTTGATGATTGCACAAACCCCTCAACGGGGACCACACACGGTGACATTATAAGCGGCAAACTCCCCGTGACTCTGCCCTCCAACACTCTTGTATGTATCTATGGTGAAAAGAGAAAAACAATTGAAGCGAGGGATGAAGGAAGTGGAAGGAAGAATGGATGCCCGAGTCATGAACATCTTGAAAGAACACGGAGGCATTCCAAAGAGACGAGACACCTATGCCATCTCGGATGTCGGAGACGAGCCACGATCAGTTGATGAATTTAAAACGCTCGAATGAGGGATATTTTGCAAATATGTCCATGGCTCAAGCTTGGGACTTGTCTTGGGAAAAGGGTCTCACGTTATGTGAAGAAGGCCGACAGCAAAGAGACTTCCTAAGCGATCCTCTCTGGTCACTCGCTAGTCACTCACCGGGGAAGAAGAAGACCCCAAAGACAAGATACGCCCGCAGGTAGAGGAAGAAGCGAGTGGAGGAAGAAGCTTGGACCTGGCCTCCGCCCAAGAATATTGAATACGTAGATCCGGAAAGAAAGGAGGGATCTACTTGGGGGGGCTTGACCAAGTGGCAAATTTGAAAGTGGCTAAAACTAACGCCGAGTATGCAAAAAGAATAGAAGAAGAAAACAAGAGACAAACTCGGCTATGGCGGAGAGACAGAAAGAATAAGAAAAGATGAAGTGCCAGGAAGGCATATGAAAAGAAAAAGAAGGCAAAAATTGGCGACGACGAAGAAGAAGAGAAGAAGAGAAGATGATGAACAAGATGAAAGAAGGAGACAAATGAAGGAGATGAAGTGTTGTTGTCTTACCCTTCGTGTATTTTATTATGTAAATACATACAATGTAAGTCTTCTCGTAATAAAGCTATAAATTCTTTATTTTTTTGTGAAGACAATTATATACTCGATACACCTTGTAAACAATTGTGTTAAGTACAAGAATGATATGATCAATAAAAAGATTGATTCTCACGCATACATTCTATGTCAATACACTATATGTATGTATCTTTGTTATTTGCATTTTTGAATGATTTAAGTTTTGGCATCATCAAAAAGGGGGAAATTGTTAGGAATTTTATTGTTTAGATTTTGATGAATGCCATGTAAAACTTAGAATAGAAAGTTGGCACCCCAATTCTTGCTATAAAATGTATTGTAACAATTAGAGCCAAAGGCCAGTTAAGTTAAGTCAACCTACGCCATAACATGCAAGAAGACAAAATGAAGACTGGAAGGAAGACCTTGCCGAAAACAAATTAATATGGCAAAGAAGAGTAGACGGAACTCTATCGAAAAAGCAAATGAGATGCAACTGAGTGGAGCATCAATCAAGTCAACTCAAGAAAAGCCAAGTCTCAAGTTGAAGTGACGTAAGAGTCATCCATGATTGGAAGGCGACTTAAGTCACCTGGGGAAAGCAAGGAAAAGCGATCAAGTCGAGATAATCGTAAAAGAACCGTTGCCGTAAATCAAGAGATTTACTTAAACAAGTAATATCTCCATACCACCTTTCGAGTGCTCACCCCGAAGCGTGCAAAAGGAATGAACGAACGGAAGCACCACACCGTGTCGAACTCAAAAGGTGAAAGAACAATTCATACGAGGAAACGGCAATTCCAAGAACTCGCAACAAGACAAGCCAACGATCGCAAGTGACTTTCAAAAATAAGCCTATCTCTTCAACGGGCAAATTTTTGAAAGTTCACTATAAAAGGCCGAGGAGTTTGTTTGAGAAAGAGATATACATAGATGACACATATGTGAGATATACAAGTATATTAGAAAAACTGAAATATTCTCAATCCTCAAGCCTACATTACGAAGTACATCAATCCAACACTCACCGTGAAGGAAAGAGAACTTCAATCGGTTGAAGAGGAAACTATTGAAAACAAGGGGTCTACATTCCGGAAGGATTGTAGAAAGGTTCAAGGTTGAACCAAGTCTTAAGCTTTTGGAGGGCTTCGTGATCAAATCCAAAGAGCTTGAGCAAGTGAGTCAGTAGTAACAAGCGCACCGCCTGTGAAGAAGCCGAGTCGTCATTTGGTGAGTGATCAAGGCGTCTCCGTGACATCGAGTCCCTAAGGATCAAGTCGGCCGTTGTGATCAAGACTTGTATCTGGATCATTACCACTTTGTAAACCGATCATTACTTAGTGGATTCCTCCGGGGAGTTGGAGAAGAGAGGAGAGTAAGAATTACCCCATCTTCGAACCTCTATAAAAATTTCATTGTGTCATTTACATTTCAAAGACTTTAATTCTTGCAATTTTAATCGCTTATATCTGTGATAAATTTGCTATCCACTTGATAAATTATAAGTACTAAACCAAGCACTAAACTCTTACTTAATCAAACTTAAGGGTGTTAAGTCTTCCGCTGAAAATAAAACCACAATCGAGTTAATTTAGAGCTAATAATGAGTTACTCCATCAACAAATCGTTGAGTTTGTTGAGTGATTAACTCTACCGAGTGACTAAGTTGGGATCATGTCCATCAAGGACACAAATTGTGTAGTATCAACTCAGAGATTTAAAAGGACTAAATCGAAAATTTGGTAAGGTTTATTCAACCCCCCTTCTAAACCTTACACTTACACCCCTTGGGACCTACAACCCGCCAGACTCTCCTATCCGACTCGAGGTTGGGAGTTGGACGATGGAGGCCGGCATGAGACTATAGCCAAGCTACCCATCTCATACGCGATTTATCCATTCCATAAATCCGTCAATTCAGATCAGTTGGTTGCGCACGAAAGTGTGATGCCAACCCAGTCAGTCAGTCAGTCAGTAGGACCGGTGCGTTCATAGACTCGCCGCGTCCGATATTCAATCAGTCAGTCATTGACACGGTATAGATATCGGAGGGGTAATCTAGCCGGTTCTATTCATTGATTCAATGTATTATGCTGAAGTTTTTAATAAGGTTTGGATTATGCTGGTGAGGAAGTCGCCTTATTATCGGGACAATTAGTCGGTATGAAAATCCCGAATAAATTCGGATAATAATTTTAAAAATATAATTTTTAATTAAATAAAATATTTTAATATTTTTATGAATAAACTGAAGTTAGAAAATAAAATAATTTCCTATGACCTTGGTAAATTTTATTTTAAAATAAAATATTTTAATTAAAGAGGAAAATTTATGCAGGGTTTTACAATTCCATAAGTTGTGATCCCAGACTCGGAAAAGAGCAAATTCAGTCTCTAATTTTTCTAAAAATTCTAAGGAATCATATTTTCTAGGTCTCGGGATCAGATTTTCGAAAATTGCAGGCCAGTCCCAAATTTTCTCCCAATTTATTATTTTGATCCGATACTTTTAAAAATGGATATCTCTTAAACTGAAAAAGGTTTTAACGAGATTCCAAGTCTAATAATTTCTTTGGGCAGTAAGTATGTGGGTTAAAAATAGTTTCGATCCAGATTTAGTACCGATTTTCCAGGTTTTAACGAAAGGTTAAGGGCTCGTTTCAAGCCCGTTTTTCGTGAAATTTGGACTAAAGGTCTAGAATATTAGTTAAAATAATTTCATATAATTTTTGGGACAGTATCTGTCCAAATGTTCAAAATTTTACAATTTAGTCCCTTAAGGTTTGGAAAATTACATTTAAGTGTCTAAAGTTCGTATATTCGCATTTGCATGTCCCCGGAGGGTCCGAACTATTATTTTTTATTTTTACTTTATTATTCCAGTAGTTTTAGTCTGAAGTTTCAGATTTTTACAGTGGGATTTCATAGTTTTTGGTTTTATTATTTTTGGCCCTATATTTTGCCTTATTTACAAAAGTGGCCCAAACTCGATTTTTGTTCACAAGTCCTCAAGTCCTCAAGTCCAGAATATTAATATAATATAACAAAATATATTTTTTATATTCTCAGTTATTTTGAGCACATATATAACAAGAAGGCCTAAAAACACACAAAAACTATTTTCTTTATGCAAATTCATTTTTGGCTTAGTTCCCATACACACACACACACATATATATATATATATATATATTTGAAATTATTCCAGAAACATAACTGTAAATTTTCCAGAATATATTATAAAATAAAATACATACATTCATGCTAAAAAAACATATAAGCATACAAAAGCTATTTTTCTAAGTAAAATCACTTTTGACATAGGTGCACATACACATATTCTTTTGGGCTTAAAATTTCCAGAATAAAAACCAGTTTTTTCCAGAAATATAAACAATAAAAACACATAATTTTCATGCTATTTTATGCACAAAAATATCATGAGTTTTTGAAAAGTTCACCCACCTCTTCTAGTGCTTTTTGGTAGGAATGGTCTCAAGCTCTAGCTTTACTAACTCCCTTAGGTACTCTACCTTCTTAGGACAGCCTCTATATGGCGGTTTTAGGGTGTCAAAAGTTGAAGAAAAATGAAAGAATAAAAGAAGGAATAACAAGAGTATTCTTGGGACAAAGCTTACCTTAACCTTAGTACTTCAAAATCTTCAACTTCAAACTGTGAGTCTGCCCAAAATCAGCCCCTCTTCTTCAATCCTATAAGTCAAAATTTCTTTAAGCTAAAGTAGTATAGTCTGAGCTTGGTTTTGAAAAGGAGGAGTTGGAGAATTCCTTACCTTAGGACACCAAATTTTCGGCCCTTTAGGTGTAGAGAAGGAGATGGGGTTATGTTTTGGAGAGAGTTTTGTGTGCAACGTATAAGGCAAAAAAAATGACAAGTCTTCTCCTTATTTCCCCTCCATATTCCCCCTCCCCCCAATAAATGAAACAGGCATGATTATTTTCTCTTGATCTTGCGAAATTGAGTGGCTCAAGTCTTGGCATTGAAGGGGTGCATGGGGTTTGGGGTTGGCATGGCATGCTTAATGAGTATGTCTTGTGTTTAATTCCTTGTCTCCTTTTTATCCCTTTGGCCGCCCACTACAATGCATCCAATCCCATTTTTTTCTTTTTTTCTTTTTTGTATTTTAGTGATATATTATTCTTCTTATCACATAATAATTCCTCTTATCAAAGCCTTATACTCTACTCTTCCTATATAAGTCAATTACCTTATCTCAATTCTAGTGATAAGTCATCTATTCTTATAGTTGGTTAATCATCCAAATAACATAAGTCAAGTTAGTAATATATCATTTAGGGGTAGTTAGAATTAGCAACTAGTAAGTTAGGGAGATAAAATAACATTAATATTTAGATACTAAGAATATAAAAATTTAAACTATATTTTGTTAATATCAATTTGTGACATTAGTCACATGGTACAATATCCGGATTATTACAATTTGGCTAATTTAAAATTCAGGGTCTCACAAAAGATGTTCAAAATCTTGCATCAAAACAGATTTTCGCAAGATGGCAAGCCATGCTCAGTATTTTTTATTTTGATATTGAATTTATTAAAGGAGATACAAATTATATATCAGATTTTCTTAACAGAGAATTCCTCTAAAACAGAGTCAATGCCGCCCAGAAAAGATAAAGGTAAAAAGTCTATTGATTCCGGTAAACCAAAATCATGGTACAATGTCGTGGTCAAAGAAGAAGAAGAATTGAGAGGTACCGCCCAGTCAAAAATCCAGGCACCAAAACAAGGAACTACTAACCTTGAAAAAAGACTTCAGATTCTTGAAGTTCTTCCTGAAACGCCAGAGGTCAAGAAGGCTTTAACCAAAGTACAACAAAATAAAGGCCCAGGTGAAACTTCTTTAAAACCAATCACAATTTCAAATACCTTTCAAGCTATATCCGGATCTAATGATTCCTCAAAACCCTTTCCAATCCTATATTCTCAAATTCTAAGATTTCACTAACACAAGAATCTTTAAAATCCTTCGCAGATTTTTCATAAAACCTCAATGGCAAAATATCATCAATGTAGAAAGAGTTTTCTATGAAAAAAGATCCTTTTCAAACTCTCCAGAAATACTTTGGAAAATGATGGTCTTACAAACCAAGGGAAACTAGTAAAACTCCTCAATTCTATCAAGTCATTCTTGAAATTACTGATTCTGCCACTTACAAACATTTCTTTCTCCATGAAACACATGAACATCCTGCGTATTCTACCTGTAAAATTACTAAAGTCATCACTCCAGAATATTGGGGACATGACCTATCCAAATCCCTTTATTTTCTAGAAGAATTTAAAGCAAATCATTTCTTCAAAACCCCTTTCAATTATTAGAACTACCAAAAACAGAAACACACATGGCTTTTCTATTTTGATACTAGAGAATGCAACACCAAACTATTCCCAGCATTGTCGGTTTCATAGTGGGATTGCTTCGGATCATCACCTGAAAATGAAATTCTGAAACCCTTAGTACCAAATTCCTTCAATATGTTCAAAAACCATTATAAACCCTTACCAGAAGAACAAAAATTCCAACAATTATCCCTCTTATGTTCAAAATTCTATCTTCCATGGGTTCTTTCATGGACAGTTGAATATACTAATCACAAAACTTCAGTGATCCAATGAAGATTCGGGATAAAATGGTGGGACAAATTCAATATTCCACCCAACCTTTCTGTAACAAACGTAGAAAATTGGATTACAAGTCAAGGCAATACTCCTCCGAAGATTCCAAAAACATTTCAAACACCACAACAGTGAGAATTCCTAGCACATAAATCCCAAATGGCAGCCATGCTTGCATCAAAAAAACTCGGAAAAGAAATGCAAGCCATCCCGTCAAAATACACTACAGAGAAGACAGAATCCTCTTGACCTCAAGATATTTCAATACACTTAGCAGATGATAATGAACCTTTTTTGGAAACAATGGAATGTAAATAATAAATAATATATATTATTAATTTTATGTCGTCGGCAAAGATCAGAAAGTGGGAATATGGGAATCTTGTTTAATCTTTTAGCATCGATCAGCAAGATTCTTTATCAGATATGAATTATAAAAATTCCCAAAAAACCCCTAAAAATTCTATAAAAGGGGGATCCCCTCACAAGAAAGGCAAGTTTTTTAGAAGCCAAAACAAGAAAGAAAACTTCCACAACTTCTCCAAGTCCAAATCCTTTCCATCTTTCTTAGATTTTAGAAAAAACTAAATTCAAATATTTTTAGAGAAGCTTTCAATTGTCTTTAGGCAAGCTTCATTTTCTAGTTTTTTGTTTTGAGATTCAAAATCCACCTTCCATTTCAAGGAAGCTTTGTATGAAGGTTTAATCCAAACTAATCTTTTGCGGTGCGATGCACGGATATATGTTTGTTAGGTCTCTATTTGGTATTGTTACAAATATATTTTTCTAATAGTTCAATAAATTATATCTCTAGCATCATCCCGTTGGTAATTGAATAGAATGGGTCGGACAATCCCTGGTTATTTCAGGATGTAAGCTGGGATAAGGAATCTCTACTTCTTTAGAATCGGGAATGGAATAGGGATATTATTTATATGTTCGTCCCCCTTTCTATTTCGATTAGATAAAATGGGAATTCTCTGTTCTCATCCCTATTCCCCGAATATGTGTATTATATATATAAATATATATATTAATATTAAATATATTTATAATTTATTATTTTATTAATTCTAAAATTTAAACCGAAGAATATTTTCATTTTTACTTGTTCTTATTCTTTATTTCACAAATTATGTATTTATGTTATTTAGGTTTTAAAAGAATAGTGATTGTAAAAAGTTTAAAATTTTAAAAAATAATTAAAATATAAAGATAACTAATTTGATTATAAATCATACAATTAAACAATAACAATGAATTATTATAGACTATAAAAAATCTCTTTAAATACGAAATATTTTATTGTGTAAACATGAATTGTATCTATTTATGGAACATGTTTATCTATGCATGACATAGTAAAAGTTTGAAAAACGTTTTAACTATACAATGTGGAATTTTTTTACTACCCTAATCCTAAATATTTAATAAATTATATTTTCAATAAAATTAACAATAAAAATTATTTCAAATTATAATATGTTTTGGGGTTTAAAAACTGACTAATTATCAAAATTGTTAAAGGAATTAAACAAAAACCATACTTTATATTTAGCAACGCAATTTTAAGGAAAACGAAATGTTTCAAAAAAATTGTTTTATTTTTATATATACACATATATCAAAAATTATCAAACATAAAAACTCATCTATATTTCCAAATATACAACTTTAAAACTTGAGTATCAAAATACATTGATAAATATAAAAAATAATTTCAATCAATATGAAAAGTATGTGATTATATAAAAGTAATTTTCTATATATAAAATACTATTATGAGTATAATTTCATTTTAAATAAATCTTAATTTTCTTCTTACATAAATATATATAATTTTATGCGTAGATACATGTGATATAAAATTTGGATACATATTTTGATATATTTTCTTTAGTTAAATTTTTTAATTGAATTTAATTAATTTAAATATAATTTAAATAATTATTAAGAAATGGGATAAACCCATATAGCAACTATATATAGAGATCATAAATAGCAACAAAATACATTAATATACAAATTGATGTCCAATAGCTCAAATGCATAACTTTTAAAGCCCGCTACAAATTACAAAATGATGAGTAGATATTTTTTATATATTTTTCTTTATTATGTCTTTGTCATTTATATTTTATATATAATATGAATGTCAAACTGAAGGTCATAAAAAATTGATTAATTTGATATATTATACGTAAAAAACTGATAAAAAATACAAAAATTATTAATTTTTTTTACTAAAAGAAAAACATAAATATAATAATTAATGCAGTTCACATACAGATTTGGAAAGCTAATTTTAAATAATTCTATTTTTTATATTATTTTAAAAAATAATTATTTAAAGAAAGTTGACTACCAAAAATAATGAAATACAACATATTTATCATTTTTTTATTTTTACACATATATTTTTTACTTTTTATAATAACTGCAAAAGAACGGGAAAAATTTCTCATACTATTTCCAGAAGCGGCTGTTATTATATATATATATATAATATATAATTCCCATATATATAAAAGGTTTGATTTAAAATTATGTCTTTTAAATTCATGTTCATGGTCGGTTTAACCGCCTAACCTTTTACATTCTGTCTTTTGAATTCTTGTCATTTAATTTATGTTATGGTTGATTTAACGCCTAGCCTTTTAAATTTCTTGTTCTTACTTGATATGTGGAGACTTTTGCAAAGGTATCCTTGAGAGAAACTGGGGTAGCTCGATCAAGATATAGATATATATATATACTATAATATATAAATATATTATATATATATATATTATATTTATATAATTTCTTTTATGCTTTGTTATTTTTCTGCACTTCATTTCTGTCTATTTAATTCCTCTATCATGTCTTCCTTTACTTGTTTATCGTCCTCTCGTTGGTCCTAGTAGTCTCTGTAATAAGTAAATACTTATTATATAAAAGAAATGCTATTTATTTGTACTATTATATATTTATATTATATTTATTTATCAATAATATTTTATGTTATAAGATAGTTTCTCAAATAATCATAATTTGAGTAGAATGATATTGTTATCGACAAATCAAATGATACTCTGATTTTATTATTATATTAACGTACATAGTAATTTGTTGGTATAAATTTCAACTATGTCTCAATTGATCCAATTTAATTTAGTTGTCGATGATTATTAAGTAAAAATATAATTTTTAAAGTTTTAGACAACTCAATATGTATTTTTCAGTACGTGTACAAATTTGCTTCAAATATAATCAATTTGTTTTCGTCATTTTTTTTCGTTCTAAAATTTTAATTTATTGTTGGATATCTATATATATAATAAGAGACTATTCTTAGAATAGTAACTCTTACTTTTCCCGCCCATTTTTCAGTTTCTAAAAACAATAAATTTTTTTTTTTTGCTTTTTGGATTTAATTAATAAAATGAGATTTTATTATCTCTGGAGGTCAACTTTATTTAAATAAATCAATTTTTAAAGTTATATAAAAGATAGAATTATATAAGTTTTCCAAATCTGTGTGTGTGCTGCATTAATTATTATATTTGTCTTCTTTTTATTTATAATTAAATAGTTTTTTTCCGTTTTTGACGTATAATATATTCAATTAATCATCTTTTTACAGTATTCAGTTTGACACCTATATTGCATATATAAAATGTAACGCCCCAAATTCAATAGACCAAACTAATCACAAAATACCAATTATCAGGTACATCTCTGGATTTATACCAACTTAGGCTCCACAAGAATAATTACCGAAAACTACAATAACTGAAATATATAACTTGACGAAATCTAAATCTATAGAAAAGTCCAGAAAATCCAAGATACATGCCTAAGTTTATTACATATAGTACGGCAGAAGTCTTAACTTACAAAATAAAATAAGGACAAATAATATAAAATAAGATGACAACAATCCCCTAAGCAAAATCCTTAAATGAAGTCCCAAACTAGTCCAATCCAATAGTCTCAACGCTACTATTTTTGCGTAGGTGGTTTGGTGTTAGTCTCACCAATCTCTGAAAATTTTAAAAAACGTGGGGTGAGCTAAACGAGCCCAGCAGGTAGGGGATGGGAATACATAGTAGTTAAAGAAATGAGAAACATATAGATTTTTTTTAATAAAATATTGAGCAGAGCACTTGGTGTGCAAAATAGTTTTCATGCGTATAATATAGATACAAAATAACTAGACATTAAATTTACTCACTAACTTATAGAATGATTATAAGTAAATAATTTTTATGATTATCACGGTCATGCAGATATAACACAAGTTCAAATGTGAGAAAAAAAAAGTTTCGGTAATTGAGACGATTTTAAACAGACAATGTTCTATGCCCCATTTTAAAATCCAACGTTCAGGATAAACAAAATAACACTGGGCCGATGTGGAATAAACACCGCACCCTAACGTTCCAATTCAAGCCTGATTTTAAAACGGGCAAGATTTTATGCCCCATTTTAAAACCCAACGAGATGCACAAAATAAATGCAGGGTCGATGTTGATCAAACATCGAACCCTATTGCATTCTCCAACTCACCAAGTCGAAGCCTCCAGGCACCTTATTCCTCCGAGTGGCTCGACGACTCTTTAGCTGTGGGTTTATACCCAGAGTTCGTCATATTCTGGAATATACCAATACTATGACCCAAGTTTTGCCGCCGTCTCCGGTCCGACCAGAAAAATGGGAATAGGCACATGGGTAGTCGAGCAAACATCAACAGGCGACTTGTTCGATTGATTGCCCAAACCACCCACGCCAAATGAGAAACAGGAAACGAGATTCATAGTTACTACTCGAACATTATGAAGAAATACAGACAACCCGCAGCAGTTTTAAAAAAAAATTAGAACAATACAACGATTTTCGAAAATTTATAGATTGACCCCAAGAATTTTCATTTTTACGAAATTACTACAAAATGCATTTTTAAAACCTACAAAATTTACTCCAAGTTCCTTAAAAATATAAAATAAACCCAAGTCAGTTTTTAAATTCACAAAAATGGGTAGGACAGTTTCTGAAATTTGTAATTTGGCCCCAAATTCTTGATTTTTAGTAAATTCACCTCCAAACTCTTGATAAATGAAAATTAACCCCTACTAATCAAAGTAATCAACAAAGATCCACAAAATAACATTTTTAAAGCTTTCAAAAGCAGCCCCATAATTTTAGTAATTACAAATTAGCCTCCAAATTTAACAAAATTTTGATTAAATTAACAACTATAAATAAACCAACCATCAATTTGTCAAACCATGACAATTATCACATAAATACACATATAAATGCATCTCAATCAATTTCATGGTTTAACAATAATTTTAAGAAACCCATTTGAAAAAAGATAGAAAAAATTTTTGTCCACCTCAAGTGATCACCAACTCAAACTAAAGTTAGACAAACCTCATAATCCGGGTTTGAGTCTCTTTTGTTTAGAGTGGAAATTTCTCTCTCTAGAATGAGAGAACCCTAGTTGTGTGTCTTTGTCTTTGTCCTTGTTCATTTTTGTCTTTGCTTTCCTTATTGCCTTCTGGTCGGCGGTTTTTGGTGAACTTTCCTTGGTCTCCATTTATTTTTTGTTCCAAGCTATTATGGTGGTTTATGGCAAAATTGTTTTTTTGGTCCGTTAAGTTGGCTCGATTTCGCTTAGTCCTTTAATTTTTATAGGTGGCGTTTGGCAAACACTAACTTTTCTAAACCTGCACATTTAGTCCGATTTTAAAATTTCGGGAATATCTTATCCCTAAAATGCTGAGTTGGGCCACTTTTCATTGAAATGACTATTTTGCCCATTTTTTTGGAAGAAAACCTTGGTCATGTGCATATCACATGACTTGTTTAATATCACAATAAAATTAAATAACAAAAATAAATATAAGATTAAATTGAAGTAAAGAAACAATATGAACATATATTTATAATTTTATATAAATTTGACAAATTAAAATATATGTTTGATTTTTTTAATTTAATTTAAACAAAGTAATCTGAGCATATATTCATAATTTTCAACAGTAAATAAATTTAAAAAAAAATAAAAAAAAAACATAAAAAACATGTATTTACAGTTTTCAACTATATATAAAAACAAAAAAAATAGAAAAAAAATATATATATCTATAATTTTTAACTCTAAATTAAAATTAAAGAAAAAAAGGAAAAATAATAATAAATTAAATAATTAAAATAAATAAAAAAATTTAAATTAAATAAAATAGTCGAACATATATTTTTATTTTTTCAACATTAAATAAAAATTAAATAAAAATAGAAAACAAAAATAAAAGAAATTTATTTTCTTTTTTTTTTGGCTTTCCGTTTTTTATTTACAGTAGAAAATTGTAAATATATATTTTTTTTCCTATTTTGTTGTTTTTTATTTTTCTTTAATTTTAATTTACAGTAGAAAATTGTAAAACTATATTTTTTCTATTTTTTTTTTTTTTTTTCTTTTATTTTATTTACGGTTGAAAATTATTTATATATATATGTTTTTTTATTTTCTAATTCTTTTTATTTTTATATATAGTTCAAAATTGTAAATAAATATTTTTTTCTGTTTTTTTTCATCTTAACTTTTTTTTAATTTTATTTACAGTTGAAAATTATAAATATATGTTCATATTATTTTCTTTAAATTAAATTAAATAAAATTTGTTGACCATATATTTTATATTTTTCAACTTTAAATAAAAATTAAGGAAAACTAGTAAAAACAAAAAAGTACATTATTTTCTTTTTCTTTTGGTTTTTCCCAAGGTTTCCCTCCAAAAAAAGGGGGCAAAATAGTCATTCCAATGAAAAGTACATTAATTGATTATGTAAGTTTTAACTTGTTTTTTAAGATTGTTGTCCCCCACTCACCATTATTGCTTGTTTTTTTAAGATTGTTGTCCCCACTCAACCATGTTCCTTAGAAATTATTCCAACACCACCTAACCTCTTGATACCCCACTTGGTACTATTCTATCGCCATTTATTTCGCTTTTTCCTTTTCTTGACTTTTTCCTTTTTTTTGTTGGTTGCATTTCTGTTTCTTAGATCTTCCAGGTGGACAGATCTGTGGTCATTGTAGTTGGATCTAAAGGCTGAGGAATTTTTGGGCTCTTATGGATCTAGATTTAACGGAAAGGATTAAAAAATTCTCCTTAACTTCAGAGGAAAGAGAAGAAGTTGCCTTAGAGGATAAAGATGTGGTTAAAAGTACTGAGGAATGCAAAAGAAGCTTACTGGGAAAAATCTTTGGCTACAAAAAACCCAATTTTGCAGAGCTTCAAAACATAACCCTCAACATCTGGCAAACGAAAGATCAGTTTACAATCCGGGAAGTTGGAGAAAATTTATTCCAGTTTGTCTTCACATCTCAAGAAGATAAACTAAAAGTTCTTGGGGAAAAACTTGGTCTTTTGATAACCAATACCTCATACTCCGAGAATGGCCGGTGAATGTGTTGGAAACAGCAAGCTTGATGAACTCCATTGACATTTGGGTGCAGATTTGGAACATCCTCCACCACTGGCTCTGTAATGAGACTGGGAGAAAATTGGAGGAAAATTCCGGAAAATATCTGACATCTTCATTCCGGAAACAGGGTGCTCTAAAGGTCGTCACATTAAAATTCTGACGGAAGTTAATTTGGAGAAGCCGTTGATTCGGGGTACTCAAATCAAGTTGGGCACAGAGAGCCATTGGGCAGAATTCAAGTACGAAAATTTACAAAATTTTTGTTATTACTGTGGATTTGTTGGTCATTTGGAGAGAAGTTGTAGTGCTCGGAAGGAAGATATCATTAGTAATAATATGCATGAAGATCAATTCGGAGAGTGGCTAAGAGCTGAGGAAGTCGGTATGGGGAGAATGATGTTTAAATCTCAGAGAATTGCCTCACCCAAAAAAACTGAAAATAAAGAACAGAGCAACAAGGGGGTGGGAGTGGCGGAAACTATCAGAGGAGATGTGGGTTACTGATGATCCAAAGAAGGATAAAAGCATTACCCCGGTCAAGTAACAATGAAAGATGAATGGGAGGGTAGTATTCTGCCGCAATAAATGTGACACATCCCATAAATCGAAAGAAGTGGAGCCTAATGTCGATACCGAGAAAGCCCATGACGTTAGTGTCCAACATGGAAGTAGGATAACCCAATTCCAGAAGGCTCAAGTCGAATTGCATGATCAGGGGAACACAGAAAATATTATGTGCATTGACAGCCAAGAGATGGTTGATGTTTGTGTGAAAGCAAATGGCAAAAGAACACCCTTTAAGGAAATTCAATTTGCAGCTCATGTGGTGGAATGTAAAAAGGAAAAAATTCCTAAACAAGGAAAAAGATATATCAGAAAAAGAGGGAGTGACAATGCAGAGAACATCCCTATGGAAACACAAAATGATTGTGGAATAAACATTACAGGCTAAAAAAGAAATCTTGATTTGGTTGATGAAGAGGATAGGATATTCCCCTCTAATGAACTCAAGAAACATAAAGCTGACACGATGGGAGAAAACCCACAAAATCATCCGAATAAGGTGGAGGTGGCCAGCCTTGAATGGGCCCATGGTTATCAATGAGAGTATGTGTGTGGAATTATAGGGGTTTGGGAGGACCCGCTACAATTCCCCAGCTTAAGGAGGCCTTAAGGCTCCACCTTCCTGATATGGTATTTTTGTGTGAAACGAAAAAAAAGAAAGCTTTTGTTGGAACGGTTTGTAAGAAACTTAAAATTGGTGATAGATGGTTTTGTGTTGACCCGTGTGGTAAAAGTGGTGGTTTGTTTGTTTATTGGGCGGATAGAATTAAGGTGAAGCAAATCTGTGCTTCTAGTTTATGTATCGAATTGGAGATTGAAGGAGGCGACAGTGAGGATAACTTTTGGATTATTTTTGTCTACGCAAGTACGGATAATAGCGTTAGGAGAGACCAATGGAACTACTTGGAGAAAACTAAAGAGAAATGGGGAAAAAAATGGATTGTGGGAGGTGATTTTAATGATTTGAAGGATCATGAGGAAAAGAAAGGTGGAAGGAAGCGTAGCAATGCAAGTTTTAATACTTTCAAAAATTTCATTGCGAACATGGAAATGGGAGAGATTGATTTCAAAGGGCACCCTTACACGTGGGCTAATAATCGAGAGGGCGAGGGATTTGTGGAGGAGAGATTGGATAGATTGTTCGGATCCCCAGAATGGCTTCTTGAATTTCCTAGAGCCATTGTGAACCATATCGATAAACAGTCCTCTGATCACTGCTTGTTGTTTTTGGAAACTTAACTTGTGGGTAAATTTGGTCAAAACGATTCTTTTTCGACAAAAAAGTGGGCTGGGATGGGGCGGACGGTTTAGTTGAGAAGGCTTGAGTACACTGTGAGAGGCATGCCTATGTTCCAAGTTCAAAAAAATTGCTAGTTGTCGCATGGCTTTCATCAATTGGAACAAAAGTCACAAAACCAATGCCTTGAAAACCATTGAAAAATGCAAAGAAAGACTCTCTATTATTAAAAGGCAAGAAGGCCAAGGTGATTGGAAGGAATGGGCTCACCGAGATCGGTTTGGCTAAGGCTTACAGAGATGAGGAGTCTTTTTGGAGCCAAAAATCCAGAATTTCATGGCTTAAAGAAGGGGATCGAAACTCTAAATTTTTTTCACGCTGTACCATCCAAAGAAGAAAAACCAATTGTATTGACAAACTCATTGGGTCGGATGGGCTTCTTTGTGATACTCCTGAAGCTATAGAATCAAATCTATAATTTCTACAAGCACCTCTTGATTCTGTGAACCCCCATGGATACAAGAATCCTTGAAGGAATTCCTCGGTCAATTTCCACTACAATGAGCCATACCCTGATCGGGCTGTGGAGAAATTGGAAATCAAAAATGCGCTATTCGATTTCAGCCCCAACAAAGTCTCCGGGCTTGATGGTATGACTCCTTCTTTTTTTCAAAGATTTTGGCCTATTATTGCTTTGAAAATTTTGCTTTCTTTGTAATTCTTTCTTCACCAAAGGTGATAAAATGCTCAAAAGTTGTAACCATACAAGTCATTACCCGATTCCTAAAGTTCAAAATCCCACATCTATGAATCATTTCAGACCAATTAGCCTATGCAATGTGTCTTATAAAGTGATTTCCAAAATCATTGCTAATAGGTTGAAAAGTGTGTTGGATAAGTGCATTAGCATTAATCAGGTCCGCCTTCATCCCAGTAGACAGTTATTGATAATGTTGCTATAACTCATGAGTGTATCCACTTCCTAAATGGAATCATAAAAAACAAGAAAACTTTTATGGCTCTTAAACTTGACATGTCCAAAGCTTATGATAGAGTGGAATGGAAATTTTTGGGGACTATTCTTTGCAAAATGGGTTTCCATTTGAAGTTTGTCCATTGATTCTTACTTGTATCAATTCTTCTTCATTCTCTTTCAATATTAATGGTAATGTGTCTGGTTTTATTTCTCCCTCCCGTGGCATTAGACAAGGGGATCCTCTTTCCCCTACTTGTTTATTATTCTTGTCTGCAAGGGCCCTTTCTAACTTAATCAAACAAGCTCAAGCTCAATCTTTGTTCCATGGCATTCGAATCTGTAAGGGTGGCCCTATGGTTACTCACCTTTTCTTTGCAGATGATTCAATCTTATTTTGTGAAGCCACTATTCATTAGGCTAGAATTGTTTCGATATTCTTGATAAATATTGCATTGTGTCGGGTCAATTGGTTAATCTTGAGAAGTCTTTGGTTTTATTTAGCAAAAACACTTCTTGTGATTTTAAAAAGGAGATTTGTGAGGTTTTGAAAGGTGTGATTTGAACATTGAAGTGCTAAATACCTTGGCCTTTCCTATGGTTATTGGAAAATCCAAAAGAGAGGTCTTTAAATATGTAGTGGAGAGTGTTAAAAAAAGAGTTCATGGGTGGAGTAATTTTTTTCCTCTCCGGTCGGGTAGGGAGGTGTTAATTAAAGCGGTTTTGAATGCTCTTCCTAATTATGTTATGTCATGTTTTAAATTTCTCATTACTATTTGCAAGGAGATTAATCAAGCTATCGCCAATTTTTGGTGGGGGGCGGGGAAAGAGAAGGGTAAAATCCACTGGGCTTCGTGGGAAAACCGACTCAAACCAAAAATTGTGGGGGTTGGGTTTTGAGGATATTTATCTCTTTAATAATGCCCTTTTAGCCAAACAACTTTGGAGACTTGTAACCCAAATTTCCTAATCTTCTCATTAGTAAACTTAAAAGCTAAATACTTTCCTAAAGGAGGCTTACTTTTTGTAGAACCAAAGGGTGGGGATTCTTGGCTTTGGAGAAGTTGGTTAAAAGCTAAAAGTACTCTTGTTTTGGGAATTAGATATCAAGTTGGGGATGGGAGATCCATTCGAGTTTGGGAATCACCTTGGATCCCTAATGTTAAATCTTTTAAACCCGAATTGAAAAAGCTGCAGTGAATTCGATATTTTCCGGTTAGGGACTTATTTGATAATGATGGGTTGAATTGGAACAAGGAGCTGATTTTTAAATGTTTTTCATTAAATGATCTTTGAAGTAATTAACGATTCTCATTTCGTCTGTAGGTGCGAGAGATCGATTGGTGTGGCATTGGGAAAGGAATGGTAAATTTTACTTAAATCTGCTTTCCAAAATCTTATACAAAGAAAAGATTTCAAAAGATTTTCCTAAAGCAAGCAATGGTATGAAGCATATGTACTCATTTTGGAAGAGATGTTGGACTCTTGAAGCTAAAGGAAAGGTTAAACATTTTCTTTGGAGGTGTCTTAACAATATTCTACCAACCGTGATCAAATGCTACGAAGAGGAATGAACACTTCCGGATCTGTCAAGTTTGCGGTAATGCTTCGAATCTGTTTCTCACCTTTTCTTTCAATGCGAACGGGCAAAAACGGTTTGGAAACTTGCATTGGTGAATTGGAATGAAACTCTTAATCCGGACTTTTGCATCAAAACGTGGTGGGGAAATCTGGGATTTTTGGATAAAAGCGAAATATCTCAACACCGGATTCAACTTTCCACGTATATACTATGGTGGCTTTGGAAATCTCGCAACCTTTGGGTGTTCGAAAAAATTTGGAGAAACGAGAAAGAGATTGCGGAAGGTGCACTGTTCGAATGGCAAGAATTCTTGGGAGCCAGGCAGGCGGCCTCTTTCCAGGATTGTTTACTGTCATCTGCCTCGTCTCAGTAGGAGAAAAATGGCAGCTTCTCATTAACTCTAGGACCTACATCTCGGGTAGTCAGTGGAGCGATGTGGATGAATGGACGGGCCGAACGGAGGTTGGATTCTTGATACTAATGGAAGAATGATTCAGGCTTGGTGTGATTCTAGGGACAATATTGATAGTCCAGTGGAAGCTCAACTTTGTGGAATCAGGATGCTTTGTGTTTGGGATTTCAAAAAGGCCTCAAAAAGATCACCATTTGCATAGATGATGAGGATATTGTGTACAAACTCAACAACAAAATTCCGTTTGCGTTTGAGGTTGCTACAATAGCCGAAGACATCTTTCTACTTTGGTACCTTTTTTAGTCTTGTGGTTTTTGTTTGTTGGAGCAAAAGAGTAAGAACATCTGTAATAGATTATCTCTTTTGGCTTTGGATAACTGTGAAAAGTGTAATTGGGAAAACCAATTCCCCTCTTGGCTTTAGATTAGTCATGTAGGAAGCAAGCCAGTGGGCTTCGATTGTATGAATCATTGTATCATCTCGAGTTTTTATATATAAAGTCTATCGTTTGAAAAAAAAAAAGTGATCACCAACTCAATCCGGCAAGAACTTCAATAACTATTCCAATTCAAATCTCCAATCAACTCACCTACACAATATACATATAAATTAACCCAAATTGTCTAAAACTTCAAAATCCTGCATATCCTTTTACGCCTCAAAAGAAGAACGATCAACTTACACATTTATGATCTACACTTGATAGGTGATATAATTCCTCATTTGCATGTGAGATGCAAGTGCAACAAAGTTTGGTCCACCAACTTGACACCTCAAGCTCACGACAATGATGGATTCTTCAATCCTAATTATGGAAATTATATCCTAAGTGGTGGATTGGTAATTGGGTATGATTAATTTTAAAGCATGGATGGAAAATATTTGGAAGAAAGAATGAATTTCTTTACTACCTCTCGGCAGTGGTCACTAAGGAGAAAAAAAAAACTTGTGCTCTAGATTTTGGAATGAAGGAAATGAGTGTTGAGGCCTTTAGTTACCTTTTTATAGTAGAAGAGTGGACTTGATTTTGGCTTTAAAATTTGTTTAAAGTTTGGCTTGGATTCGGAGCATGGACCGAAAATTAATAAGAAATTAGGCCAATTTTATTTTTTTTAATTATTGGGCTCCACTTTAGAAGAAAAGTTATTAATGGGTTGATTCATCTTTCTTGAAATAGAATTTGGTTGGGCTAGAAAAATGGTAGGAATTGTTTTTGGACTTAAAGGAAATGAAATTAAATTTGGGTTCCTCATGAGGCAATTAAAATGATAAACAAACCTGTTTTACTGGCTTTTTCAAGATCAATGGGTAATTGAGTAATTTAAGAAATGAGTTATGTGAAATAAGAATGAAGATGAAGGATTTTCATTAAATAATGTGTATAAGAATGGTTTATAAAATATTAGACGCAAGTTTAAAAATTCAAGCTTATGAAATAGTTTGAGCTTCTAAATTTTTAGTTAAAATGGGTTTAAGGTAATGTCTAAGATAGATTTAACTTAAAAAAAAGTACGAGTTTATTTAAAATATACAAAGTGACTCTAAAAATATTTGATGAAACAATTTATATTGAGTCATTGAGTGGTTTAGAACAAGAGGAGAGGGTTCAAAGAAAGGGTTGATAAATAGGTGACATAACCTAAGACCATCCATATAATATTACAAGTTCTAAATTCCAAAATTCATGGCTCAAGCACTAAACTAAATTAAATCCCACTAAAATATTACCAAGCTATAGTAAATCAAAGTAATTATATCAATTATTAAAACAACTAAAAATTATATACTAACAAAAACTCGAATAGGTATAGATAATTAAAACCCAATTATTTCTTAATCCTCTATTTATATAATCGGCTGAATCTGGGGTCTCACATAAAATAAACAAATAAACATAATAAATAAAAGAAAATATATTATACATTTACTCATTATTTTATAATGGGCTTTAAAAATTATACATTTGAGCTCAATGAACATCAATTTGTATATTCATATATTTTGACTATCTATGATACATGTATAGTCTATATTTGAGCTTATCTCATTTCTTCATAATTATATAGAATTTTATTTAATTTGATTAAATTCAATCAAAAAATATTTATTTAATTGAAGAAAGTATCTCAAAATATGTATCCAAATATTATTTATATATATTATGTATATCCATACATATTATAATTATATATATTCATGTAAGAAGAAACAAATTTTTTATTTAATATGAAATCATATTCATAATAATGTATATAGAAAATTACTTCTTATATTTGTTAACATATTTTTCATGTTAATAGATTTTTTTAATATTTATCATTGTATTTTGATTTTCAACTTTTAAAGTTGTACATTTTGACTATTAGATATGAAGTTGTTTGTTTGATATTTTTTTTATATATACACATACAAAAATAGATAGTTTTTATTTTTTGAAATATTTCATTTTTCCCTAAAATTATGTTGTTGAATATGAAACAAAATTTTTGTTTAATTCCTTTAATAATTCTAACAATTGTTTAACTTTTTAAACCCTAAAAAATATTGGAATTTGAAATGACTTTATTTGTTGGTTGTATTGAAACTATAATACATTAATATTTAGCATTGAGAAATTGTATTTTTTTTTCCAAATTGGCACTTTCTTATAAATAAACATGTTCAATAAATAGATACAATTCACTTTCACAAAATTTATTATCAACCAAATTTATTGTCCTTAAAGAGGGCTTTTAATATAATAATTTATTTTTATATTGTTTGACTCGTATGATTTATAATCAAATTTCTATTTTAATTATTTATCGAAATTCTAAAAAAATTGCAATCACTAAAAATTATTTTTGTACAAATACAATTCGTGCATCGCCCATCCTAAAAAATACCAAATATGAGAACTCGGATAGAACATAATAAATAGAAAATCCAAATAGTACAATACAAATCTCCACAACTAAATTTCAAAAAAATTAAAAATTGTAATAACATGGATAAATAAAATACATGGTAAAATCGCTAAAAATAAAAAAATATCTCCAAAAAGTAAATCTAATAAAAACAATAATGTTGTCAAAACTATGTTTTGGTGACTACTATTTCATTAATTATTGTAATTAGTTCTCCTATTATCTTATATCACGTGTTAACTTTTCATTTATTTTATAATGAGCTTTTGCAAAAAGCTTTGCTGCCAATTTACACATATAAATAACTTTGGAAAATAAATTTCATCCGAATGTACTGCTATAACCTTGAAAAAAAGTGTGATATCAATTTTCACACTTATTAAAAATCTAGACATGACTAAAACGAAATAGGCGATGCAGGTACGCCTGTGCGGTTCTATGAAAAATCACTTTTCGAAGATGGAACACAAATACACACCCTTGAATGTATTATTTATAATTATGAAGTATAATATTTTTTTCTTTTTTGAATTCATCAATTTAAAAAACATTAAATAATATTTCATGTCTATTGTTTGATGATATATCAAAGTTATTATAATACATGAGATATAATTCATAAAATTATTAGGAAAATGCACACATTACAGTACAAAACAGAGGCCTCACAATATACACCCCTGCATCGCACGGGTAAAACACTAGTTTAACATAATATTTGTGAAAATATATTAAATTAGTATAATAATAATAATAATTTAATAAATCTTAAATTATTTGTTCGGGTCAAGATGCATCATTCTGCAACCATTCCCCAGTTCAATGGATATGGCCGGGATGGGTCTTGAGATACTCATCATGCCTCGCTCCATTACCATTCCTATAAGATATTTTTTTATATCAATACTATACAATACTTTATTATATCAAACTCCATGCATCGCACGGGCAACATACTAGTATCATTAAACAACTATACAGCATGTTCTTTTTTTAACGCAAGGCAATAAAATATTCTCACTTCTTCTACAAAAACCTAAAAAATATATGAAGAAACTTAAAAATTTCAAAACGTAAAAATAAATTTGAAAAAGAAACCAAATCGCTCTGGTTGGTTTGGGCACATCATTTTTGGGTCATATTCATTGCATTTATCTTGGAAGACAGGGGGTGATAACTTATCAAAGTATAAGACAGATTCATATGACTATTGACTAGTAAGTAGTATCACCATGTCATTTATTTATTTACTTAAAAAGACAAGAACAAAAACATATTTAAGAAATAAACGCACGCGCATATCAAGATTATCAACTCTAACAATTAAAACTCAAAACACCCTTAGTTTTCTCTTACATTGTACTCATAAACAACAACAAAGATTAAGATGAATAAATGGGCAATATGGCAAGTTAATAGAAAGAAGAGCCATCCTTCAGATTCTGTGAACTGAGGAACAAGATTTGCTATTATGCTCAAATCACACATACTGGTAAGGGTAAAAGTTCCAGAAATGCTTTCCTGGAAAAATGTGCAGTTTTAAAAAAAAAACTACTTAAAAAATTAACACAAACACTCAATAATGATGCAAATATAGGAAACCTAGAATATTGTGATTCAAGAATCAGTCTTTAGACAACGCTCAACGTACGCCTGCAGGAAAGAACAGAAGTTTGAGTGTTACCACCAGGAAGACCAGGGTGAATAAACAAAAGCAATCAGTTGTTCCTGGGCGAAGAGCTACTACATTATCGCATGGATGTATGAATATGAAGTAATAAGTGAAGAGAACTCTTAATTACCACTAAATGATTAGAGACAAAGCAAAGGATCACAATGTAATGTATGGGTGATGGATAAATAGTGATGTGTTAATGCTCTCAAAGAAATTCACTAATATGTTGCACAAACTCTAGTTTTGATAAGTAAAAGTGGAAGTGAAGGGTGGGAAATTTGGAGGATGAAATCAGGAAGGAGAAGGATGTTGCAACTGCATGTATCACCGCAAACCGCATGCAAGATACCCTGTCCCCACCCAGCACAAGGAAACAATCAAAACACAATCGTACATAGTATACCAGCTAAATATGAGCGTGTAGGGAGTATTTACAAACAGTTCTGCGTTTAGAAAAAGTGATTTATCGTAACAAAAGCTAAAAGTAGTTGATAATCAGAAACTGATAGTGTGTGCAAAAAAAGCTGAAAGTTGGAAAAATCAAAGTTGAAGTGATTGGGAAAAAAAAAGGCCAGTTTCAAAATGAGCTCTGGGATGGAGGACAAAAACATCGTTCTTATTATTAGTACACCAATATTATATTTCTCAAATATGAGGATAAGAATGTTAGAAACAAACTTCTTCTATTTATAAAAATACCAAAAGCACTTTTCCAAAATCAGAAGCACCCCACTCCCAGCTTTTAGATTTTGATTAAAGCGATAGCAAAAGCAAAACTTTGTATCTGCAAAAACTAAAAAGTGATTTTTTGCAGCTAAAAGCTGAGAATCATCTTTTTTCGGTATTTGCAAACACTCCCTTTTTCCATATTCTTTTGTGTTTCTTCATCCTTTCCTTTTTTTGGTTAGAGAAAAGAAGAAAGTTTTAAAGGTAGCACAAAAGTGCGAAGCACATTCTTCAACAGTTTGACTAATTCGTGCTTCAAGAATGAAGTCATATGTAACTAAAACTGACTAGATGACAAGGTATTACCTGCACTAGTTTGGCAATTTTGGGTTTGGAACATGACAGATACTGCTCCACTTTATCCTGTGTCCTTGGAATGTGATCGACTTGAACTGTACTGATTACTTTATCAACCACCTTTTTCACAATATCTTTGTGAGCTTCTCTATTCAGTCGACCTTCTTTCCATGTAGGCTTCAAGATGTTCTTCACAGACTCTATAAGAGAATTTTTAAATAAACGCATCCCTTTGTCATCCTTGTTAGCAATGCTCTCTTCAGCTTTCTTATGGCCATCTGTAGTTTCAGCATGCTTAATGTTTTGAACTCCCTTGCTTTCCACACCAATGGCTCTATTACCTTCATCAACTTTCGAATTTGCACATGCTGTCTCTTGCTTTAGATTTGGACTTTCGGAATGATTCACTTTTGAATTATCCGGCTCCATATGAACAATAGATAATGGAGATGATCCTTTCACCTGCATTTGATTGTTTTGTTCTGTATAATTTTCATGCTCATTAGCAACCCTCTCATTCTCCATGGGATCAATTGGACCACGAGAATCTATAACTGGATTAGATTGCACGGTAGGGTTTGTCACTGGAGCGACCTGTTGACCAGGAATAGAGACCAGAGAGTTTGTGAATTGAGCAAATTGCTCACTGGTTAACAAATTTGAAAACAATTGTGAGGCATTTGTTTCTAACATCCCTGTAATTTGAACAGCTTTCTGACGAGCTACTAGATTTGTATCAGGCCCATTCAAGTCATCACTAAATCGATTTGCCGTTTTAGGCCAGAGCATGTTATGATCGCCATCAGTAGCATTGGAAATAGAAGAATAGCCATGAAATACATTTTCACCATTTTCATTTAAGTGTCGACCAGAGAAAGGAATTGGATGTGTGGTATTTCTCGAGTCTTTCACCTCATCATAAACATCAGACCGAAATGAATTCCCTGTATAATTTTCTATAACTCCATTATCCTGCTGTTGAATATGTGAAACTGGAGAAACATTCTGCTGCTGCCAGGCTTCCATAGAAAAAATTTGGTCTCCCTGCAATGTCTTTTGTCCTTGCACATTCAAATTTCCATCCTGATTTTGCAAATGCAAACCATAGCTACCACTTCGTCCAGGAGGAGAAGATCGTTTATTCTGATTTACGGGATCATCCCTCCATTCTGGTATTTCCGAACTTATGTTCTCATTTTCCATACCAAGGCCCCATCTATTATCATTTTTCGCATTAGTAGTGTCACCAGTACTATTTGTTATTGTCATAATTGATTCACTCAGATCAGCAGGCTTCACAATGTCTGAGATTCTGGTTGCATCATTCCCTGTCAGACCATTCCTATTATTATTACTGTCATGTAAACTGCGGTCATCAGTAACACCTCGCCTGCCTTCTAGGCTGTTAAATTTCGGATCCTCGTGAGAAAAGGTGCAATTATCCCGATCACACTTGCCTGCTGCAAAATACTTGCAAAGGGGTTTCCTATATCTATTGCCTTCGCCAACAGTTTCATTAGAAGCAAAATGGTGAGAAAATCTGCAAGTGTCTCCCCATCTGCACTTACCTTTCATGAGGTTCCTGCAAGGAACTGCACTTCTACTTTTGTTTTGAAATTGCTCGTCCTTCCCATGATGAGAATCAGAAACATCATCCCGTAAATCAGAACCAGGAACTTTGCTGTAAGAATGTTTAGAAACATGGCCACGATCTGCCCTATTTATCCAAATTTCTGCTGTGTCGTCAGCCACAATATCCCGATCCGCACGACTACTATTTTCAGAATGGACGAATCTGCATTGGCTGCCTCTCTTGCACCTTCCTGAAGAAAAATCTCTACAGACTTGAGATGATTTATCAGGTACGCTTCTTCGGTCACTACTTCCATAAGATTGATGTCTATCATCTCTTATTGGGCTACGACTTCTTGTCTGACCCCTCGGACTACCAACACTCCTGATCCTGCTTCTACTCCAGTCCCTTCCTCTTTCCCTTCCCCTGTCCCTGCTCCTGCTTCTGCTTCTGCTTCTGCTCCGACTCCTGCTCCTGGCTCTTCCCAGGTGCCTATAATGAGATAACAATAAAAATAAAGCAGAGTGTGCATGCAAGAAAAATGATGAATAACAGTCACTTTGTTCAAACGACTCATTCCTTTTTGGGCATCCCAAAATAAGACTCTTTCTGAATGAAACCAGTTTTCTCACAACACCTATCAGGTAATGGTGTACACTACTAACTCTAAACCATTAATTTTGAGGGCAATTTTGTAAATATACTTAAAATTTGAACTTTTTTAACTCTAAAACTTCGTGTTCAGTCAATTGGATACTTAAAGATTATGATGGAGGGAGTTTTATGTTGGGAACATGAAAAATGTGCATATTGTGGAAAATTCTGTATAGCGAAAATATTTGAAAAGAACCCATTTTCTTGATTTTATCCTACGATGCCACAAAATGCACGCCATCGTAAAAACCCAACAATTGTAAACATTACAATTGAGGATTTCTAATTGTTTCTGCAAAACCACGGTAAATGATGAGTGCCTGTCAGCATAAAGTAAGGCAAACCAAACTTGATTGGCTGATAATTCTTAACCAAAAAATTAAACTGTTAGGTAATCCACTTTCCACACTTATAATGTGATAGAAAATGTATATATGAAGACAGACCTGTAAGAATCGCTTCTATCATTTACAATAGAGTGTTTAAATTTATGTCGATCCATTCCATCAAATCCAGGAGACATATGCTGGTCATATCTATTCCCCCCACCTATATCCTTTCCTTCAGGAGCATTCTGTCCACTTTTGATGAAGCTTTCATTTACTGGAGCAACTGGGTTGTCTTCATTTGATTCCCAATATGGCTGTCCAGAATTATCTCTAGATTTTGGTGCTGTATAAGTTCCAGATGCAGAAAATTCATGAGAACGTCCACTATCACGATTAGAATGGTGCTCCCTTCCTGCCAAAGAATTATGTTCCCTCATTCCAGAAAATTGTTTAGTCTCTTCTCCCATATCCCACAACGATTTGCGTTTTCTCTTGTCACCCATTGAGAACCCTTGCTAACAAAAGCCTGCAATATTTGCCTTGGATTATGCAGCTGGATCTGTTTGAAACAAGTAATATAGGTTAACTGACAGTGATACTCTATTTAAGATCATGCATAGTTATCTTCTTGGAGCATATATACTCAATCATGCAACCAAAAGAAGAAGAATCAAATGAAAATTCTTTTACGTTAATAAATAAGACTTATGCATAAACTAGTCCACGTATACCACTCCAAGTCTAGATATTGTATGTGTAGGCACCATGGTCGTCAATTTTTCTTTAAGCATTTTGACAGTGCAGAAGTTAAACAGGAAATATATAAGCTATGCTACAGTTTCAGTATTAACAACTACTCTTGATCTGATTAAAAACTTTGAAACTGCTTGTAACCCCACCCCTCCCCAAAAGACAACCGAAATTAGAGACAAGAATACCATATCATCTAGAAAGTCAGATAGAGTTCTTTTCTAAGCTTCTAGCTTTTCCTATGTAGAGTGATCATGAAACAGAAATACTTTCGTGTTAATGTATTCCATAAAAACATCTTTACTTAACAACTTTAGTCAAGATGCAATGACAAAGGATATTTGCAGGATGTTTTCATTCAATCCTAACTGCATTGTTCCAAACATCAGGGAAGTAAATAACTCTTTTTCTTTTTAGCTTCTCGATTCTAGTCACGTGACGAACCACTCTTTCTTTATTTCTATGGATATAAGTTGTTCACTCTACACAACAAGCAGCTAAACAGAAACCATATATTTGTAATGATAATGATAAGGGTGACAAATTAATCAACCAAGATTTATGGGTTAAGGTGTTGAATTGAGCTGACTTGATAGACAAGCAAGTTTGCCACATAAATACAAGCCACGCCACCAATAAGCTAGCTCCATGACAGGATCAACAGACTCTTGGTCAGCCAAGTCTTAAACACCAACAGTGAATCATATAAAAACCATGTTCAAACAATTCAATTAAAGAAACGCCAATCTAAAGCACAAGGTCCCATAAAACACTCTTATTCAAACATCCACCCAACTTCAGTCTTGAGACAGATTTCTGCCTTTCTGAATTCTTAAGCTCCAAGTTCTTGTAGAAATCAATATGAAATGCAGCATTTACTGAGTCATGCTAAATTTGTTTCATAAGAATTCCAGCAAATCATCAGTACATGGCTGGAAATCATCAGTACATGGCACGATCCAAAGCAAACAAATACAAAAATGTGCTTAATAAATAATCTAAAAGAATACATTCACTGGTTTATGCTGCAACATGAAAACCTTGGAAACCCTTGCTAATACTGAGACCCTCTAAATGCCTGTTTCTACAACAAGAGAAAGGCTCTAAGTTTAGCCTTGAGTTAATTTCCCCATGAAGGGAAGCTGTATATCCACTGACTATGGATATACCAAAGGTATAGCTTGTCGAATCCCAATATTGTGCCTAGACTTGTTTCATATAGATGATGGCACTTTACTTTTCATTTTCAGAGTATACTGTGCCAGGAGATGAGTGTTTCATATAGATGATGGCACTTTACAACATGTGTCCATTTTGCACATTTATGCCAGGAGTTGAGTGTTTGTCACAAGCTCAGATCAAGAACGATAACATGTATATGCTTCATCCTAATAGATGCACAACATGCACCAACTGCTATCTTTGTAAATTGAAAAAGAATCATAATATGGATCAAACATCAAGGAATGTAATTTTAAGTGGCTGCATTGTAGGCTCATTTGAAGTGGCAATTTGTTGCACATGTATGCTTGTACCACCTTCTCCAAAGTTTCAGGTGAGAGAGGTGAAGGTATAGTGCATAGAATCCAAGTGAATGAGGTCAATACAAAAATAGCCATCTACTTTTAGGGAACATCTCCATCTGCCATCTTATAGACTTTCATACTTGGCCTCAAGTAAGAAGCCAGACATCTTCTAAGAAAACTTGAGTTATGCTCGAGTCAATCTTAATTCAGGCTTTAACATGTCAACACATTAGTGTCAAACTTTCTTTTGAGGTCAACAAGCCACTCATAAATGCTGTTGGTTATGGAAATTGAACCAAAAGTGTTTGCGGAAGATGCCATGTGACTTGAAGGACATCAAGTGTCCCAGAACCAGCCATCTACGTGTGAAAAATAGAAAGAGAAGAAAAAAATCGGATCAAATGACTATACGAGTATGTGTAAGTTGCACTTAATTATTAGATTGATTCAAAATGCTTGCACATTTACAATACACTTATAACAGACAAAATTATTAGATTTTGGTTCAAATATAAGTCATCAGTCGAGCATCCAAACCTTGATAGACAAGTTAAACAGAAGCAATAATAGTACAAGGCAAGCAAATATGCCTAAAGCAACAATTAATGAATTCCAAATCTAGCTCAGAATTCAAAAACTTCTAAATTCCATTACCACAAACACCCAACACTCTTTAGCTCAAATTTCAAGAAAATTACGAATTAAAAGCCAATTCAACTTAGAAATCAAACAGCGAAACACAATTGAACAAAATTACATAAAAATTCAAGAAACCCTAATTAAGAATAAAAACGGAGATAAGAAAACAATTGAAAAAGATAAACTAACCTTTCAATCGAGGAACCAATCCCTCGTCCGCGTGCGAGCTAGCAATTGACCGCGAAAGAAAAAGAGGGACTAGGTTTTACAGATACAATTAACTCAGTGAAAGTCGTTTGTTTGAGAGAGAGTGCAAATAGAAATAGGAGCCGCTGTTAAGGCCATTTTATATCCTACCCCATTGCACAAAATATGGAGAAAACTCTTTCCAAACTCTAAACCCTACACCAGATTTGGTGTAATGAATTTAATATAATACTATTCATTATACCAAATTTGGTGTAATACAAATATTCCCTCTTTGCCCTCCAATTTCTTCTACTTTAAACTTAAATTTCAATTGTATCCTACATTTGATAAATAATTCATTTGAATGAACAATTATAATAACTAACAATATTTAATATTTACCAATAAATTATTATAAAATAAACATAAAATTTTCTATAAACTATAGTAATTAAGTAACAAAATTATAATTTAATTAAAAGAGCATCAAAGTCGTTTGTTATTTATCTTGCAATTTAGTATATTTATTTATTGTAATATTATTTGTATATTTTGCAATATAATTAATTAATGAAATATTAGTTAAATGTAAGTTTTTATTTAGTTACATTAATTAATAATAAGATATAAGTAAAATAAATAATTGCATAAACAAATAAATTTGTTATTCCAAAATAAAAATAAGATATTAAAATACCCATGTGGTGTAAGATTGGTGTAATGGGTCGGAGATGATTTTTGAAGAATTACACCAAAGCACCAAATGTGGTGTGATTTTCTCACCAAATTTGGTATCATGGGTTGGAGATGTCCTTAATACCCCAAAACCTATCTATACACCCCTCTTCTTAATACAACCATCTTCCTATTAAAAATAATATATATACTTAATACCCCCTTTACCCTTCCCCAATTTACCCTTCCCCCAATTAAAAACCTAGTAATATTATAAAAATGTATTTATATAATAATTAAAAAGGTAGAAATTGCCTTCAAAACAAAAGGTGGACGATTGGAGGCCCATCAAACAGTCAACCTATGAGATTGAAACATATTGCGCCGTTAAAACTCAATTGGAGTTGAGAGATTGCTTCGAATCTGTTCGTCTTTCGTTCCTTTGCTTTATTTTTGTTTTCATTCTTTTTTTTCTTCAATAATGTCTTTTACTTTTACTTTTCTTCGTGCTTTTTTTACTCCATGTTATCCTAATTCTTCGGTTCTGTTTAAGATATTGTTATGGATTACACCGATGTGTTCACGACGCATGAGTTTTCTCATCTCGAGAGAAATTATTTGATTGGGTGCGTGAAAGAGGGAACGAACATGGCATGGTGATAGTAATTAGTAGGTCGGATAGTGGTTTGAGCAAAAACGGCCTCGCTTGTACTTGTGAACGTAGTGGACAATCCCGTAAATTTATTTTAAACTTTATCTTTGACACGTATTGGAATTGTCCATTGTATTGATGTTAGACTATGTAGTTTGATTATTTTCAACTTATGAATTGGCTAGGTGATTCTACTTATCTCCATAACATTGTTTAGCTAAGTAATTTACAAGATATACGGAAAAAGATAATGATGAATAGTGGCTTTGTAACTTCTTTGGTTTACTTATTTGTCCGATATATTCTAATTTATCAACTAGTTAACTAAAACACATACATATGTACCTTTTTAGTTTACGATTAAACTTCTATAAATTAATAATCTTTGGACAAGAGATATTTATTAACTTAGTGAGATATTAAATTAGCGAATTATTAATTTTGCTTGTTGTTCCTAAGTCGGGACCGACCAAAAGTGTTATTTAAACGAGGTTATTAATTAATCGAATATTAAATTATCGAGGTTATACTTTGTATATGGCTTTGTAATTTTATGTTTTACATTTGTTGTTTTAACTGGAATTGTGATTCAAATTTCAAATATTATCCATGTCACTTTTTGTTCACACTTATTTTCTAGCAAATTCTTACAAATAAGAATCTATTCAATATGAGAAAAACAAAGCAACACTTTCTTATTAATAATCTTCAACTCTTTCATATTCCAATTTTTCGTTGCTCCTTCGAGTTAAATGCTTTGAGAATTCACATGCAAAATTAAGCTTTGGGATAATTATAAAAACTCCCTAAAGTTTGGGCTAATTATAAAAATTCAAAGATCTTTTAAAATTACAAAAAGTCCCCTTAAGTTTGATTCTCTCTTAAATTTAAACGGATAGTTTGTCGATAAATGGGGGTTCGACCGGTCGCCGCACGAGATAAGATTGAAATTGAATTCTTCGAATTTTACACGGGGGACCGGTCGGGGGTTCGACCAGTCGCCTTGGTTGACCGGTTGGGGTTGATAGAAAATCAAAACAGAGAAGCTTTGCATTTGAGAGGGCACTCCCGTGCACCCCGCCCCCGGTCGGCCGGTTCGCCTCACGATCGCCCGCCTTTGTTCGACCGGTCGCCCTCCCCATTTTCTCTTACATCCCATTTTCTTTTCAAAACTCAACTCAGTGCGGGTTGCCCTATAGGGCGACGGCCGAGTCGAAAAACAAAAGTGTTGTCCAATTTTAAATCGAATATAAACTTCAAGAAATACTCCGAAAAATAGTAAAAACTTTTTAGATTGATCGGAAGTGTTGGGACAACATTTAGGGACATTGTTTTGGTATAAAAACTCATTTGAACAAAATCATCAAAATCATGATAAAAACATTTATCTAACAAACTCCCCTTTTTGATGATTACAAACCAAAACAATTTTCAAGAGGGCGATTTCGAAAAACAAAATAAATTTTCCTTTTATGAGTAAACTATCCGTTTAAAAACATTTTACAAAAGCTCCCCTATCAACAAGCACATTAATAAGAAATATTGCATAAGCTAGAAGCACAAGCTTTTACAAAATAAACAACAACTCCATGAGCTTAGAAGCTCCCCTGTCACAAATACTTATTATCCATGCAAACAAGTTCATAAAACAATCATTGGGTGAGTTTTCTTCACAACTTATGGCCTTAATAAGCCATAGCTTATAGCTTCTATCATGAGCTTTTATTAGCTTCTTTGAGCTAACGAGCCAATTTCCTGTTTCTCCCCCTTTGGAATCATCAAAAAAATGTTAGGATGATAAAAACATCATAGAAGTATGTCAAAGTGCGCCAAAGAAATGGTTTATCAACCATTGAGCAATTTAGGCTTAAAAACCAAGGAAAATGGGAGAAATGTATCATGAAGAGTTCATACGCTCGTTTTATTTGCCAAAACATGATCTCAATGAGTATTGAAGATTTTTGGAAGCGAGAGAATCATGTAGAAGTTGAAATTTTCATTGTGACATTTCATCGAACACATTGTGGGCGTGAAAAATAAAAAGAGTTGTATATAGCCCTTGTAAATGATCCAAGCCAAAAATTGCATCACCAATTCACATCAAACATCATACAATACAACATAATAACTAAGCTCATCAAGATCATAAGCAAAAATATCAAGAAATATACAAGAAAGCCATAAACTCGAGGTTCAACCCAATTGAGCAAAGTAAGGAAAATTCTTACCATTTGATCGGAAAAGATGAGCAATGATGATGATAAACATGCTATATAAGGTCCAAGATATGAATTGAATGCATGAAAATCAATTTTGAGTGAAAATAGTGTGCATTTGGCAAAGGGACGAAAAATGGCAAAAAGAAGTGAAAATAACAAATCTTTGAAGACAGACGAACTTAAACCAAAATTTGGCCTAGGGCGACCGGTCGTGGTTGAGGGCGACCGGTCGACGTTGAGGGCGACACTTGCCCTCAACCTCTTCAGCCACTTTTTTTGTCAAATTTTTCAAAATCCGAATTTTCAACCAAAAATCCGATTTTTCGCCCCTAAATTTTAAGAACATGCAAAATGCAAACGTAGACCTCATTCAATATGCATTATGCCTAACCGAGCTCGTATTGACGCAAAAGTCTCGGAAGTTAGCGGTTTTGTAAAAATGTCCGCTAATTGATCTTGAGATGGCACAAACGATATCTCAATTTTTCGTTTTGAAACACAATCCCTTAGAAAATGATGTCGAATCTCAATATGTTTAGTACGGTTATGATGAACCGGTTTTTGAGCAATATTTATAGCGGATATATTATCACAAAAGATAGGTACGTTTTCAAAAGAGCATTTGTAATCCGCTAAGGTTTGTTTCATCCAAAGAAGTTGAGTACAACAAAATGCGGCGGAAATATATTCGGCTTTAGTTGAAAGAGAAACACGTTTTGCTTCTTTGAAAACCAAGAAACTAGGCAATCGCCTAAAAATTGACATGATCCGGAAGTACTTTTCCGATCATCAATATTACCCGCATAGTCAATCACTATAACCTTTAAGAGAAAAATTTTCATTCTTTGGATAAAATAAACCATATTGAATAGTGCCTTTCAAATATTGAAAAATCCGTTTAACGGCACTCATATGAGATTCTTTTGGATTGCTTTGAAAACGAGCACATAGGCATACGGCATGAAGAATGTCCGGTCTACTAGCGGTTAAATAAAGTAAACTACCAATCATACCTCGATACTTGGATTCATCAACCGTCTTGCCTTTTTCATCTTTGTCAATTTTGACATTGGTTGCCATAGAGTCGAGACGTTCTTCCTTCTTCAATGCCGAACTTCTTCAAAAGTTCTTTTGTATACTTTGATTGCGAAATATAAATACCTTCTTGGCATTGCTTAATTTGAAGTCCAAGGAAGAAATTTAGCTCCCCCATCATACTCATCTCGAATTCACCTTGCATTAACTTGGAGAATTTCTTGCACAAAGATTCATTAGTAGCACCAAAGATAATATCATCAACATAAATTTGCACAAGTAAACAATCTTGCTCTTTTTCAAAAACAAAGAGAGTAGTATCAACTTTACCTCTTGTAAAACCATTTTGCAAAAGAAAAGAGCTAAGTCTATCATACCATGCACGAGGTGCTTGTTTCAAACCATACAAGGCCTTTTAAGTTTAAAAACATCATTAGGCCTAGAAAAATTTTCAAACCCCGAGGTTGTTTTACATAGACTTTTCTTGAATAAAACCATTTAAGAAAGCGGATTTAACATCCATTTGGTAAAGCTTGAAATTTTTAAAACAAGAATAGGCAAGTAAAATGCGAATAGCTTCTAAACGTGCTACGGTGCAAATGTTTCATCATAATCAATACCTTCTTCTTGACAATACCCTTGAGCTACTAACCTTGCCTTATTACGAACAATGTTGCCTTGATCATCAAGTTTGTTCCTAATACCCATTTTGTACCAATAATTGTTTGAGATGGAGGACAAGGTACTAATTCCCATACATCATTTCTTTCAAATTGATTCAACTCCTCTTGCATTTCTAAAAACCAATCTTCATCCTCAATAGCTTCCTTAGCATTTTTAGGCTCTTTTTGAGATATAAGAGCTTTCTCGGCAAAATTTCTTCGAGTCATTACTTTATCAAGGGGATCACCAATAATAAGATCTTTTAGGTGATCTCCTTAAATTTCAATGCTACGGGAAGATTCAAGTATCACCCCTATCTTCTTGAGGAACATTTGAACTTGAAGGTTGATCATTTGAAATAGAAGGTTTATCATTATGAGCATCACTTTGAACAATAGGTTCAACAATATCCTCTTCATCACTATCGTCATTGGGTATTCTTTCAACACCCGAGGCTTCATTAAATTTGACATGAATAGATTCTTCAACAACCATGCTAGTCTTATTGTAAACCCGATATGCTTTGCTCTTGGTTGAATACCCCATAAATATTCCTTCATCGGCCTTAGGATCAAGTTTATCCAATTGATCCTTAGTATTCAAAATAAAGCACTTACATCCAAATATTTTGAAATAACTAATATTTGGAGTTCTTCCTTTCCAAAGCTCATATGGAGTTTTATTCATTTTAGGACGAATATAAACTCGATTAATGACATAGCAAGCGGTACTTACGGCTTCGCCCAAAAATATTTTGGAAGTGAAAATTCATTTAGCATGGACCGACTCATTTCTTGAAGTGTCCGATTCTTCCTTTCGGCTACACCATTTTGTTGAGGTGTCCTTGGAGCCGAAAAATTGTGTGTATATCCCTTGGTTTCACAAAAGACTCTAAACTCACCGTCAAATTCTCCGCCTCGATCACTTGAATAGTTTTAATAGTATCTTCCTTTTCATTCTCAATGCGTCTACACAACTTAACAAACTCATTAACGGCATCGCTTTTATTTGCAAGAAAAAGAGCCCAAGTGTATCTAGAAAAATCATCAACAATTACAAAAGTGTAATGTTTTCCACTTAGACTAGTCGTACCAATATCCCCATACAAATCTAGGTGAAGAAGTTGTAGAGGCTTGGTTGTGGAAATTTCATTTTTGGGCTTAAAACTACTCTTAACTAATTTGTTCTTTTGACAAGTGTCACATAAGCCAAGATTTTCAAAATTCAATTTGGGTAGTCCTTTTACATGTTGGTTTTTGTAAATATTTTTCAAACTTTTATATCCAACATGTCCAAGTCGCCTATGCCATAAACTCGTTAAATCATTGTTGGCGACAAGACAAGAAACATTTTGACTAACCAAATCACTAGTAGAAATTTTGTAAAGATTGCCTTTTCTATTTGCTTCACAAATAATTTCATCATTTTTACGAATAAGGCATTTTTCTTTATTGAAAACAACATTATAATTTGAATCACAAAGTTGGCTAACACTTATCAAATTAAATTTAAGCCCTTCTACTAAAAAGAACATTATTAAGAGAGAAAGAAGAGTTACCAATTTCTCCATTTCCAAGAATTCTTCCTTTGCCATTGCCGAACATGACCATACCCTCTTCTTGGAACTTGATGTTGGTAAAAAGTTCTCTCTTTCGGTCATATGGCGTGAACATCCGCTGTCCACGAGCCATTTCGAATCCTCCATGGTTGTTGTAGCGCCTATTACCTACAAACGAACCATTTTTAGGTACCTTATAGTTTTGGGGTCCATGGGGTTAGCCTTGAGACCTTTGGGTCTCCAAACAAAGCTAAAATTGTTCTTCAATTTACAATTGCTAACATAGTGACCAACTTTACCACAATAAAATCAAATAATATTATGGGCACTTTTAGCACGTACAAAATTCGGACCTTGGTCATTTTTCTTAAAGACTTTTGAAATGGTTTGTAACCAAGTCCTTGTTTTGAATGCTCACCTCTTTGTGCATCTAAAATTTTAGTAACCTTATTCGTGCTTAAATTAAAACGATGCACATCCTTTTTCAAATTATCAATATCATTAGTGAGCATTTGTTTCTCGGTTTCAAGAGTTTGAATTTGAGTAAGGGTAATAGCATGAACATGATCAAGAGTCTCATAAGATGTAAATAATTTATCCTTTTCTATTTTAAGCTCTTTATGCTCCTTCTTTAAACTCTTGTATTTAACAATCAATTTTTGAAATTCATTTTGCAACTCATCAAAATCACATTGCAATTCATCAACTAAGGAGGAGGTAGAGGAGTTAGAGCGTACCTCATTATTTTCATCGTCTATAGCCATAAGACCATGTTCGGTTTCACCTTCCTCGTCGGATGTCTCGAGTAGCTCATCCCAAGTTTTGACATCCGCATTTAGAGCCTTCTTTTTCGGAAAAGGCTTCTTTTTCTTTTGTTCCTCCTCATTGAGTTTTGGGCAATCAGCTATGAAGTGCCCGGGTTTTCCGCACTTAAAGCAAGCATTATCTCTTGGTTTTCTTACTTTATTTTTATTTACAAATTTTGCAAATTTTCGAACAAGTGCGGCCGTCTCCTCATCATCATCATCATTATCATAGTATGCATTATTAGAAGAGGAAGCAAGACCTTTAGGAATATTTTGCATACCCGATTGATTGATGGTTGGTTTGGTATTTTCCTTTCCTCGAGATAGACTTCATAGATGAGGAGGTTCCCGATGAGCTCGTCAAACTTGAGTGTCTCAAGATTTTGTGCTTCCGTGATTGCCGTCACCTTTTCGGACCATGAGCCGGAAGAGGATTCAATACCTTAGTCACTTTGTCTTCTTCTGAGATGACTTTACCGAGGGCCACAAGAGGATTGACAATGTTGTCAAGCCTTTCCACCATCTTGAGATGCTTTCACCATCATACATGTTAAAGTTTTCAAAGTCTTTAACAAGCATGGTCTTTCTAGCTTGCTTGACCTTCTTTGTCCCTTCATATATAGTCTCCAATTTTTCCCAAACCTCATGTGCCGACCTTATGCCTCGTATGCGATTGTACTCGGTGGCGGTAAGTGAGCAATGCAAAATATTTAAGGCCTTACCGTTTAGAGAGAAAGCCTTCTTATCATTTTCATCGAACTCCTTGAAAGGTTTAGGAGCCGAGGTGCCATCCTCCATTTTTTTCGTTGGTTGATCAACTCCTTCAATAACCACATTCCATATGTCAAACCCGCACCCTTGTAGAAAGCACTCCATACGGTCTTTCCAAAATGCATAGTTATTGGCGTCGAACAATGGTGGCTTGTTGGTGGAGGCGCCGGTGGTGAGATAAGCGTCATTCGTAGCCATGGATCTTTCCTCTTTACTTCGAGCTAGCCAAAGAGTTTGGCTTTGATACCACTTGTTAGTCCAAGTGGCTACGATAATCTAGAGGGGGGTGAATAGATTATCTCGGTTTTTCAGATTTTGCCCTCTTTTTCGAATAATCAAACAAAGACGAGAATGTAAATGCGGAAATTAAACAACACTCGTCGATTTAAAGAGGTTCAACCCACCTAGGGCCTAATCCTCTACCACCCCAGTATATCCGGGATGGATTTCAAAAGGAAAAAAAAAATATTATTAATTTACCAAAAATTAATACAACACCTTGAGGATTACCACAACCCTCTTACACCACCTTGAGGATTACCACAATCCTCTTACAACACCTTTGAAGATTACCACAACCTTCAAACACCTATCACCTAGATCACCCAAGTGTATTCTTACCACAAGAATACTCACAAGGATGTCTTGTGTTGAATGATGACCAAAATCAAGATTACAACTCAATAATGATTGATACAATATGAGTAGTGTAATCAAGAATTGAAAGCCTAGACCTCAAATTTGTGCAAGTGAAAGTGCTAAGGCTAATACAACAAGATATATGAAAGTGTTTGCTTTGTTTGCTCTTTTCGCTTGTATGGAGTGTTGTATCTTGTTGTTTGAATGAAGCCTCTATTTATAGGAGAGGTCTTGGCTTTGATTTCCAGACATTGGCTCCTCCTTGGGGAGTGATTTGCTGCAAAAGAAACCATTTAAAATCATCAATAGAGCTGTTAGAAATCAATCCCACAAAATAGGGAAAAGTCATGCTAAAATGCAACGGATAGTTCTTGATAAAACAGGGGTTCGAATTCCGCACCGGAAATTGAATTCTTCGAATTTTTACACAGGGGGGACCGGTCGAAGGGGGTTCGACCGGTCGCCCTTGGTCTTGACCGGTTGGGGTTGATAGAAAATCAAAACAGAGAAGTCAATTTGAGAGGGCACTCCCAGTACCGGTCGCCCGTGGTCGGGTCGCCACCGGCCGCCGCCCGCCTGGTCGACCGGTCGCCCTCCCCATTTTATCTTACATCCCATTTTCTGTTTCAAAACTCAACTCAGTACGGGTTGCCCTATAGGGCGACCATCGAGCTCTGAAACAAAAGTGTTGTCCAATTTTAAATCGAATATAAACTTCAAGAAATACTCCGAAAAATAGTAAAAACTTTTTAGATCGATCGGAAGTGTTGGGACAACATTTAGGGACATTGTTTTGGTATAAAAACTCATTTGAACAAAATCATCAAAATCATGATAAAAACATTTATCTAACACTACCCCGCCGACTTACCGATGCACAAGAATCATTAAAAGCCAAATTGCTTATCCTCTTCTCCACGGGCATCATCATTAAGGAATGGACAAGGGATAACTCCCCCACTGATCATAGAGTCTTTTACAACTAGATTGTCCCTTTGAACCTAGATCTTGGGATCTCCAAATAACTAGGTTGGGTTTCTATTGTATCAACTCATTTTTCTAGAGGCTTAAGTCCCATTCCTCTTAATGATTTCACAACTAGCTCCCGATTCAACCCTTTGGTTAATGGATCCGCTAAATTATCCTTTGACTTCACGTAGTCGATAGAGATAACACCAGTTGAGAGTAGTTGTATAATGGTATTGTGTCTCACGACGTATGTGTCTAGACTTACCATTGTACATATTGCTCCTGTGCCCTACCAATAGCGCGGATTATGTCATCACAATGTATACAAATTGTTGGCACAAAGTTTAGGCCATTTTGGAATATCTTCTAAGAAATTTCGAAGCCATTCAGCTTCTTCACCACATTTGTCTAGAGCAATAAACTCAGACTCCATAGTAGACCTAGCTATAACTGTCTACTTAGAAGATTTCCATGATATTGTTGCACCTCCTAAAGTGAATACAAATCCACTTGTAGACTTAGAGTCTTTAATATCACATATCCAATTAGCATCGCTATATCCTTCAATAACAGCAGGATATCTTGTATAGTGCAGCCCAAAATCACGAGTATATCTTAAATACCTTAGTATTCTCACTATACCTTTCCAGTGGTCATACCTTGGATTACTCGTGTATCTGCTCAATTTACTCACTGCATAGGCAATGTCTGGTCTTGTACAACTCATTAAGTACATTAAACTTCCTATGACTCGTGAGTATTCAACTTGAGACACAACCTCACCTCTATTCTTCGATAGATGTTTGCTTGTGTCTATCGGAGTTCTAGCTAATGACGTGTCATCCTTACTAATTTTTCTAGAATCTTATCCACATAATGTGACTGATCAAGTGTTAGTCCATTTGAAGTTCTAGAAATCTTTATTCCGAGGATTTAATTATTTTATCATATAAATCCATATCTTTCATGTCAAACCTCGAGTTCAACATATCTTTAGTGGATTTAATTATTTTATCATTACTTCCAATGATAAGCATGTCATCTACATAAAGACATAAAATGACATAGTCATTTCCAGTCTCTTTAACATAGACACATTTATCACATTCATTTATTTTAAATCCACGTTCTTTCATGACATTATCGAATTTTTCATGCCATTGTTTTGGTGCCTGTTTCAAGCCATATAATGACTTAACCAATTTACAAACCTTGTTCTCTTGCCCAGGTGCAGAGAATCCCTCAGGTTGTTCCATGTAAATCTCTTCTTCTAAATCTCCATTTAGAAAAGCAGTGTTTACGTCCATTTGATGTACTTCAAGATTTTGCAACGCAGCAATTGCAAGTACCAATCTAATGGAGGTTATTCTTATGTAATCGAGAATACGTATCAAAGTAATCAAGGCCCTCTTTTTGTCTATAACCTTTAATTACAAGTCTAGCCTTGTACTTATCAATTGTTCCATTTGTCTTCATTTTCTTCTTGAAAATCCATTTATAACCTAGTGGTTTACTTCCTTCAGGAAGATCCACTAGTTCCCATGTATGGTTTTGCAAGATGGAATCAATTTCACTTTTTATGGCCTCTTTCCATAATGGTCCATCAGAAGAATTGATAGCTTCTTTATAGCTTTGAGGTTCACTTTCCAACATGTAGGTTAGAAAATCTGGACCAAATTATTTTTCTATCCTAGCTCGTTTGTTGCGTCTAGGTTCTATCTCTTCTTCTTTATTTCCTTGCTCTTGTTCTATTGAATCGTGTATCCGTTTAGAGGAGCTTGCTTCTTCTCTCGGTCTGCAGGGAAATGCATTTTCAAATAACGAGACATTTCTTGATTCAATTATTGTGTTCTTGTGTATATCTTCAACTTTAGATTCATGCACAAGAAACCGATAAGAAGATCATTATGTGCATATCCAATAAATATGCAAATCAAGCTTGGGACCTACCTTCACCTTCTTTGGTGTAGGTATAGCAACCTTAGCAAGACACCCCCACACTCGTAAATATTTGTAGGATGGCATTCTTCCATGCCATAACTCGTAAGGGCTTTTGTCTAATTTCTTACGGGGTACCTTATTTAAAAGGTAATTAGTTGTAAAGACAGCTTCCCCCCACATGTTCTCGAGGCAAGCTTAACTTAATAACATGGCATTCATCATTTCTTTAAGTGTACGGTTTTTCCGCTCGCAATGCCATTCTCATGTTGAGGTGAATAAGGTGTTGTTGTTTCATGTCTAATTCCGTGTTGGGCACAGAATTCAGCAAATGGTGATTCATATTATCCTCCACGATCACTTCTTAGCACCTTAATTTTCTTGTTGAGTTGATTCTCAACTTCATTTTTATAGAGAATGAATTTTTCTATTGCTTCATCTTTACTTTTAAAAAGATACACATAACAATACTTTGTGTTATCTGTAAGTCCAAGCGGCTACGATAATCTAGAGGGGGGGTGAATAGATTATCTCCATCTTTTCGATTTCGCCCTCTTTTTCGAACCAAATGCTCAAACACAATAATAAAGGAGCGGAATGTAAACAACACACGTCGATTTAAAGAGGTTCAACCCACTTAGGGCCTAATCCTCTACCACCCCAGTATATCCGGGATGGATTTCAAAAAGAAAAAGATTTTATTAATTTACCACAAATTAATACAACACCAACTTACAACAACACCTTGAAGAGCACCACACTCTTCTTTCAACGCCACCTTTGAGATTACCACAATCTCACTTGAAGATTACCACAATCTCCAACGGCACCTTGTGAAGATTACCACAATCTTCAACCTTGAAGAATACCAAATTCTTCAACACCTCAACAAGAAGATTACCACAATCTTCTTACACCTAACACCTAGATCATCCAAGTGTGTTCTTACCACAAGAACACTCACAAGGATATCTTGTGTTGAATGATTACCCAAATTCAAGATTACAACTCGATAATTGATAATACAATAGAGTGCAAGTGTAATCAAGAAAAGCCTAGACCTCAAGGATGTGAAAGTGAATAGCTAGGCAAATTACAACAAGAAATAAGACAATGTAAGAACAAGTGTATTCTTGAGTGTATCTTGTTGTGTTGTAGTTTTCTCTCATGTTGTTGTGCTTCAAAACTTCCTCTATTTATAGGAGATGATTGATACTTGATAGGCTCCTCTTGGAATCTGATTTCAACAAAAATTGCAATTAAAATCAAGATTATAGTGTTAGAAATCAATTCCACAATTTAAGGAAAAGTTGTCTGTTTGCACAACAACTTTAGAATTTTGCTGTCAAACTTAAGGGCGACCGGTCGCGCACTATTAAGTTAAGAAAAGAACGCAGCAAAAAATCAACGGGGAGACCGGTCCAGGGGGTGGTCGACCGGTCGCCCACCATGGTGACCGGTCCCCCTGACTCATTTTGGGAGTTCCGTGAGTTCTGTTTCGTGCAATGCGTTCCTGTGCACGTCGCTTCTTTGGTCGACTCCGACCTCCAAAATGAAATGTTGTCCGATTTTTGTCGAAAATAAACCTCAAGAAATACTCCGAAAAATTCGTAAAAACATTTTAAACCGATCGGGAGTATTTAGGACAACATTAGAAATATAGTTTTGATGAAATAACACATTAATACAAAAAGTGTTGTCCGATATAAATTCCAATAAATACTCCGAAAAATTCGTAAAAATATTTTAGACCAATCGGGAGTATTAGACAAAGATTTAGAAACTAAGTTTCCATGTAAAAACCCATTGACATAAAATCATTAAATGTGTTGTCCAATTTTATCAAAACAAAACTTGGAGAAATACTCCGGAGAATATTAAAACCATTTTAAATCATTTAGGAGTATTTGGACAACCTTTAAAAACATTGTTTTGGTGTAAAAACAAAATCATCAAAATCATCATAAAACCATTTATCAAACAATCTCCCCCTTTTTGATGATTACAAACCAAAACAATTTTAACGAGGTCTATTTTGAAAACAAAACAATTTTACCGGTTAAAGAGAACTATCCGTTGTGAGCGACAACATTCCATGCAATAAAAACACAAGGATGGGAGTAGAGATATTCAAACACATATAGCAAAAGCTCCCCCTATCAACATGCACATCAATAGTAATATAGAAGCAACTTAAACATAAGCTAAAATCTTAGTTTTTCGATATTGAGCTTAAGTATCAATAACTTAAAAAGCTCCCCCTGTCAAAGAGACATCATTAGAAACATATATACGTCCAACCAATGGACCAAGAATCATACACAACATATGGCTTTAGGAAGCCATAGCTTATAGCTTCTTTTCGTTAAACTTATCTTAGCTTCTTTGAGCTAAAGAGCTTATAACTGTTTCTCCCCCTTTGGAATCATCAAAAAGAATGTTAGCACGATAAATACATCATATATTCATATCAAAGTGCGCAATAAAACCGATGTACCGAGCTATTTGAACATTGAAGCTTATAAACCAAATAGGAGGGAAAAGTCGAATCATACGACTTGAAGAAGCTTATGGAATATCATTTGATAAGCAAAACATGATCTCTATAAATATATAAGACTTTTGAAATCGAGAGAATCATGTAGGTGATGAATTTTTCATTGAAACATTTTATCGAACACTTGGCAAGGCCAAAATTAGAAAATGATATATATAGCCCTTGTAAATGTAATCAAGCCAAGTTTTTCATCACCAAATACAATTAAACAATTATCATTCATCAACAATCAATAAGCTCATCACAAATATATATGAATTGCATCAAGAAAAATACATATAAGCCACAAACTCAAGGGTTCAACCCAATTGAGCTAAAGAAGTAGAATTCTTACCATTCGATTGGTAAAGACGAGCAACAATGATGATAACCGAGCTATGTAGTCCCCAAAATATATAATTCATGCATCAAAACTCATTTGAAGTGAAATGTGTGTGAAAATTGCAAAGGGGACGAAAAATGAACCAAAAGAGCCAAAATGGCTAAGTCTGGAAAACATAACGTTTTTAACAAGGAAATCATCAAGGGCGACGGCCAGTCGGCGGGCGACGGTCGACGGCATGGGCGACGGTCGGCCTTGCCTTGCCCAATCACCCATTTGTTTGAGTTATGTTTGAAAAATCCAAGTTTGATCCAAAATCCGATTTTTCGCCCTAAGTTTTAAAACATGCAAGATGCAAACGTAAACCTCATTCAATATACATTATGTCATAATCAAGCTCGAAATGAGGTAAAATACTCGTAAAATGATTAAAAAGTCCGCGAGTTAACTTTGAGACTAATTAATCACATCTCAAGTTTTTGATAAAAATGCAATCCCTTAGAAAGTTTTTCGAATCTCAATATGTTTAGTTCGATTATGACGAACCATATTTTGAATACGAATAACCGTATAATAAATACCGAACTTGTTATCCCGAAAAATAAGAACGTTTTAAATCTATGGATATACAAGTCATAAGAAGAAGTGTCTTACAAATATTTGAAAATTTCTTTTAACGGCACTTTAATGAGATTCGTTGGGATAATTTTTGAAGTCGAGCATAAAGACATAAGGCATATGGAATGTCGAGTCTATAGAAATAATACAAGAAAACATACCTCGAATTTGTTTGTCAACCGACATGCCTTTCTCAACCTTTGTCAATCTCTTCATTGGTAGCCATAGAGGTTGAGATGATTATTCCTTCTTCAATGCCTAACTCCTTCAAGAGTTCTTTTGAAATGTAACCATCTACTTGGCATTGAATGATTTGAAGTCCAAGCAAGAAATTGAGCTCCCCCATCATGCTCATTTCAAGTACACCTTGCATCAACTTGCCTTAGTTCGACCAATGTTGCCTTGGTCATCGAGTTTGTTCCGGAATACCCTTTGTGTCTACTTCATTATTATCATCATAGGGCATCCAATTTGTCTAAGATGTTCACAATAGAACATATACATCCAAATATTTTGAGGTAACCAATATTTGGAGTACTTCATTTCTCATCTACACAACTAAACAAACTCATTAACGGCATCGCTTATATAATCAAGAATAAAAATAGCCCAAGTGTAAAAACATGTCTCAATCATCAATAACAAAATATCTTGCAAAAGAGCATAGTAGTAAGAGACATTATATATATAGACTATGAAGCAAGAAACACATACTATGCATTTGGAAGATCATCAAGAGTTTATAATAAATCATGCAAGTTCAAATAAGCTTAAGAAAGCTACAAAAGGTCTCTTTTGAAATTTGAAAATCCGATAGCATATAATTGAGACCTCATTTAAAAGAAGTATTTGAACAAAAGTTGACAAAGCAAATATGTGCAATCAAATATCGAATAGTGCCTTTCAAAAAAAATCTAAAAATCCTCTTAATGGCACTTGTATGAAATACTATGAAAAACAAGCACATAGGCACATGGCAATACATATATCGAGTCTATAAGAGTAAGAATAACACAAGTAAACGTACCTCGATAATTTATGCATTTCTTGACAAATAATGACGTAAATGGCCATTTGTGAAAATATGTAAATCCTACACAATACTTAAAACAAATCTAGCACAAATCATAATGATAAAAGTGTAGGCTAAGATATATCGCAAGTAAGCTCATGCCATAAAAATCCATAGGAGATGATAACACACTCTAGTCTACAAAAAATGCACAAGAGTTTTGAAAACATCATATAAGGTCTTCTTTTTCAAAAAAAAATTTAAAAGCACAAATATATATTGAAGACCTTAATTAAAAAAAATAAATACTTGAAAACTCATTTGCAATATAGGCACAAATAAAAACATGCATACTAACTAGATAAAATGCATATTTTAAATGGGGAGATACGGTTTACCAATTACGCCGTTTCCATGGGTTGTGCCGTTCCCATTGTTGATGATATCTTCCCTATGAGAAGTCACTTCGTTGATGATGGTTTCTTTGATCACTCCATTTCCAAGGTTTGTTACCTTCCCATTGTTGATGGTCTCTTCTTCCTTGAAAATCATCTTGTTGATGATGTCTTTGCCGTTTCCAAGGATTATGTTCTTCCCATTTGTATCCTCTTCTTGGAAATTTGCTTTATTCAGAGTAGTTTCTCCTTCTTTGATCAAATGAAATGGTCATTTGACGTTTTCTTGGCGGTAATAATTTTCTTCGATTATTATTCCGCCGGGTACCTAATACAACATTATTTTGTGGTACCCTCAAGTGCTTGGGTCCTTTAGGATTAGTCTTGAGACTTTTAGGTCTCCAACAATAATTAGAGCTATTTCTAGCCCGACAAGTATTTACCGTATGACCCTTTTTACCACAATAAAAACATGTAATAATTCTAGGAGCATAATGACCAATGTGCTTAGAGACTTGATTCTTTTTCATGTGATTGACACCTTTAGGCTTATGATCAAGTTCTAGTTTCGATTTATCACAACAATCAACAATATCGGTCATCTTATAGGTACTCAAGTTGGATTTAGATAAATCATTTTTCAAGCAAATTATATCCTCAACAAGAGTACTATTATCTTTCTCAAGGTTTCTAACCTTATCAAGAGTGGTGGTGTGAGCACATGATAGTGATTCATAGGAAGTAAATAAACTATCATTATCATTTTTCAAAATAATGAATTCCTTTTTCAAATTTTTGTATTTAACAAGTAAGTTTTGGAATTCATCTTGTAGCTCATCATAATCATTTTGCAAATCACTATATTCATTTTGCAATTCATTGTCATAAGAAGTAGAGGATTTAGAACTTACCTCGTTTTCTTCTTCGATGCCCATGAGGCATTGTTCAACTTGTTCATCATGGGAGGTTGTATAAGGCTTATCCCATATTGTTGGATTTGATGTTGTATCCGTTTGTGAAGTAGATGCTTTTGAGTTGCTCCTTTCATTTGCATATACTTCATAGATGGCTTCTAATTTTTGCCATACTTCATGTGCCGATCGAATACCTACAACATGATCAAATTCCAAAGTGGTAAGTGAACAATGTAAAATATTAAGAGCTTTACCATTTAAGGAGATGATTTTCTTCTCTTCATCATTGAGCTTTTTGAAGCCTTTTGAGGTGTGTGGTGTATCTTTCATCGGAATGGATTCTCCATTAATGACGGTGTTCCAAATGTCGAACCCGCAACCTTGTAAATAGCATTCCATTCTTTCTTTCCAAAATATAAAAATTTTGGAATCAAACCGAGGTGGCTTCCAAATCGTTTATCTTCAACTTGCCAAAGAGTTTGGCTCGATAAACTTGTAAGTCCAAGCGGCTACGATAATCTAGAGGGGGTTAATTGATTATTTTTTCGCCCTCTTTTTCGAACCAAATGCTCAAACACAATTTGTAAACAAAATTAAAGAGGTTCAACCCAAATCCTACCACCCCAAGATATCCCATGGATTTCAAAAAGAAAAAAGATTTTATTAATTTACCACAAATTAATACAACACCAACTTACAACAACACCTTGAAGAGCACCACACTCTTCTTTCAACGCCACCTTTGAGATTACCACAATCTCACTTGAAGATTACCACAATCTCCAACGGCACCTTGTGAAGATTACCACAATCTTCAACCTTGAAGAATACCAAATTCTTCAACACCTCAACAAGAAGATTACCACAATCTTCTTACACCTAACACCTAGATCATCCAAGTGTGTTCTTACCACAAGAACACTCACAATGATATCTTGTGTTGAATGATTACCCAAATTCAAGATTACAACTCGATAATTGATAATACAATAGAGTGCAAGTGTAATCAAGAAAAGCCTAGACCTCAAGGATGTGAAAGTGAATAGCTAGGCAAATTACAACAAGAAATAAGACAATGTAAGAACAAGTGTATTCTTGAGTGTAACTTGTTGTGTTGTAGTTTTCTCTCATGTTGTTGTGCTTCAAAACTTCCTCTATTTATATGAGATGATTGATACTTGATAGGCTCCTCTTGGAATCTGATTTCAACAAAAAATTGCAATTAAAATCAAGATTATAGCTGTTAGAAATCAATTCCACAATTTAAGGAAAAGATGTCTGCTGCACAACGGTTAGAATTTTGCTGTCAAACTTAAGGGCAACCGGTCGCGCACTATTAAGTTAAGAAAAGAACGCAGCAAAAAATCAACGGGGAGACCGGTCCAGGGGGTGGTCGACCGGTCGCCCTAGGGTGCGACCGGTCGCCCACCATGGTGACCGGTCCCCCTGACTCATTTTGGGAGTTCCGTGAGTTCTGTTTCGTGCAATGCGTTCCCGGTACCGTCGCTCTTTGGTCGACCTGGTCGACCTCCAAAATGAAATGTTGTCCGATTTTTGTCGAAAATAAACCTCAAGAAATACTCCGAAAAATTCGTAAAAACATTTTAAACCGATCGGGGGTATTTAGGAGAACATTAAAAATATAGTTTTGATGAAATAACACATTAATACAAAAAGTGTTGTCCGATATAAATTCCAATAAATACTCCGAAAAATTCGTAAAAACATTTTAGACCAATCGGGAGTATTAGACAAAGCATTTAGAAACTAAGTTTCCATGTAAAAACCCATTGACATAAAATCATTAAATGTGTTGTCCAATTTTATCAAAACAAAACTTGAAGAAATACTCCGGAGAATATTAAAACCATTTTAAATCATTTAGGAGTATTTGGACAACCTTTAAAAACATTGTTTTGGTGTAAAAACAAAATCATCAAAATCATGATAAAACCATTTATCAAACATTATCATCAATAAAAGTAATGAAGTACTTGTTGCCACCACGTGTTTGTGTCGATTTTAAATCACATACATCAGTGTGAATTAAATCAAGTGGTTCATTATTTCTTTCAATATTTTTAAATGATATCCTTGTTAACTTTGCCTCAACACAAGTTTCACGCTTGTGCTTGGAATCAATATGGAATGTTGGTATATAATTCAAGTTAATTAATCTACGTAAAGTATCATAATTAACATGTCCTAGTTTACCATGCCACAAATTGGAAGACTCAAGCAAGTAAAATGTACATTCTTCATTTTATTGCCTTTTGGTTTCACAACCATTACACCGAGCTTAAAAAGCCCATCGCTTACATACCCTTTTCCTACAAACATTCCATTTTTTAGTAAAGTTACAACATTAGACTCAAATACAACATGAAAACCATGCTTAATTAAAAGTGATCCAGACACCAAGTTTTTCCAGACATCTGACACATATAACACATTCGTGAGAGTCAGCTCCTTTCCGGACGTCATTTTTAGAACCACATTCCCTTGACCTTTGATGTCTGAAGTGGCAGAATTTCCCATATATAGCTTCTCGCCATTCTCAACAGCCTCAAAGGTACTGAACATCTCCTTATTGGAGCACACATGCCTGGTAGCGCCAGTATCAATCCACAACTGGTTGGGGTTTGAACCCACCAAATTCACCTCCGAAATCACAACAACAAGATTCAAATCGGACACCTCCTTAGAAATGTCATCAATCATGTTAGCCTCCCGATTCTTCTTTGGTTTCTTGCAATCAGACGCTTTGTGACCCTTGTCGCCACAATTGAAGCATTTTCCTTTGAACTTCTTCTTGGAAATGCCTCCTTTGGGTCCCAACTTAACCCCTTTTCCGCCGCCCGATTTGTTCTTGCCTTTGGAACTTTGCCCATGTTCAGTAACATTGGCTTTAGCCACTTCAGATTGAACCACTTCTTCTCGAGAACTTTTGTTATCTTCTTCAATGCGAAGTCTAACAACAAGTTCTTCGACGTTCATTTCCTTTCGCTTATATTTTCAAATAGTTTTGAAGTCTCTCCAAGTCCGGTGGCAATTTCTCAATGATTGCAGCCACTTGGAAAGTCTCACTAAGAACCATTCTCTCGGCATGAATATCATGTATGATCACCTGAAGCTCTTGTACTTGACTGATGACCGTTTTTGAGTCCACCATTTTATAATCCAAGAAGCGGCCTACGATGAATTTTTTCCGCACCCGCATCCTCGTCTTATACTTATGGTCCAAAGACTCCCACAGCTTCCTTTGCGCTTTTCTTAGAGTTATACACGTTGTAAAGCGAATCAAAGGCCATTCATGACATAATTTCTACACAAGAAATCAGCATGATTCCAAGCATCTAAAGCGTTAACCGCTTGTGCATCAGTCTCTCATCCTCACTAAGCTGTGGAGGATTTTCAGTCAAGAACCTCGCCAAGTTCAAGGTGGTCAAGTAGAAGAGCATCTTCTGCTGCCACCGCTTAAAGTTCAAACCGTTAAACTTTTCCGGTTTTTTGCCATGATTAACCGGCACATTAAGCGTGGAGTTGGCTACTACCTGAGGCACAACTGGGATAACAACTGGATTCGGCACAACGGGGTTAGACCCACCACTGTTTGATTCAGATGCCATTTCTAAAACAAATAAAACAAGAAGTTTAGCACTTCTATCAATCAATCGGAGCAAAACGATAAGAATAAATTTATTAAAATTGTTCAAGTTTTTATTATAAGGCCTTTGCAATTTTCTTGTACTCTTAATTTGCACATGTATTAATCTATTAGTCCAAAGATTAGTCCAATCAGTCCAAACAGTCCAAAGTATAGTCCAATCAGTCCAAAGATTAGTCCAATCAGTCCAAACAGTCCAAAATATAGTCCAATCCGTCCAAAGATTAGTCCAAAATACAGTCCAATCAATTCAAATTGCAATTTTCCTTTCAATCCGAATTTACAAAGGATATCTATCTTTTTAGTCCAAAATCATTTGAATCAATTAAATGTAATTCACTGTAAAATTCTTTGAATGAAACATATATAATCCAATTTCGATTTTAGTTGATCACCGTGCAAAGCATTTGATGTTAATAGTCAATCAAAGATAAAATAATACCAACTAGATTTGACACCAATAGTACAAAACGACATTAAACAACTAATCACATATGCATTAGTATAAAGGCATTTTACCTTTAACAAGCCAAGTTGTTTAACAAAATATTTAACAGATTAGCATACCTAACTAATCTGGAAGCATGAAATTTTGAATTCAAATAGTTGGAAAAATATTAACTGAACAATAACAAGTTTTGAGTTCCAACTATTATTGTTGATTACAACAGAACCATATTATTAAGATAATCCTTAATCAATATAAAGTGTACCAATTTTTTTTTTTAAAATAATCTGTTTTAAGCTTGTAGGAAAATAGTAGTATTTCTTCTAGTACAATTTATATGAATCGAAAAACCCAAATCTATAAAATTTGCAAAGTATGCAAATTAAAATTAGCTCGAATCGTGTGTTCAACACACTATCCTTAAAATAGATCCGTCCCCTATTCTGGACGTCTGTTTCCCAGGATAAGATGAGAAAACCGGATTACCTATTCCGGCGAACTAAAAAATTATACCCGAAAATTATCACCAAAAATTACAAAAGCTTTAGGGGAGAGATGGAAATTTTGTGTTTGATTTTTTTTTGTGTTTACAAATGAAAATAACCCATATTTATAGGCAAAATTTTGCCCTTTACTATTCATAAGATCAAATTGGCCTTTACTATTTAAAAAGTTAAATAAGTAATTTTATTCAACTTGGACTCAAGTTGTTCATCAACTTGTCCAACAAAACTCAATTGGAGTTGAGAGATTGCTTCGAATCTGTTCGTCTTTCGTTCCTTTGCTTTATTTTTGTTTTCATTCTTTTTTTTCTTCAATAATGTCTTTTACTTCCACTTTTCTTCGTGCTTTTTTTACTCCATGTTATCCTAATTTTTTGGTTCTGTTCAAGATATTGTTATGGATTACACCGATGTGTTCACGATGCATGAGTTTTTCTCATCTCGAGAGAAATTATTTGATTGGGTGCGTGAAAGAGGGAACGAACATGGCATGGTGATAGTAATTAGTAGGACAGATAGTGGTTTGGGCAAAAAACGGCCTCGCTTGTACTTGTGAACGTAGTGGACAATACCGTAAATTTATTTTAAACTTTATGCTGACACGTATTGGAATTGTCCATTGTATTGATGTTAGACTATGTAGTTTGATCATTTTCAACTTATGAATTGGCTAGGCTGATACTACTTATCTCCATAACATTGTTTAGCTAAGTAATTTCTGAATATATACGGAAAAGATAACTGATGAATAGTGGCTTTGTAACTACTGGTTTACTTCTTGTCTGTCCGATATATTCTAATTTATCAACTAGTTAACTAAAACACATACATATGTACCTTTTTAGTTTACAGTTAAACTTCTATAAATTAATAACATTTGGGACTGTAGATATTTATTAACTTAGCGAGATATTAAATTAGCGAATTATTAATTTTGCTTGTTGTTCCTAAGTCGGGACCGACCAAAAGTGTTATTTAAACGAGGTTATTAATTAATCAAATATTAAATTATCGAGGTTATACTGTATATGGCTTTGTAATTTTATGTTTTACATTTGTTGCTGTTAACTGGAATTGTGATTCAAATTTCAAATATTATCCATGTCACTTACTGTTCACACTTATTTTCGGAAGCAAATTCTTGCAAATAAGAATCTCTTCAATATGAGAAAAACAAAGCAACACTTTCTTATTAATAATCTTCAACTCTTTCATATTCCAATTTTTCGTTGCTCCTTCGAGTTAAAATGCTGAGAATTCAAATGCAAAATTAAGCTTTGGGATAATTATAAAAAACTCCCTAAAGTTTGGGCTAATTATAAAAAATTCAAAGATCTTTTAAAATTACAAAAAGTCCCCTTGAGTTTGATTCTCTCTTAAATTTAAAGGGTGATTGTAATATTTGTACAAATATTAGGGGGGCTGAAATATTTGAAAGGAAAAATTATAAGATGGAATCAAACAACACGGGGATTTTTGTAATTTTTAAAAACCACTGGAGTTTTTTGTAGTTAGCCCGAACTTCATTTTTTTTTTTGTAATTATCCCTTAACTTTTTATACTCGGAGTTAAATTGAGCTTCAATCATTCCTTGTGGGCAGAAATATAATCTAGAAGTACAAGTTGGGTTTGATTTTTAATCTGTATAACACTCTAATAGGATGTTTCCTGAATATGTGTATAAGTATGTGAATGATCCTTCAATAAGTATCTTTAAGGAAAATAGTGGGAGCTAGCTAAATTTTGTTAACAACTAATACTCATGGATGACTTCGTGCATGGATTCCCTTCCATTGCTTTTCCTGTTCTTAAAATTAAGAGTCTTTAGAAGAATTTTCCCGGGTACCCTGATTATCCTGGTACTAAACATTTTGTAGTTAGCGTGCATAAGACACTAATCTAAATTGATAGCATTTGTTTGTAGCCTAAGACAATGAAGGATGACTCTGAAAAAGATCACATCTACATTTTTGCGGGTTGCACTGTTTCATGGATGTCCTCTTTTGTTTTAAAGGCAATTTCTAGCTTTTTAATTATTATATAAATAATTTTTTATAATATTATTAGGTTTTTAATTGGGGGAAGGCTAAATTGGGGAAGAGTAAGAGGTGTACAACAACAACAAACTAAACCTTGATTCCACTCTGTGGGATCGGCTATATGGATCATATCGCGTTATCGTTTATGGCAATAAGCCATATTTTCATTTATTTCTAGATATAACATGTCTTGTTTAATAGCTTTTTTCCAAGTCTTTTTAGGCCTACCTTTGCCTCTTTTGATTTCTTTTGATTTGTGTGACGGGAAGAGTAAGGGGTGTATTAAGTATATATATTATATAAAGTTACGTTCTCCTCTTACGTAAGGAGTTGGTCCTCTCTTCTGAGTCTGGTTCCCTTAGCTTTTTGCTAGGGTTTCTTCCCCTAATTCAGCCGCCCACCATACTATCAGCCATCTCTTCCACCTGACTCTTCTTCTCCTCCCCTCCCCCACCCACCATACGCCAACTTCAGCTCTACCCCGCCCTGCGGTCGGTCTCTCTCTCTGGTCCTCTGCCTTTTCTTGTAGTTGCTGTCAGTAAACCCATCCCTGTGTGTCTAAAGTGATCTCCTTTGTCAGGCTGTCTCTGACAGCCCAACTAGGAATATTCCATATGTAGCCTATCGCATCTCTCCACATGTACATCCCCTTCGCGCGTGCGATTTTCTCTTCCTTGCCTTTCTTGTTTTCAGCGTCCCTTATCTCGTATCATGTGACCCCCTCATCATTTTAACAGGTAACAATATCTTGCTCACCGGTTGAGAGAATACTGATTCTGGGTTTGCTTATCTGTGACTTGCAGGTCTTAACTCGTCTAGCCCAATAGAGAGTGCAACCATCCGTGGAGCTGGAAGATGACAGAGCTGACGGAGAAAGAATCCTTGGTACTGGATCTGGATGTGGAATCGGAACAAATAACCACTGAGAAGAATGGAGGGTTTCTGTCTGGTAGGTACCTTGTGTACCAAGAAATCCTTCAACTCATTTTATCTTCTGGAGGTCATGAAAAAATCGTGGAAGCCTCGCAAGGGATTCATGGCACGAGAATGGGGAAAAAACCTTTTCCTCTTTCGATTCGATGACCCGAAAGAAAGATAATGGGTAACATCTAACCAGCCGTGGCACTTCGAAGGCTCTTTATTTGCCATGAAAGAAATCTCAGGCACGGAACAACCATCAACCATATCAATCAACGAAACCCCGTTTTGGGCCAATTTACACGATCTACCCGTCAAATGCATGAATGAAAGGGCGTTGGTAATTATGGCAAAACAGCTAGGCTCGTTTGTGGCATGGGACTCCAACGGAGATAGCTTGTTTGGAAAGTCGGCATGAATTAAAGTGGCAATTGATATCTCGAAACCGTTGCCTCGTGGTCTTACAATCCGTATCGGTGAAGAGAAATGGATCCCGTGAAGTATGAATCATTACCGTATATTGCTATGGTTGCGGATTAATTGGTCACCATTTTAGAGGATGCAACGACTACGACCACAACAATGCCCCCGATCCGTCCGACGCAAAATATGGATCCTGGCTCAAAGCCTCCCCTTATAAACGTCCTCGCGCAGTCCTTAAATCTCCATCCAAACCCAAACATAATCCCAATATAGCCAGAAAGCTCCCCTTCCAACCTGAAAATAACCAAAAAACGGACACAACATACCCCAGCGATTCGGCTCCCAACCCGCAAAACAACCCATCTGACCAACAAACAGCTCAAGAACCGAACCACTACTCAATACCAACATCGAAAATAACAAACCACAACACCACTGACCTTGTTATTGTGTCAACCTTAAACTCATTACTCATAACCCCCTCTCACACCAAACCAGCCACTGATCTTTTCCATGCAAGTATACCACCACTCCCCCACTACATCTCAAATCATATAAATCCCATTAATCCTACCATCATCTATCACAACACCCCATCATTCTCATTAACTGACAACTTCTATCACACAATCCAGAAAACAACTATATCCCCCACCCTCAAGCACACAAATAACATACCACTTTCCCCCACACCCTCACGCTCACCACCACCTCCAACTTCCAGCCTGAAAGAAAAAGCAAACCCCCATAAACCTAAAAAACTAGGCACCTGGACAAGATAGAAAAACCGCCCTAAAGCCAAACCCGCCACCCCAACTTCCAATACCGCTCAAAAAAGAAAACCTTTCCCCCACGTCTTAAACCCGGACCTTTCTGAAGTTAACCTAATTCTCAAAAAACCTAAACAGACGAACCCAACATCAGAGTTAATGGAAATGGCCGAAGAAGTTTCACCAGCGGCGGAGACTGCCCGGGAGCAGTCCCGCCGATCACAATGAGTTGTTTTAGTTGGAACTGCGAGGCTTGGGAACCTCGAGCGATTCAGTGCTTACACGAGATATCAGACGAAAAGCTCCCACGATTGTGTTTCTTATGGAAACAAAATTGGTTACGGCAGAAATGATTAAAGTTTGTGATAAGTTAGGATACGATAGTCATTTTACGGTGGATTGTGACACTACAAATGGAGGTAGAAGAGGTGGATTATGCTTAATGTGGAAAGAGTGTATCCAAATTCAAATTCAACATCATTCGCTCCACGTTATCGATGCCATGATTAATTCCCCGAACTCAAACATGCAATGGCGTTTTAGTGGTATTTATGGTTGGCCAGAGGAACACCAAAAACACAATACTTGGCAACTCCTGAGAACAATGCGCACGATAGACGAAACTCCATGGCTATGTTGTGGTGACTTCAATGAGATTTTATTACATTCGGGAAAAATGGGAGGTAGAAATAAAGAAGACGACAAATTACAGGCATTCAGAGATGCTATAACCGACTGCAACTTGGACGACCTAGGGTATGAAGGTTTCAATTTCACTTGGACAAATGGGCAAGCGGGATCCGATAACATTCAAGAACGACTCGATAGATATCTAGCCAATATTCACTGGGTCAGTCACTTTCCTAATTATCGAGTGGAACACCTCGTTCGCATCGTGTCAGACCACTGCCCTATATTAATCACCTGGAATTCTTCTAATGGATCGCGGAGAAGGAAACGGAAATGATTATTATGATTTGAAAAAATGTGGCTACAGGACGAGTCTTGTAAGTCGTTTGTACTCGATGCATGGGCTTATCAGCCCCCAACTGATTCACCTTCACGCATCCATGAGAAAATTACGCAATTGGGTCGGTCTTTTCTTAATTGGGAATCAACCCATTTTGGTTCCATTAACAAACAATTGGATGAAGCAAGGAAAAAACTTGAGAAAATTCAGGCCCAACCTCCCACAACAGTTAACGTTTCTGGTGCTAAGGAACTTGAGAAAAAAATCACGACGCTCATGCAAAAGGAGGAGACTATGTGGTTCCAATGGTCCCGAGTGAATTGGCTAAGAGACGGAGATAAAAATACGGCGTTTTCCACCGGACTGCTAATGGGCGAAAAAGACGAAATTCGATTGATCAAATTCAAGATATGGATGGTAATTGGTTGGAAGATCAGGATGGTATTGCGGGTGTCCTAAGACGATATTATGCTCAACTTTTCACTCATGCGGTGAACTACACTTTCATGAGGTGCTAGACGCTGTTAATTCCAGAATCCCGGATGAGATCAAAACTGAAATTGGTGCTCCCTTCACCGAAGCAGAAATTGTTGTCGCACTATCCCAAATGCACCCATCAAAAGCTCCCGTACCAGATGGTATGCCTGCTATGTTTTTTCAATATTTTTGGACTTCTATTAAGTCGGATATAGTTGCTACTATCTTGAATATTCTTAATAATGGTGCTGACCCATCCCCCCTCAACCACACCCATATCACCCTCATCCCGAAGACAAAAAACCCAGCTTCCCCGGGGAAATTTAGACATATTAGCCTTTGTAATGTGATTTTCAAAATTATAACCAAAACGATTGCTAATAGGATTAAACAAGCTCTCCAGCATATTATCCACCCTTGCCAGTCGGCTTTTGTACCCTCGCCTTTATTATCGATAACGTTATTGGCTTTCGAAATTTTTCATGCTATGAAACACAATAAAGCCACTCGTAGGGGTTCTTTTGCACTTAAACTTGATATGAGTAAGGCATATGATAGGGTTGAATGGGAGTTTTTACACCAGATTATGCTTAAATTTGGGCTCCCCAATCATATTGTTTCAATTATTATGAGATGTGTGTCCACTGTTTCATACTCTATTCTCACTAACGGAATTCCAGGAGAGCCTTTTACCCCCACGAGGGGACTTCGCCAAGGCGATCCCCTCTCCCCCTATTTATTTTTGTTTTGTGCAGAGGCCTTCTCAACTCTTATTAAGAGATCAGAAACGATGGGTAGTATTCATGGAATTAAAGTGTGCCGTAGAGCGCCCTCCGTTTCCCACTTATTCTTTGCAGATGATAGCATAATATTTGGAAGAGCCAATAACCACGAAATTCGCGAGATCAAAAGGATTATTACAACGTATGGAGCCGCATCGGGACAAAGTGTCAACTTTGAAAAGTCCGAAATATCCTTCAGTGGTGGAGTTTCGAACCAAAATGCTGAAGCTCTAGCGGCTGATCTTGGGGTACAGCTTGTTGCCAAACACCATATCTACTTGGGGATACCGGCAAATGTGGGTAGATCTAAAAAAGCTATCTTCCAATCTCTTATCGACCGTATATGCAAAAAACTGAAAAATTGGAAATCTTCAATGCTTTCAGTGGCGGGGAAACAAACTCTGATTAAAAGTGTGGCGCAAGCGATACCGACGTACTTAATGCTTTTTTCAGATTCCATTGGAAACGTGCCACCAAATGGATAAATTACTTGCTAGTTTTTGGTGGGGTCAGAAAGGGGATGAAAGAAAAATTCACTGGCTCCTATGGCGCAAAATGTGTAAACCTAAGGAACATGGTGGGCTTGAATTTCGGGATTTTTCGATGTTCAACAAAGCCATGTTGGCTAAACAAGGCTGGAAACTTCTTAAGAAGGATGGATCACTTCTAGCTCGCACCCTAAAAGCCAGATATTACCCCAATGGTGATTTCTTAACCGCATCAATAGGACATAACCCCAGTTTTACCTGGCGAAGTATTGTTGCGGGACGAGAAATTCTCCAAAAGGGTATTAGATGGCTTGTAGGGAATGGAGCAAATATGCAAGTTTGGACGGATCCTTGGCTACCAAACTTGCGAGATTTTCGACTGATTTCTGATAGTGGTGATTGGCCACGGGATATGAAAGTTAGAGACCTGTTTCGAGAAGGCCATCAAGAATGGGATACTGAGTTGATCACACAAATTTTTAACCAAGATGAAGCCAAAAATATTTTAAGCATTCCGATCCGCAGCACCATGTGTGAGGATCAATTATGCTGGCATTTTACATCTTTTGGGCAATACAGTGTAAAATCGGGGTACAAGTTGGCTTTGAATATGGAACATGTCACACAACAACATCCCTCATCCTCCGAAGATCACACGGCAATTTGGAAATGGTTATGGAAATTAAATATTCCCCCTAAAGTGCAGATCCTGGTTTGGAAGGTGATCCACGGTATCTGCACGGCAGCGTGCGATTATTTCGGAGAAACAGTGTCCCCGACCCCATCTGTCAACGATGTGGAAATGCAGTTGAAACCGTCGAACACGCATTTTGAGACTGTTCCTGGAGCTCCTTTTTCTGGCGCGCATCACCGCTACGGTTGCCACATTTCTTATTATTGTCGTCGGCTTCTATGGCAGATATGGTCACGGCGATCTCCAAGCTAGATGATGAAGATGCACACTGTCTGTATGCGATGCTATTATGGGTATTATGGTATGCTAGAAACGTATTGGTCTTCCAAGGAAAGATACTCTCTCATCAGGATTGCTTCACCATGGCTGTCAAATGCCTTCATGAATTCCAAGCAGCCCATAAACATCCTAATCCCACAAATAATGGTGCTGGGTGTTCTTCATGGCAACGCCCTCCAGAGGGTTCGATTAAGATTAATACGGACGCATCAGTCGTCAAAATGGCTGGCACGGGAATAGGAGTGATCTTACGGGACCATGCAGGTAATTTCATTCACACGCTCTCTAAAAAGCTCACACACGAGTTCTCGGTCGAAATCGCTGAAGCCATGGCGTGTAGGGAAGGACTCTCGCTAGCCAAGAATCTTCATGTTTCCTCAGTGATGATCGAGTCGGATTGTATGCATATGGTACAAGCTTTTCATCGTAAGGAAAAAAACCTCACGTATATTGGAAGTGTCATCGAAGATATACGTCAATTGTCTGAAGCTTTCTCTTCCTTTTCTTTGAGATATATTCCTAGAACTGCCAACCGGATAGCTCATCACCTTGCTCAGTTTGCATTTTCAAATTCTTGTTGTGGCTTTTATTGTGGAACTTTCCCACCTGAACTTATGTATGCTGTTCCTGAGGAGGAATTATCTTCTCAGCTTTGATTATATGAATGTTGTTTATCTCAAAAAAAAAAAAGTATATATATTATATATTATTTTTAAAAAGGAGATGGGTGTATTAAAAAGAGGGAGTGTATAAATAGGTTTTGGGGGTGTTAATAGCGGCTCCCGTAGAAATAAGTAAATAACTACTCTGACGTTTGTTTGAGACTGCTAAATATTCTGCAAAAAGTGAACTACGGAAAAAGTATTGTTTACCGGGCGGCTGACGGGTCGTTATGGTCGTCTCAATTTTTCTATTTTAACATAAATAAAAATATTTATCTTATGGATGATAATATTTATTTTTTATATACTACTTAGACACTAGTCATATTGCTGACCTTAAACTATTATTTTATGAATTAAAAATTCAAAACACTAAGAAATTGTTGTTTCTCGACTGATGAAATCAAACTCAAGTAATTTATATTTCGCCCCCTCATACAAATCATAATTTTCAAAAAAGCATCTTCATATTTCAAAAATCAGCATTTTGCACCATTTTGATTTCAGTAACATTGCCACATTAAATTCCCTAGTGCTTCCTCACACGGAATCAACAGAATAAATAATTTCTTGTTTAGGATAAATCATACAAGTTTCATTTGCATCCATTAAAAAAAAACATGATAAAATATCAAATTCTAATTAAACGACAATTGAAGACACCGAAAAAGAACAAAACACAGCAGAACAACATTGCCACATTAAATTCCCTAGTGCTTCCTCACACGGAATCCAACAAAATAAATAATTTCTTGTTTAGGATAAATCATACAAGTTTCATTTTCATCCATAAAAAAAACACATGATAAAATATCAAATTCTAATTAAACGACAATTGAAGACACAGAACAAGAACAAAACACAGCAGAACTGCAGTTCATCACAGAAATACAAAAACAAAACTTAATTTTCTCAACTTTGGGTAGACGTAACCGACTGCAAACTTTTACTACTGCTCTCATTTTCCTTCTCCGAACTGAAGTAATCCTGAAGAGCTGTCATTTCAATCTTATTGCATTTCAAGCTCTTAATCGCCTCGGCAGTAGCCAAAGCCCCAGCAACAGTAGTTATCACAGGAATCTTATACGCAAGCGCCATTCTCCTCAGCTTCCGCCCGTCAATCTGGTCGAGCTGATCTCCCGAGCTCGTAACCACCATCATCTGAATCTGCCCATTAGCAATCATGTCTCCAGCGTGGGGCCGCCCTTCATGCATTTTCAGCACGCGTTCAACCGAATACCTTCTAACTCAAGAACACGAGCCGTCCCAGACGTTGCCACCAGTTCAAACCCTAGGCCCACAAAGGCGCGTGCAATTGCAGCAAGATGAGGCTTTGTTAAGTCGTTTAAGCTAAGAAAGACAGTACCGGAAAGTGGCGGCTTTTGACCCGCGGCTATTTGCGCTTTTGCAAATGCGATCGACGACTCGTAGTGAATTCCCATAACTTCGCCCGTGCTTCGCATCTCAGGACCGAGAAGGACGTCAGCGCCTTGGAATTTCTCGAACGGGAGAACGGCTTCTTTGACCGACACGTGTCTCGGGATGACCTCTTTCGTGAAATTGAGATCAAACAGAGATTTTCCCGACATGACGAGCGGCGTATTTAGCCAGTGGATGACCGATCGCCTTCGACACGAACGGGACGGTGCGCGACGCGCGAGGGTTCGCCTCGAGCAAGAAGACATCCCCAGAAGCCGTGATTGCGTACTGACAGTTCATTAGTCCACACACGTTTAGCCTCTTTGCCAGTTTTGTCGTCCACGACCTAATTGTTTCTAAGCATGAGCGTGACACTGTTTTCGCCGGAAGCATGCACGCTGAGTCACCGGAATGTACACCGGCCTGCTCGATGTGCTCCATTATCCCACCAATCACAACGTTACCGTGCAAGTCGGCGAGCGCATCGATATCGATCTCGATCGCATCGGATAAGTATTTGTCGATCAGAACAGGGCGCTCTGGGTCCACCTCGACAGCAGTTTCGAGGTACGTTACAAGCTTTTCGTCACTATAGACAATCTCCATTGCCCGACCGCCCAAAACGTACGAAGGACGAACTACGACTGGGTAGCCGATATTTGCTGCGATAGCAAGGGCATCTTTGTCACTTTTCGCAATTCCTCCTTTTGGCTGCTCGATTTTTAACTCCGTCAAGATTGCATTGAATCTCTCCCTATCCTCAGCAGCGTCGATAGAATCAGGCGATGTGCCCCAGATGCGAACAAATCCAGAACCACTTTTGCACTTGGGCTTCTGCTCGTCTAAATATCGCTGAATAGGAAGAGACAATTTTAACGGTGTTTGTCCTCCAAACTGCACGATGATGCCATCAGGTCCTTCCAAGTCAATGATGTTGAGAACATCTTCAACTGTCAGAGGTTCAAAGTAGAGTCGATCACTGGTGTCGTAATCTGTTGATACTGTTTCAGGGTTGGAATTCATCATGATTGTTTCATAGCCTGCGTCCTATAAAACCGACAAAAAAAAAAAAAACCTCAGAATTATAAGGAAAGATGACGAGGATAGATCATTGAATTGTAATCAAATATAGTGAAACTGAAATTTTAATTAAATTAGAAGCCTCATCTTTGTCCCCATGTGTGGTGTGTGTGTGCATGTGCCTTTATTTTTTCTCCCCGCGAAATTTCCTTTAACTTACATTCAACAGACTGATTTTTTTTTTTCTTTTCAACAGACTGATTTAGATCCCTTCAACCCCTCAACCCAAATTCCTGTCTCCAAGACGGGTTAGCAACTGTGATGTAGAACTTTCAAGCACTCTTCAATTACAAAAGCTCATAAAATTTAGGGACAATTACAAAAACCACCCTTGAGGTTTGGGTTAATTACAAAAATCCAGAGATGTTTGAAAATTACAGAAAACCATTTGAGGTTTGATTATGTGTTAAACGTATGGGGATAATTGTAATATTTTTTTACAAATGTACGGAGGGTGTTTGAAACATTTTTGCTTATGGGGGTAAAGTGTAATACCGAATCAAACCTCAAGGGGTTTTTTGAAATTAACGCAAACTCAGGGGTAGTTTTAGTAATTATCGCTAAAATTTATCCTAACATCAGTATAATGTTGATTCCTACCATCTTTTAAAGCAACTCTGCTGCCCATCATTACTAGGACACTTTTCTTTGAGGATAAAGGATACAAATTATAAGCTCTAATCAGGTTTTTAAAGAATAACTTCAGCTAAGTCCTTCACATGTTACTTTCAAGTAAGATTCAATCAAAACTGGAGCCGACGGATCTAATAGCACACTTCACAAATGTCAATTAACAAAGAGACACATGAACTGTTGGGATTAACATTTCTTTTCACTCTAACCGTTAAAAGACATCAAAGAACAAACCTGAAGGGCAAACGACGTATGACAGCAGCAGTAATCAAATTCAATACCCTGTCCGATTCGATTTGGTCCTCCGCCCAAAATCAAAACTTTTTGTCTTTTAGTGGGAGCCGATTCACACTCAACCTCATAGGATGAATACATGTAAGGAGTATCAGCCTCGAACTCTGCCGCGCATGTATCAACTCTTTTATACGCTGGTTTGACACCTAAAGACAACCTCTTCGATCGAACTTCATGCTCATTGGATTTTGTAGCAAAAGCTATCTGTTTATCACTGAACCCTCTTCTCTTCACTTCCCAGAAATCATCCTTTGTCAATTGTGACAAATTCCGTGCCAAAATATATTGCTCGACATCTACAAGTTCCTTAAGCTGAGTGAGGAACCATTTGTCTATGAAACTTAACTCATGGATATCGTCCACCTTCATTCCACGCTTCATTGCAGCATATATGGAATGGATACGATCTGGACTAGGTACCCTCAGGCTGTATTTTAGTTGTTCCCAGTCCCAGTTAAGTTCTTTGACCTGTGCACAACCCCATCCAGAGTAGCCACATTCTAGTGAACGCAGTGCTTTCTGAAAGGACTCTTGAAATGTTCGGCCCACCGCCATGGATTCACCAACAGATTTCATCTGGGTAGTCAAAATTGGCTCCGAGCCAGGAAACTTCTCGAAGGCAAACCTGGGTATCTGCATATGAACAGAGAGAGTAAACAAGAAGTCAAAATGATAGTAACTAGCTAGAGATTAATGAAAAGGGAAATATTATAGGGACAATTACCAAAAAAAAAAGAAAAAACCTTGAAGTTTGGACTAATTACAAAAACACCCAGAGATTTATGGAAACTAAAAAACACCCCTTGAGGTTTGATTTTGTCATTCATTTTTCTCATTCATAAGCAAAAAATATATCAAAAACCTCCCTGAATTTTAAAGAAATATTACAGTTAACACCTTAAATTTAAGACAAAATCAAACCTCAAGGGGTTTTCTGTAATTTTCAAAATCTCTAAATTTTTTTGTAATTAGACCAAACCTCAGGGGTGCTTTTGTAATTATCCCAAAATTATATTACCTTGGTCACAACATAATCTATGGAAGGCTCAAAACTTGCTGGTGTCTTCTTTGTGATATCATTAGGAATCTGATCCAACGAGTACCCCACCGATAACTTGGCTGCCATCTTAGCTATTGGGAAACCAGTGGCTTTTGATGCCAAAGCGGATGATCTCGAAACTCTGGGATTCATCTCAATTACCATCACTTCACCATCCTCAGGGTTAACAGCAAACTGAACATTCGAACCGCCACATTCAACTCCGATTTCCCTAATAATAGCAATAGAGTAATCCCTAAGCCGTTGGTACTCCTTATCCGTCAAGGTTTGGGCCGGAGCAACCGTGATGGAGTCCCCTGTGTGGACCCCCATAGGGTCGATATTCTCGATCGAGCAAATAATCACCACATTGTCAGCCAAATCCCTCATAACCTCAAGCTCGTATTCTTTCCACCCCAACAAAGACTTCTCCACCAAAACCTGAGACGTCACGCTAGCCGCTAGCCCCGACTTGCAAATAGCTTCGAACTCCTCCCTGTTATAAGCAATCCCACCCCCGGTCCCACCCAACGTGAACGCGGGACGGATAATCAAAGGGAACTCCCCGATCGAATTAGCAATGTCAAAACATTCTTCCAGTGTTGTCCCGATCCCCGAAGGAGGGGTTTTGAGACCGATATTCCTCATTGCCTGCTTGAACAAATCCCTATCCTCAGCCTTCTTGATTGCATCGAGTTTCGCCCCAATCAGCTCCACACCGTACTTCTCGAGCGCACCGCTCTCTGCTAAAGCTACAGCGAGATTAAGTGCGGTTTGGCCGCCCATCGTGGGCAACAAAGCATCGGGTCTTTCCTTCTCGAGCACTTGCTCGACCAATTCGGGTGTCATTGGCTCAATGTAGGTCCTATCGGCCATCTCAGGATCAGTCATTATAGTAGCGGGGTTTGAATTTATTAGAATTACCTCGTACCCTTCTTCTCTAAGGGCTTTGCAAGCTTGCGTGCCTGAATAATCAAACTCGCAAGCTTGCCCTATGACAATAGGGCCAGCCCCCAAGATTAAAATCTTCTTAATATCAGTTCTTTTACCCACTTTTGTAGCACCAAAAGCCCCACCATTCGTCAAATCACCGTTATTCTTTACATCTACACGCTCATTTTGAGACTTTGCACAATTCAGTATCACGGGCCGAGTCGACAAGTGGAGAGTATTGGGATTCTTTTTTGGGGAAAGTTTTGTTTTCTGGAAAAAACGTGGAAAAGGCTTTGCCACGGGTAAATGTCGATTGGTTTGGATAAACTTACAGAAAACATTATTGCACTGATGGACGCTGTGACTCATCTTCTCCAAAACACCACCTCTCTCTTCTCAGATTTTCCTACGGTAACAAAAAAACCTGGATAAGAATACGAAAAAAACGAAATGGAAATCAATAATACTATCTCCACACGGAAGTAGAAAAACAGGAGCTATACCTGGCGGCCGGTGGAGAGTCTGTGAAACTGGAGAAAAACCCTTAATTGAGAAAAAATGAAAAAGAAAAGAAAACAATAATCTTTGGGGAGACTAGGGTTTAGGAGATTCAGGGTTTCACAGCAATTATAGACTCTGGATATGTGGAAGAATAATCTTGTGTATCTCAGTTGGAGAGACGAGAAAAACAAATGGCCAGCCGCCGAGTTTCGTTTTAGTGTAGGGTTCTCCTTCTGGTATTAAAAATGTACTAGTAGGATTTGCCCATCTTTTTTTTTTTTCATTTTTTCTTGTAAGAAAAATAATTTTAATTCATACTGAACCGTACAGGAGTTAGATTTTTTTATTCTAAAAAAATAAATTCTTTTTAACTTTTTTTTTTTCGAAACGATCAATGGTATATAGATAACTCACAAACAAGGATATACAGTGGGGTGGCCAAATGACCAGAGACTAACTTCAGAAACATAGAAAATTTCCAAGCTAAACCAAGAGGATAAACATCCTAAACGAACACAGCTGAAAACAATACAGCAGGTCAAAACACCATTGAGGGTTATAGCAATACAGCATCCAAACCTTGATAGACAAGTTAAACAGAAGCAATAATAGTACAAGGCAAGCAAATATGCCTAAAGCAACAATTAATGAATTCCAAATCTAGCTCAGAATTCAAAAACTTCTAAATTCCATTACCACAAACACCCAACACTCTTTAGCTCAAATTTCAAGAAAATTACGAATTAAAAGCCAATTCAACTTAGAAATCAAACAGCGAAACACAATTGAACAAAATTACATAAAAATTCAAGAAACCCTAATTAAGAATAAAAACGGAGATAAGAAAACAATTGAAAAAAGATAAACTAACCTTTCAATCGAGGAACCAATCCCTCGTCCGCGTGCGAGCTAGCAATTGACCGCGAAAGAAAAAGAGGGACTAGGTTTTACAGATACAATTAACTCAGTGAAAGTCGTTTGTTTGAGAGAGAGTGCAAATAGAAATAGGAGCCGCTGTTAAGGCCATTTTATATCCTACCCCATTGCACAAAATATGGAGAAAACTCTTTCCAAACTCTAAACCCTACACCAGATTTGGTGGAATGAATTTAATATAATACTATTTATTATACCAAATTTGGTGGTGAATACAAATATTCCGCTCTTTCTTCTCCAATTTCTTCTACTTTAAACTTAAATTTCAATTGTATCCTACATTTGATAAATAATTCATTTGAATGAACAATTATAATAACTAACAATATTTAATATTTACCAATAAATTATTATAAAATAAACATAAAATTTTCTATAAACTATAGTAATTAAGTAACAAAATTATAATTTAATTAAAAGAGCATCAAAGTCGTTTGTTATTTATCTTGCAATTTAGTATATTTATTTATTGTAATATTATTTGTATATTTTGCAATATAATTAATTAATGAAATATTAGTTAAATGTAAGTTTTTATTTAGTTACATTAATTAATAATAAGATATAAGTAAAATAAATAATTGCATAGACAAATACATTTGTTATTCCAAAATAAAAAGAAGATATTAAAATACCCATGTGGTGTAAGATTGGTGTAATGGGTCGGAGATGATTTTTGAAGAATTACACCAAAGCACCAAATGTGGTGTGATTTTCTCACCAAATTTGGTATCATGGGTTGGAGATGCCCTTAATACCCCAAAACCTATCTATACACCCCTCTTCTTAATACAACCATCTTCCTATTAAAAATAATATATATACTTAATACCCCTTTTACCCTTCCCCAATTTACCCTTCCCCCAATTAAAAACCTAGTAATATTATAAAAATGTATTTATATAATAATTAAAAAGGTAGAAATTGCCTTCAAAACAAAAGGTGGACGATTGGAGGCCCATCAAACAGTCAACCTATGAGATTGAAACATATTGCGCGCCGTTAAAAACTCAATCGAGAGTTGAGAGATTGCTTTTAGAATCTGCTTCGTCTTTCGTTCCTTTGCTTTATTTTTGTTTTCATTCTTTTTTTCTTCAATAATGTCTTTTACTTTTACTTTTCTTCGTGCTTTTTTACTCCATGTTATCCTAATTCTTCGGTTCAGTTTAAGATATTGTTATGGATTACACCGATGTGTTCACGACGCATGAGTTTTTCTCATCTCGAGAGAAATTATTTGATTGGGTGCGTGAAAGAGGGAACGAACATGGCATGGTGATAGTAATTAGTAGGTCAGATAGTGGTTTGAGCAAAAAACGGCCTCGCTTGTACTTGTGAACGTAGTGGACAATCCCGTAAATTTATTTTAAACTTTATGCTGACACGTATTGGAATTCTCCATTGTATTGATGTTAGACTATGTAGTTTGATTATTTTCAACTTATGAATTGGCTAGGCTGATTCTACTTATCTCCATAACATTGTTTAGCTAAGTAATTTCTGAAGATATACGGAAAAAAGATAACTGATGAATAGTGGCTTTGTAACTACTGGTTTACTTCTTATTTGTCCGATATATTCTAATTTATCAACTAGTTAACTAAAACACATACATATGTACCTTTTTAGTTTACAGTTAAACTTCTATAAATTAATAATCTTTGGGACTGTAGATATTTATTAACTTAGTGAGATATTAAATTATTAATTTTGCTTGTTGTTCCTAAGTCGGGACCGACCAAAAGTGTTATTTAAACGAGGTTATTAATTAATCGAATATTAAATTATCGAGGTTATACTGTATATGGCTTTGTAATTTTATGTTTTACATTTGTTGCTGTTAACTGGAATTGTGATTCAAATTTCAAATATTATCCATGTCACTTATTGTTCACACTTATTTTCGGAAGCAAATTCTTACAAATAAGAATCTATTCAATATGAGAAAAACAAAGCAACACTTTCTTATTAATAATCTTCAACTCTTTCATATTCCAATTTTTCGTTGCTCCTTCGAGTTAAAATGCTGAGAATTCACATGCAAAATTAAGCTTTGGGATAATTATAAAAAACTCCCTAAAGTTTGGGCTAATTATAAAAAATTCAAAGATCTTTTAAAATTACAAAAAGTCCCCTTAAGTTTGATTCTCTCTTAAATTTAAAGGGTGATTGTAATATTTGTACAAATATTAGGGGGGCTGAAATATTTGAAAGGAAAAATTATAAGATGGAATCAAACAACACGGGTTTTTTTGTAATTTTTAAAAACCACTGGAGTTTTTTGTAGTTAGCCCGAACTTCATTTTTTTTTTTTTTTGTAATTATCCCTTAACTTTTTATACTCGAAGTTAAATTGAGCTTCAATCATTCCTTGTGGGCAGAAATATAATCTAGAAGTACAAGTTGGGTTTGATTTTTAATCTGTATAACACTCTAATAGGATGCTTCCTGAATATGTGTATAAGTATGTGAATGATCCTTCAATAAGTATCTTTAAGGAAAATAGTGGGAGCTAGCTAAATTTTGTTAACAACTAATACTCATGGATGACTTCGTGCATGGATTCCCTTCCATTGCTTTTCCTGTTCTTTAAATTAAGAGTCTTTAGAAGAATTTTCCCGGGTACCCTGATTATCCTGGTACTAAACATTTTGTAGTTAGCGTGCATAAGACACTAATCTAAATTGATAGCATTTGTTTGTAGCCTAAGACAATGAAGGATGACTGAAAAAGATCACATCTACATTTTTGCGGGTTGCACTGTTTCATGGATGTCCTTTTTTGTTTTAAAGGCAATTTCTAGCTTTTTAATTATTATATAAATAATTTTTTATAATCTTATTAGGTTTTTAATTGGGGAAGAGTAAGAGGTGTACAACAACAACAAACTAAGCCTTGATTCCACTTCCACTGTGGGATCGGCTTTATACTGGATCATATCGTCATCGTTTATGGCCATAAGCCATATTTTCATTTATTTCTAGATATAACATGTCTTGTTTAATAGCTTTTTTCAAAGTCTTTTTAACTCTACCTTTGCCTCTTTTGATTTCTTTTGATTTGTGTGACGGGAAGAGTAAGGGGTGTATTAAGTATATATATTATATATTATTTTTAAAAAGGAAATGAGTGTATTAAAAAGAGGGAGTGTATAAATAGGTTTTGGGGGTGTTAATAGCGGCTCCCGTAGAAATAAGTAAATAACTACTCTGACGTTTGTTTGAGACTGCTAAATATTCTTGCAAAAGTGACTTACGGAAAAAGTATTGTTTACCAGGGCGTGCCTAGATCGGGTCGTTATGGTCCTCTCAATTTTTCTATTTTAACATAAATAAAAATATTTATCTTATGGATGATAATATTTATTTTTTATATACTACTTAGACACTAGTCATATTGCTGACCTTAAACTATTATTTTATGAATTAAAAATTCAAAACACTAAGAAATTGTTGTTTCTCGACTGATGAAATCAAACTCAAGTAATTTATATTTCCCCCTCATACAAATCATAATTTTCAAAAAGCATCTTCATATTTCAAAAATCAGCATTTTGCACCATTTTGATTTCAAAATTAAATTCATCTTCACACGGAATAACAGAATAAATTTTCAAAAATCATACATTTCATTTGCATCCATTTTGATAAAATATCAAATTCTAATTAAACGACAATTGAAGACACCGAACAAGAACAAAACACAGCAGAACAACATTGCCACATTAAATTCCCTAGTGCTTCCTCACACGGAATCCAACAAAATAAATAATTTCTTGTTTAGGATAAATCATACAAGTTTCATTTTCATCCATAAAAAAAACACATGATAAAATATCAAATTCTAATTAAACGACAATTGAAGACACAGAACAAGAACAAAACACAGCAGAACTGCAGTTCATCACAGAAATACAAAAACAAAACTTAATTTTCTCAACTTTGGGTAGACGTAACTGACTGCAAACTTTTACTACTGCTCTCATTTTCCTTCTCCGAACTGAAGTAATCCTGAAGAGCTGTCATTTCAATCTTATTGCATTTCAAGCTCTTAATCGCCTCGGCAGTAGCCAACGCCCCAGCAACAGTAGTTATCACAGGAATCTTATACGCAAGCGCCATTCTCCTCAGCTTCCGCCCGTCAATCTGGTCGAGCTGATCTCCCGAGCTCGTAACCACCATCATCTGAATCTGCCCATTAGCAATCATGTCTCCAGCGTGGGGCCGCCCTTCATGCATTTTCAGCACGCGTTCAACCGGAATACCTTCTAACTCAAGAACACGAGCCGTCCCAGACGTTGCCACCAGTTCAAACCCTAGGCCCACAAAGGCGCGTGCAATTGCAGCAAGATGAGGCTTTGTTAAGTCGTTTAAGCTAAGAAAGACAGTACCGGAAAGTGGCGGCTTTTGACCCGCGGCTATTTGCGCTTTTGCAAATGCGATCGACGACTCGTAGTGAATTCCCATAACTTCGCCCGTGCTTCGCATCTCAGGACCGAGAAGGACGTCAGCGCCTTGGAATTTCTCGAACGGGAGAACGGCTTCTTTGACCGACACGTGTCTCGGGATGACCTCTTTCGTGAAATTGAGATCAAACAGAGATTTTCCCGACATGACGAGAGCGGCGTATTTAGCCAGTGGATGACCGATCGCCTTCGACACGAACGGGACGGTACGCGACGCGCGAGGGTTCCCCTCGAGCAAGAAGACATCCCCAGAAGCCGTGATTGCGTACTGACAGTTCATTAGTCCACACACGTTTAGCCTCTTTGCCAGTTTTGTCGTCCACGACCTAATTGTTTCTAAGCATGAGCGTGACACTGTTTTCGTCGGAAGCATGCACGCTGAGTCACCGGAATGTACACCGGCCTGCTCGATGTGCTCCATTATCCCACCAATCACAACGTTACCGTGCAAGTCGGCGAGCGCATCGATATCGATCTCGATCGCATCGGATAAGTATTTGTCGATCAGAACAGGGCGCTCTGGGTCCACCTCGACAGCAGTTTCGAGGTACGTTACAAGCTTTTCGTCACTATAGACAATCTCCATTGCCCGACCGCCCAAAACGTACGAAGGACGAACTACGACTGGGTAGCCGATATTTGCTGCGATAGCAAGGGCATCTTTGTCACTTTTCGCAATTCCTCCTTTTGGCTGCTCGATTTTTAACTCCGTCAAGATTGCATTGAATCTCTCCCTATCCTCAGCAGCGTCGATAGAATCAGGCGATGTGCCCCAGATGCGAACAAATCCAGAACCACTTTTGCACTTGGGCTTCTGCTCGTCTAAATATCGCTGAATAGGAAGAGATAATTTTAACGGTGTTTGTCCTCCAAACTGCACGATGATGCCGTCAGGTCCTTCCAAGTCAATGATGTTGAGAACATCTTCAACTGTCAGAGGTTCAAAGTAGAGTCGATCACTGGTGTCGTAATCTGTTGATACTGTTTCAGGGTTGGAATTCATCATGATTGTTTCATAGCCTGCGTCCTATAAAACCGACAAAAAAAAAACCTCAGAATTATAAGGAAAGATGACGAGGATAGATCATTGAATTGTAATCAAATATAGTGAAACTGAAATTTTAATTAAATTAGAAGCCTCATCTTTGTCCCCATGTGTGGTGTGTGTGTGCATGTGCCTTTATTTTTTCTCCCCGCGAAATTTCCTTTAACTTACATTCAACAGACTGATTTTTTTTTTCTTTTCAACAGACTGATTTAGATCCCTTCAACCCCTCAACCCAAATTCCTGTCTCCAAGACGGGTTAGCAACTGTGATGTAGAACTTTCAAGCACTCTTCAATTACAAAAGCTCATAAAATTTAGGGACAATTACAAAAACCACCCTTGAGGTTTGGGTTAATTACAAAAATCCAGAGATGTTTGAAAATTACAGAAAACCATTTGAGGTTTGATTATGTGTTAAACGTATGGGGATAATTGTAATATTTTTTTACAAATGTACGGAGGGTGTTTGAAACATTTTTGCTTATGGGGGTAAAGTGTAATACCGAATCAAACCTCAAGGGTTTTTTTGAAATTAACGCAAACTCAGGGGTAGTTTTAGTAATTATCGCTAAAATTTATCCTAACATCAGTATAATGTTGATTCCTACCATCTTTTAAAGCAACTCTGCTGCCCATCATTACTAGGACACTTTTCTTTGAGGATAAAGGATACAAATTATAAGCTCTAATCAGGTTTTTAAAGAATAACTTCAGCTAAGTCCTTCACATGTTACTTTCAAGTAAGATTCAATCAAAACTGGAGCCGAAGGATCTAATAGCACACTTCACAAATGTCAATTAACAAAGAGACACATGAACTGTTGGGATTAACATTTCTTTTCACTCTAACCGTTAAAAGACATCAAAGAACAAACCTGAAGGGCAAACGACGTATGACAGCAGCAGTAATCAAATTCAATACCCTGTCCGATTCGATTTGGTCCTCCGCCCAAAATCAAAACTTTTTGTCTTTTAGTGGGAGCCGATTCACACTCAACCTCATAGGATGAATACATGTAAGGAGTATCAGCCTCGAACTCTGCCGCGCATGTATCAACTCTTTTATACGCTGGTTTGACACCTAAAGACAACCTCTTCGATCGAACTTCATGCTCATTGGATTTTGTAGCAAAAGCTATCTGTTTATCACTGAACCCTCTTCTCTTCACTTCCCAGAAATCATCCTTTGTCAATTGTGACAAATTCCGTGCCAAAATATATTGCTCGACATCTACAAGTTCCTTAAGCTGAGTGAGGAACCATTTGTCTATGAAACTTAACTCATGGATATCGTCCACCTTCATTCCACGCTTCATTGCAGCATATATGGAATGGATACGATCTGGACTAGGTACCCTCAGGCTGTATTTTAGTTGTTCCCAGTCCCAGTTAAGTTCTTTGACCTGTGCACAACCCCATCCAGAGTAGCCACATTCTAGTGAACGCAGTGCTTTCTGAAAGGACTCTTGAAATGTTCGGCCCACCGCCATGGATTCACCAACAGATTTCATCTGGGTAGTCAAAATTGGCTCCGAGCCAGGAAACTTCTCGAAGGCAAACCTGGGTATCTGCATATGAACAGAGAGAGTAAACAAGAAGTCAAAATGATAGTAACTAGCTAGAGATTAATGAAAAGGGAAATACTATAGGGACAATTACCAAAAAAAAAAGAAAAAACCTTGAAGTTTGGACTAATTACAAAAACACCCAGAGATTTATGGAAACTAAAAAACACCCCTTGAGGTTTGATTTTGTCATTCATTTTTCTCATTCATAAACAAAAAATATATCAAAAACCTCCCTAAATTTTAAAGAAATATTACGATTTAACACCTTAAATTTAAGACAAAATCAAACCTCAAGGGGTTTTTACGTAATTTTCAAAATCTCTAAATATTTTTGTAATTAGACCAAACCTCGTGGGTGCTTTTGTAATTATCCCAAAATTATATTACCTTGGTCACAACATAATCTATGGAAGGCTCAAAACTTGCTGGTGTGTCTTTTTGTGATATCATTAGGAATCTTATCCAACGAGTACCCCACCGATAACTCGGTTGCCATCTTAGCTATTGGGAAACCAGTGGCTTTTGATGCCAAAGCGGATGATCTCGAAACTCGGGATTCATCTCAATTACCATCACTTCACCATCCTCGGGGTTAACAACAAACCAACATTCGAACCGCCACATTCAACTCCGATTTCCCTAATAATAGCAATAGAGTAATCCCTAAGCCGTTGGTACTCCTTATCCGTCAAGGTTTGGGCCGAGCAACCGTGATGGAGTCCCCTGTGTGGACCCCCATAGGGTCGATATTCTCGATCGAGCAAATAATCACCACATTGTCGGCCAAATCCTCATAACCTCAAGCTCGTATTCTTTCCACCCCAACAAAGACTTCTCCACCAAAACCTGAGACGTCACGCTACCGCTAGCCCCGACTTGCAAATAGCTTCGAACTCCTCCTGTTATAAGCAATCCCACCCCCGGTCCCACCCAACGTGAACGCGGACGATAATCAAAGGAACTCCCGATCGAATTAGCAATGTCAAAACATTCTTCCATGTTGTCCCGATCCCCGAAGGAGGGGTTTTGAGACCGATATTCCTCATTGCTGCTTGAACAAATCCCTATCCTCGGCCTTCTTGATTGCATCGAGTTTCGCCCCAATCGCTCCACACCGTACTTCTCGAGCGCACCGCTCTCTGCTAAATCTACAAAATGAGATTAAGTGCGGTTTGGCGCCCATCGTGGGCAACAAAGCATCGGGTCTTTCCTTCTCGAGCACTTGCTCGACCAATTCGGTGTCATTGGCTCAATGTAGGTCCTATCGGCCATCTCAGGATCGGTCATTATAGTAGCGGGGTTTGAATTTATTAGAATTACCTCGTACCCTTCTTCTCTCTAAGGGCTTTGCAAGCTTGCGTGCTGAATAATCAAACTCGCAAGCTTGCCCTATGACAATAGGGCTGCCCCCAAGATTAAAATCTTCTTAATATCGATTCTTTTACCCACTTTTGTAGCACCAAAAGCCCCACCATTCGTCAAATCACCGTTATTCTTTACATCTACACGCTCATTTTGAGACTTTGCACAATTCAAGATCACGGGCCGAGTCGACAAGTGGAGAGTATTGGGATTCTTTTTTGGGGAAAGTTTTGTTTTTCGAAAAAACGTGGAAAAGGCTTTGCCACGGGTAAATGTCGATTGGTTTGGATAAACTTACGTAAAACATTATTGCAATGATGGACGCGCTGTGACTCATCTTCTCCAAAACACCACCTCTCTCTTCTCGGATTTTCCTACGGTAACAAAAAAAAAACCTGGATAAGAATACGAAAAAACGAAATGGAAATCAATAATACTATCTCCACACGGAAGTAGAAAACAGAGCTATACCTGGCGTCCCAGGTGGAGAGTCTCGTGAAACGGAGAAAAACCCTTAATTGAGAAAAAATGAAAAAGAAAAGAAAATAATAATCTTGGGGAGACTAGGGTTTAGGAGATTCGGGTTTCACATCAATTATAGACTGGATATGTGGAAGAATAATCTTGTGTATCTCGGTTGGAGAGACGAGAAAAACAAATGGCCACCGCCGAGTTTCGTTTTAGTGTAGGGTTCTCCTTTTTGGTATTAAAAATGTACTTAGTAGGATTTGCCCATCTTTTTTTTTTTTTTCATTTTTTCTTGTAAGAAAAATAATTTTAATTCATACTTGTGTTAGATTTTTTTTAATTCTAAAAAAATAAATTCTTTTTAACTTTTTTTTTTGAAACGATCAATAGTATATAGATAACTCACAAACAAGGATATACAGATGGGGTGGCCAAATGACCCGAGACTAACTTCAAAACATAGAAAATTTCCAAGCTAAACCAAGAGGATAAACATCCTAAACGAACACAGCTGAAAACAATACAGCAGGTCAAAACACCATTGAGGGTTATAGCAATAGACAATGCAAGAGACACCGAAACTTATTGCCATACCCCTCAATTGTTCAGGACACAAAAGCTCAACTAATCAAAAATGAGAAACTGAATCAAAAGATCCCTAACTCCTAGTTGAAGAAAGCAACAAACTCCAAGGAACGACAAGCAACAATCAGCACAAGCAAACCCCAACACCCAGATACGGAAAACAGGGCTTAACCAAAGAAACAACAGCACCAAACACCAGCTCCCAGACACAAACCAGCACCAGCAACACCCATTACTTAAATTCAGTCCATTCCAAGAGAGCAGCTTCAACAGTAAACTATTCCAGCTTCCAACAATTTTCGAACACCCACAAGTTTCTGGTTTTCCACAACCACCAAAGTAAGTAGGAGGTTAATTGGATTTTTTAATAGAAAAAAGGATTGCTCTCCATCCCACATATTTCCCCCCACCAACAAGAAAAGGATTTGGTTTCTTCCAAAAGACCATCCCAATGGATGAGAGCTAATTTCCAAACCATTTTTGCCCTTAAGCAATGGAACAATACATGTTCTACTGTTTCACTTTCCTCCCCACAACTTTTACAAATATGATCAATGTCCACTCCCCTCTTATTGGCGATATTGGGTAGAATACCGTATACGGTAGAATACCGAATCTTTTTCATTTTTTATAAGGTAAAAAAATAAAAAAATTATATGTTTTTAATGAGGGCTCCTAATAGTTGAGCTAGGGGAAAAAATTTGGGCTAGGGGTAGTAGAGCTACTGCGCCACGCCCTGCCGAATAACACTTCCAAAGGAAGTGTTTAGCCTTGCTTTTGATATTGAGACTCCAGCTTTCTTTCTGACAATATTCATCGTGCGAGCATTATCACTACTCTCAGCCACATCCATATTCCCAACCTTATCCAAGATCAACTGAAGATAAACAGATTTAACAGAAAAGATCCCTTTGGTATCATGGTGCCACACCAGCTTATCCATTTTTCCAAGACCAATATTTTTGATTTTAAGGATGTTAGCACAATCTTCTTCATTAAAAATACTCTCCATCAGCTCAATGTTCCAGCAGGTCCCATCTTCCGATAAGAGTTCATTGACTTTAACATGAGGAAACTGATCAGGGGGCCTAGTAAGAGGTTTAAACATGTATGAATCAGGAATCCAGGGATTCTGCCAAATCTTGATTAAGCTACCATTCCCCACTTCAAATCTCAAACCTTTTTCAAGAGTCTTCCTACATCCCATCCAACACCTCCATAACCAAGAGGCTTTATTTTTAACCTCAGTCTGCATCAAGTCACCACATGGAAAATATTTAGCTTTCAAAACTTTACAGACTAGGAGATTGGGTTGGGTCATCAATCTCCATAGTTGTTTGGTTAATAATGCTTCATTAAACAGTTGAAGATCATGGAAGCCAAGACCTCCATGCCTCTTAGGGACAGTGATTTTGTCCCAGGACTTCCAATGGATTTTTGTCTTGGCTTTGTCAAGACCCCTCCCCCCCACCAAAACTTAGCCACAATTTGACTAATCTCCCTGCACAGACCAACGGCGACTTAAAGCGAAAAGGACATAAACATGCGAGCATCCAAAACAACTTTAATCAACACTTTCTTACTGCCGATGATAGAAATCTATTCTTCCGATTTCCAATCTCTTACAGATGACTTCAACTACAAAATGAAAAACATCTTTCTTGGATTTACCAATGGCCATAGGGAGACCTAAGTATCTGCAAGATCTGTGATTTTGAATACCATTGAGGGAAGAGCAAATAGCTTGTTGATCAGCAAAAGGTGTGTTTTTGCTGGAAAAACACCGTAGATTTATCCCAATTCACTTGTTGGCCAGACAGACAAGAATATTGATCCAAAATCTTAAGCACACAGGCAAACTGGCTAGCATTATCTTCACAAAACAACAATGAATCATCAGCAAATAACAGGTGAGAAAGAACAGGACCCTTACAGCTGATTTTCAAACCACTCCAAGATTTCTCAATGACATTAGATTTAATCAAGATAGAAAAAAGCTCAGAAATAATAAGGAAAATATAAGGGGATATAGGATCCCCTTGTCTAATACCTCTCGAGGGAATCACGTAGCCTTTAGCTAACCATTAATATTAAAAGAAAAGGAGGAAGAAGAAACACAAGTAATAATCCTCTGAACAAAAATAGCAGAAAACCCCATTTTGAGCATGACAAGTTGAATACAATTCCATCCCACCCTATCGTAGGCTTTAGCCATATCAAGCTTAATAGCCATATAACATTTCTTACCAGACCTATGTTGATTAAGGAAATGAATAGCTTCATGAGCTACCACAACATTATCAAAAATGAGTCTGTTAGGAAGGAAAACATATTGACTCTCATTGATGCAGACTTGAAGACATGGTTTCATTCTATTAGCTAGAATTTTGGAAATGACTTTGTAATAACGTTGCATAGGCTAATGGGTTTGAATTGAGACATGTATAAAGGGTTAGGGCACTTAGGAATTAAGGGTACCAGAGTGGTTGATATTTTTCAAAATTCGCAAGTTGAGAAGAAATTGATAATTGCAAAGCAGAGATCATTTTTGACAATATTCCAAAAGTGTTGAAAGAACAAAGGGGACATACCATCCGGCCTGGGGGCCTTATTGGGATTCATACTGAACAGGGCATCTTTGATCTCCTCCTCATTCACATGTGCCACAAGATTAACATTCATTTCGGTGGTGATTGAGTGAGGAATTCCATTAAGAAGGCTTAGATCCCCGTAAGTCCCCTAAGTAGTGAACAGTTTTTGGTAGAAGCACATATGATTCTCTCAATCTCCCCATCTTTAACACTAACAAAATTATCATCATTCAATAATTATCAAAACAATAATTAAAGCAATCTCTTTCTCCTCATTTGAAGCACTGAAAGCATGGAAAAACTTGGTGTTTTTATCACCTTCCTTAAGCCATTGGATCCTAGATTTTTGTTTATAGTAGGCCTCTTCCAATCTATATTCCTCCCCGCAATCGACACTTAAGCCTATTCCACGCACTCCAGTCCCTCTGCGCCCCCTGGGCATGCAACAAATCAAGGTCAATTTTTATTTTTTCTTTTTTTTGAGCAGCTAATTTTCTAAATTTACTACTCCACTTTAGAAGTTGAATTCGCATTCTCAGAATTTTACTCGGAGATTAAAAAAGAAATTTGCTAAAAATCGTGGCTTTGATATCCTGATATATCAAATGGTGCAAATCAATTAATTCTTATTTTTGCAGTTATTGGCCAATATAGGGGTTAATATATATTGTGTATATATTTTGGGTAGGATTTGTTTCAATATTTTGCATCAAATGAAAATGTTAAACTTTTTTGAAGGACGAATGAGAGTATATAGGTGATGCTACTTTTAGGGCAGATTACTTCAAGTCAGGGTTTCTGAATAAGTTCAAGTCTTCTTCTTCTCAAGCGGAAAGTCTTCCAAGCCTTCTTCTTCTTCGAGCTGAAATCTTCTAATGGGAACTTGTGTGTACACAATGTTAGACGGCCCCGGTTGTCTCAAGGAGATGAAATCTTCTCTTTGGGAACTTGTCTCGCACACACACAAACATTAGACGGGCCCTGGGGTTATCACAGGGAGGCCCCTCCGACGCTCAAGTCAAGACGATGATCGAGAGAGAATGTAAGAGAGTAATTGAATACTGAATAATGATTAAGTGAGATTATGAAAGATTAACTTACAAATGAATAGGAGGGACCTTTATATACCTGGGTGATGGGCCTTGTGGGCCATGTAGTGGAAAGTAGCATGTGGGCCAGTCTCGAACTTTTTTGGGCCGGATTATTCCATATGTAGCCCGTTAGGCAATTAATGATATTATTCCAATTTATAAATTGAATTATATATCAAATATTAAATGGCATTTTTGCCCCCAACATAAGCCCCCCAGCTCCGTTGTGCGGGAGAATAAAGCAGTGCGAGAGCTAAACCGATACTATATTTGTCTTGTCTTGTTCTTTATCTTGTTTTGTCTTTGAGATTCTTTGACCATTCTTACACAATGACACACTTGGGAGGAGTGCTTTGACCATGTCTTCCAAAGGTAATATTTCTCTCTATACTCTTTAACTTTGAATTTCTTTGCTTGGTAAAACATTTAGTGAAAATATTCTGAGAATTGAGGAGAGTGCCCATGGAGAGTTGGAGTGAGGAGTTGAGTGCATCAAGTACTGAGGAGAGAGATGAGAGCCCGAGAGTTGATAGAGGGTGCCCTGTGGCACCTCCTCGGAACGGGCAAGGGCGCCCCCTTTGCGCCCTCAAGGACGCGCCCGCGCGCCTTCCTACGTGGATGAGGGCGCACCCAGGGGGCAGCCTAAGCCCCCCGGTCCATTCTTCCTTCTGTATTTCTCCGTCTTCTCCAGAGTTTTCTCATATTTCGGGCTGGATTTCGGATTCCAGCCTTTCTTCACTTCCGATCGGGGACCGGGGCGTTACCTGTCATTCAATATTTGGTTCTGTTATTCCATTTCCACATTTGCCAGTAGGCTTTGATATTCCCCCTCTAGCTCTGGAGTTGTGTTGTGATAATGAGGGGAAAGTAGAGCTTGAGTCAGGTTCATGCCCGAGTGATGAGGTTCCTAAGGAGGAGTCCGAGGGGGACAGTCTAGAAGATGTCCATCGGCCTATGTATCAGCATAAGCCTCCTCCTGAGTGTTGAGCAGTTGTCCCGAGAGAGTTAGTCAGCAAAGTTTCATCTTTGTGTCTTTATTGGTTGAGGGAGCGGTTGGGGCTCCCTTCGGTGTTCCGGATGTTGGCTCCGGGATCGGGGAATATACTTACTTATCCTCTCGAGGACTTTATTACGGTGTATCTATACAACTTCTCTGTTGGTTTACTCTTCTTCTGGATAATTTTCTTTTGACGATCCTCAGATTAGTGGGAGCATGTGTAGGACATATGGTTTCCCCATGCTTATGAATGCATACGGGGATATGAGTATGCTATGCGGAAGCTGGATATGCCCACCACTGTAGATAAATTCCACTCCATATTCTATGCCAAAAAATCTTCGGGAGATATTTTCTTGCATTTCTTTCCTCGCTCCCAATGCAAGTTTCTTACGAGACTCCCCTCTCCTGGCGGGTTATGAAAATAGGATTTCTTTTATGTGAGGGATAACGGTTAGGAGCTTCCCCACGAGTGGGTTTCAAAGGCCAAGTTAGCACGGGGTACAACTGCTTCTCGTAAGGAGATGTTGGAGGTTTATAGATCCAAAGAGTTGTTTAAGAGTCTTCTGAATGTTAGGGATTTCTTTGGTACTCAACATTGTTTTATTTCCTCCTATTGTTCCTCGCTTTTACTTGTATACTTGACTGCTTCTGTTATCTTATATTGTTTCTTATTTACTCTTCAGGAAAGGAGAGTTATCGCATCGCTGAGTTCATGGCCTTCAAGAAGAAGGAGAAATAGAAGGCCAAGGAAAAGTCTATTGCTGGCGGGAGCTCGAGCGCCCCGTCTCGAGGTAACAGTGCGCGTGGGCCACGCCCTTGCTAGCCGGAGGGTGACCGATACCCCGATTCTCATTTCAGAGATCGTGTTGATGTTGTTCTTGCTCCCCGACCTCCTTCCGGCTCTTCTGAGGAAAAAGACCGAGGAAGGAGCCTGGTGATGTTGCACTTAGGACCATTGGTCCCCGAGTTATTTTTTCTGGCGGCGTGAACCGTCGCGAGGGGATTCAGTCCTACTGGGACTTCATAGATTCGGGCATGGGATATGCCAACACTAGAGGAGCATTGTCTTCCGACAATCAGTCCCACCTCGGATCTCGGTCCTTCAAGGACATCGAGACACATCTCTGTGGAGACATTGCCCGGGTAAGCTTTGTGGTTACTTTACGTTTCATTCTTCATTCTTGTTTCCTTTCATTCAATTAGGACTTATGCAATTTTTGGTATAGATTCTGAACCTTCGGCGACATCGAACCATCGGGGCGAGATGGTGGAGATGGAGAACCACCAACTTCAGGGCGATATGAAGAACCTCAAGGCAGGGCTAGTCGGCACGAGGGCCAAATATCTGATTTGTTTAAGAAGTATAAGCGGGCAAAGCCTCAGCTTGAGCATGAGGCGAAGACGGGCGAGGTGTTCTTTCAATCTCCTATCGGCGCCCAGTTATTGACTGAGGAAAGGTCCATCTCGGTGGAGGCCTACAAAGCTTTCTTGTATTATCGTTCGGATTTGATGAGGGATTCGTTCTCCTATTTTTATAAGGCGGTGCGTCATTGTTGGAAGTTGCTACGAGAGAGTGGGAAGGCCTCCCGTGAGGTGATAGGTATCCTGGATTGCAGAGTTTTTGATGAGGAGGAGGAGGGAGAGATTTAGGCTTTATAGGATCTTCCCGAGGGAGCCGACGGTGTGGGCGGTGGCAATGGAGAAGAGACAGGTTGTGCCGATGTTGCAGAGGAGGAGAGAGCCCCCCCATGCTTGAGTAGTGATAGTTTATTCCAGCCAAGATGGCCCTTGTTTTTAACCCACCTGTTTAGGGCTTGCTTTCTACGCTTGGATTTTCTTGTTGGCGGGGACTTGTTCATATTTGGTGTGGAGATGAATCCTTCTCTTCGGGAGGAAACCTTAGTTCTTCCGAAACAACCAGAGATGGTTGCACGGAAGTTAGGGGACGCCCTTAGCTAGAGATGTTAAACGGGCTCGGGCCTACGGGCCAGCCCATTTAGCCCGTAAAAAAAACAGGGTTAGGGCCAGGTTTTTCTAGCCCGTTTAAATCCGGGCTTTTTTGGCCCGGATCGTTTAGCCCACGGGCTAAACGACATTTTTTTTTTGGTATTTTGATATTTTTGTTTTTCAAATTAGAGGATTGGTGAATTAAGGGATAACAAAATTTACGTAATATTTCCTAAGAAAGATATTTTTATAGTGACTTAAAATATAATCAATTATGATGATTTAAAATGCTATATAATTTATATCTCTCTAATAAATACAATACTATAATCTAAATAGTTTAAAATTTCCGTGACTTAAATGTGACAAATAATTGAAACTTTATGCAAATAATTATAAAGATGAATTTGTATATTTTGAGATTCCAACTTATCTCACGCACAAACATTGAACATCAAATCGCGTTTTATCATTATTTATATTTATTTAATTTGTTTGGCAAAAATCAAAAGTTATTAAGAAAATATTCATTATATTGTTTTTATCATTCTAGATTGTAGTTTTTTGTTTCTATTTTCATTTTAGAAATGAGTTTTAATTGCACATATTTTTGTTTTAACTCTTATTGCAGTAAGTATGTTCTTAAAGTTTCATTTAGTTTGAATTTTATCACGATAATAATGATGTTTGATTGTATTTGAATTTTAATTTTTTTTCTTGTAATGCAACATAAAAAAATTGTGTAATTTAGTTTTGCATATTTAGTTTGAATGTTATATTTTTATACATGCTTTAGTATAAAAATTAGATTTAAATAAAAAAAATAATTTTTTGGCTTGTAGCCCTATAGTGGCCCGTTTAGCCCGAAGCCCGCTAGGGTTAGGGTTAGGTTCGCATATTGCCAGCCCGCATAGTAGTGGCCCGTTTAGCCCGAATCCCGTTAGGGCTGGCCCTATAGGGCTAGGACTGGCCGCTTAACATCTCTATCCTCGCCTTTGGATGTTCTTACAAACGGCACCAAAATGAAGCTGATTTTAGGGCAGATCACTCCAAGTCAGAGTTTCTGAATAAATCCAAGTCTTCTCATTCCCAAGTGGAGAGTCTTCCAAGCCTTCTTATCCGGGAGCTAGAATCTTCTACTGATAACTTGCCTGCACACACGCAAATATTATACGAGCTCTGGGCTTATCCCAGGGTGGCTCCTCTGACGCTCAAGTCAGCACGGTGATCGAGAGAAAATGTAAGACAGTAACTGAATACTAAATAATGATTAAGTGAGATTACGATAGATTCACTTACATATGAAGATGACGGACCCTCATATACTTGGGTGATGGGCCTTGCGGGCCGTGTAGGAGAAAAGGACATGTGGGCGAGTCCCGCACTCCTTTGGGCTGGGTTCTATATGTAGCCCATTAAGCAATTAATGATATTATTCCAATATATAAACTGAATTATATATTAAATATAAATGATATTTTTGCCCCCAACAATAGGAAAAGTTGATGAGCACCAATGTTCTAACACGCAAAACAAACTATCATTATTGTAATATAATATATGGAGGGGATCCTGTGAGACCACCCTCCTAGGTAAGACCATAGGACCAAATCTACACCATCAAAAAAATAAATCAATGGCCAAGATATAAACAAATCTATACAACAATTCCTATAAAAGTATACATTAGAGGGGGTAAAATAGGAATCCAGGAAATTAAATGTAGTAACCGCTTCCTAAAAATTAGGGACGTGGTCTTGTATTGATCACGTCCCCATAATCAAGCGATTCACCTTTCCTTTCTCTCCCTTCCCATTCGAACCTGCAAATTATTCAAATATGGCAACATAATCATGCAACAATTAATGAAAAGTATGCAATTCCACTAAACTAACTATACATTAAAACATTACTAAATATACATAAACAATTAACTAAGTATACAATTACACTAAACTACCCGTATATTAAAACATTACTAAGTATATAGAAACATTTAACTAAGTATACAATTACATTGAACTAACCATACATTAAAATATTACTAAGTATACATAAAAATTTAACTAAGTATACAATTACATTGAACTAAATACACAATTCCACTGAATTACTTATATAACTAAGTATACAATTCCATTGAACTAAGTATATAAATCCACAGAACTAAGTATACAAATTCACTAAACTACTTATATAACTAAGAATACGATTCCACTCAACCAAGTATACAAATCCACTGAACTAAATATACAATAAAACATGACTAAGTATACAAGTCCACTGAACTAAGTATACAATAAAACGACTGTTCACAAATATGGCGGAAAGAAGTATCAATTTTGAAAAAAACGCTTGAAGTTGATGATTTTTCCTCCCTAAAAATCGGGTAAATTGAAAAGGTAGGATTATGTTTCCTTAAAAATAGCTAATAAACGTCCAATTAATAAAATTGATTAAATATAAAAGTATAATTATACCTTTATAAGCCTAAATTAACTAAAATGATCTACACCATCCAAAATTTTAAATCAAGAGTCCATAAGTATTCTTATGGACTAACCTAAATGAATTGGTCTCATTTGAACAAATACCCTATATATATATATTTATATATATATATATAGGAGGATAAAGTGAGACCATGTCTCTAGGTGAGACACAATGGACTATCTCAATCATCCCCCACTATTAATCAATGGGTGTGATTTAATGGATAAAAATTATATTAAAATATTAATTTAATCAACATAAGGGTAATAGGGTAAAATAACATAACAAGGTAGTTACAAAAATAGAATCAAATCTCTTTCTCTCATGCATCTCTCATCTCACGTGTCTCTCTTCCTCCATCTCTCTCACGCCTCTCCTCTTTCTCTCTCTCTCACGTCTCTCTCTCTCTCTCTCTCTCTCTCTCTCTCTCTCTCTCTATCTCAATTCCACCATTAACGCAAATTTGAAGAACTCGAATCGTGAAAATACTCTCTCAATTCCACCATTAACGTAAATTTGAAGAACTCGAACTATGAAAATAAAATAGTGAAGAAGATGCGCTTATGTTCGAATCATGATGCATGACGAATCATCAGTCGTAGAAAAAACTCTACCCAACAACATCAATGGTGTAGACATCGATGGAGAACTCGAAACTAAGCTATTAACATCAACTCTTAAAAAACTGTAATTTTCACGAATAAGAGGATGCATAGATGCTTATGAAATGATGTATAAATACTTATGAAATGTTGCATAGATACTTATGAAACGATGCATACATCTGTAGGATATTACATATTTGAAAATATGCAATAAAAATCAACTAAATATGCATTATCTGAAACCTATCTATGCAGCGTAAAAAACTAATATGTAGTACAGTATACCTAACTATGCAAGACGTCATAAACTATGCAACAAAATCAACTAACTATGCATTATCTAGAATCTATCTATGAAGTGTGGAATAACTAAATATGTAGTACATTATGTAACATCCCATTTTTATAATTTCCAAAAGCATCCCATTTTCATAACTAAATATGCATTATATTGAATCTATTTATGCAGTGTAGAATAACTAAATATACAATACTTTATATTCAATTATGTATTATTTTCGTAAAACAATGCCAACAAAACAACTAAATATGCATTATTTGATGTCTAATTATGCAGTAGAAGAACCCTAACTATACTGTAAAATAAAAATATTTGGAAAGAAAACAGGTTCCTTAAATTCCGCCACAAAATCCGGCAGTTTCAATTCCAGCCCATAAAAACAGTTTCAAAAAGTCAAACTTACTAGAAAACCCGTTGGAACCACTAATTTGAATTACAAAATTACAATCTCACCCTTAAATTGGCGGAAATCAGGGAAATTAAAAAAAAACTGAATTAATCACATCCCTTCATTTTTTTAAGATCAATGGGTAAGATGAGTCCACACTGTCTCACCTAGGGAGAGTGGTCTCATTTGAACCAAATCCTATATATATATATATATATATAGGATATGGATCAAATAGATCCTCCTACTTGGGGTGAGTCCATGGGGACACATCCTAACCATAGATCAACAATTTTTGGGTGGTCCAGATTTTTAGGGCTTTTTTATGTTTATTTTTTTGTTTCAAAGAATTAAAAAGGGTAGGGTGGTAATTTGGCACTTTAGAATCGATTACTAAGATTTCATTCCCTCTTTCACGCAATTTCACCCACTCTTCACGCACACTCTCTCTCCAGCGTTTGATTTCAAAAAAATTCTCTTGTTGTATGTAGTATGTAGTATAGGTTGTTGCTTATGTAGTATAGGGTTGTTGCTTATGTAGTTAATGTATCTGTGATGCATGTGTAGTGTATATTCATTGCTTATGTAGTATAGGCTTATCGCTTATGTAGTATGGGTTTGTTGCTTATGACTTGCTTATGTAGTTAATGTATTCGTGGTACATACGTAGTTTATATTCGTTGCTTATGTAATATAGACTTGTTGCTTATATAGTATGAGTTTGTTGCTTATGACTTGCTTATGTAGTTAATGTATCCGTGGTGCATACGTAGTGTATATTCGTTGCTTATGTAGTATAGACTTGTTGTTTATGTAGTATGAGTTTGTTGCTATGACTTGCTTATGTAGTTAATGTATTCGTGGTGCATACGTAGTGTATATTTGTTGCTTATGTAGTATCGGATTGTTGCTTATGTAGTATCGGATTGTTGCTTATGACTTGCTTATGTAGTTAATGGTATATAAACCATGACACATCTACACAAGCAACAAATTACATCTTCATAAGCAAACTTGAATCAAGTCAAGCTCTAGCAACTATGGCAAATTATGTTCGCAACAATTTTCACACAATAGTGCGTTGAAGAAGAATGATGAATGATTACACAAGAGTGTGTATTGAAGAAGAAGAAAGATGAGATTTGTTCACGTTGAATTTGACGTGAGATTTGCATAGATTGTGTGATCATAATGTGAACAGAAATCCCATGAATATTGGGTAATTTTGTAGGATGACTAATTTACCCCTTTTCTCTAATTACCAACATTTAATCAATTTTTAGCTCTAAAATCACAACCATTGAAAAATCTAGATATGTGGCTAGAAAATTGGTCCCTATGGACTTACCCTAAGAGGTGGTCTCATATAACCTAAGTATACTAAATAATTAACTATATATATATACATATATATATATATTAAAATAATACTAAGTATACATAGGATCCAATGAGACTAGTACCTCCGATGAGACCGTATAACTAAGAATACGATCTATACCATTCTAATAAATCAATAGATGACAAGTATACAAGTCCACTGATCTACCAAATGTATATAATATTAATAACTAACAAAAAAAAAAATCTCATAAGAGGGTAATATAGGCAACGTACAAATAACTAATTAAATTAAAGATAACCGCCTAAATCACGTTTGCTAAAATATTAGGAATCAGATCAATGATTAATCACTCTTCCTAAATTGATTCTCATCCAATCAAGCTATTTTGTTCCTAACAAATCACCCACAATCTCTTTCTTCTTTCATGGGTAAATATAACAAACCAAGGCAAGTAAAATTAATCCCTACTTTCTTACGAACATTGATAATGCATAAAAGAAAGAAAAAAATAGGAACATTCAATATAATGGACCGTTATATTTGACATTAATGGATGTTTGAATTGATATTACAAATTTTAAATCTCTAAGAAAAATTCCAGAACAATGATAACACAAAAATAAAAAGTTCCAACTAATGCATATACCCTACTATGTTGCAAGAAAAAAAAAAAAAAACCCTTTGGACATGTACATTAAAATGATACTTAATATTAAATAGATCATTGCATGTAACTTTAACATTCATGGAAACTTAGAACAAAAACATATTGCATATATACTACAGTTTCATAACTTTCATTGCCTAATTAACAAAAATAGTTTGTTGTAGCAGACAGTAGAAATAATGTCAGACAAAGGCTGGAAAGAAAGTCTGGTTCGACAAAATATGGATCCCAGAAATAGGTCAAAATAAAAAAGAAATCCACGAGTTTGGAATGCAATTTACTACATCGGAGATGTATACAACTACGGTGGCCACAGTTCTCTAACTTAACCGTTCCGGTTCCTCATTTTGGAGGAACCGAATCTGTTGTTCACGATTCGGTTCCAAAACCAGAACCGACTTCGGTTCGCCCGGTTAGGAACTCCTGTTCCTCCACGATTTCGGTTCTGATTTTAACCGGAACCGTTTGTTTATCTTTTGATAATTTTTTGATTTCTTAAAATAGTTTATCAATTTCAGTTAAAAAAAAGGAAAATAAAGAAAAAGACTTGGACTTAATATTCAATAAAGTTTTATACTTACTATTAATAATAATATTAAACTATCTATATATACTATTAGAGTATAAAAGAATCAAAGTTCACGTAGTTCGCTTACAATATTTGATCTAAAACGTGTCTCATGTAGTTACGAAAATAAAACATCATAATAAACATTTAATATTTCGTCTAGCATGTATTTACCAAAATAAAATTGTTGGTTTTAACCTTAAAAAAACGATTCCATCACGTTTCCACCGCCGGTTCTACGGTTTTTGAGACCTAGGAACCGAAACCGAAACCGGCCTATACGGTTCCGGTTCTGGTTTTGGAACCGTTGACCACGATTACAGTTTAGGAACCGTTGACCATGGTTCCGGTTCCGGTTTGAAACCCGATTTTGGTTCCATTTGGCTACCCCTAGATACATCTCTACAAGGAATATGGCTTGAAGAGTGGGTTTGACATAAGAAGCACAACAAGACGATTTAGGAACAAAGTGATTTGTATATAGTATGTAGTGTGCAATAGAAAATGATTTAAAAACATTAAGAGCTCCATTCGTCTTGAACTTAACAAGCTTTTTTTAAGACATTGTATGGTTCATTGTTCTCCCCCTTTCTCGAAACTTATTTTTTTGTTATATTTGTTACATAACCATTTTCTACAGGAATTGTTTTTCCGGAATGTCTAACACTATCCAATACTTTGCAAAATTTACTTTAATAAATATGCACATACATCATTATAAATATGCAAAAATATTAATTTCATATATGCGGAATGGGAGGAGTGAAAACATACATCATGTTACTTCTAAGTATACACTAAATTAAGAGTAAATGTTATTATTAAGTATGTAATAGATTAATTTAAACATGCAATACCAACAAAGTTATTATACACAATAATTAAATACTACAATGTCAACACAAAATAAGTACATTTAAAAAAAAATATACTAGAAATATTTAAATACTATCACGAACATCAAAGTTTCAACCCATGCACTGTACCATTCAAACACCAACAATGATAATAACAAGAAAAAAATGTCCTGCTTCAAAATGTCGACTATTTTCCTAAAAAAACTACAATTTCTTCTCAATCCAGAATTTCCTTGCTTCTTTCAAATTTTTCTCTCTTTGTTCGTTGTCATCATCGAGCGTTATTACTGAGCAATACTTGTGACGCAAATTAGCAAGTTGGGTAGCGGTACTTCTCTCTAGCCCACAGATCCAACCCCTCGTCCCTCCACCCATGTAAATCTCTATATATCGCATAGCAAATATCCCACAATCAACTTTATTTACTGTCTCTCTATGACATAGAAAGGGTAACTGGATCGAATTTCTGGATGACCCACCTCATTTGGTCGTATCATCTAGATACCAAATATTGCGAAAACACGTGAATCTGGAAAAATATCACATTCAAATAAAAAAATCAATTATTAATAAAAATTATAAAAATCCTGTATTTAAAATAAACCATATCCAGCTATATAAAAAAATATCTAAAAACATACAATTTGATCAAATGAACCAAACATGCAATGAAACACAACTAACTATGCATGTAAAATGCATTAATTATGCACTAAAAAATAACAAATAAATTTCAAGAATGAAACCTTCAAGAGAAGTCATATGCAATAATTATGACCTAAAAATACATTGAAACTCATCCAAATATGCATAAAATCATGCGTAAAGTTGCAATCAAATCTAACAAAAATTAGAGGAATCTAACCTTCAAAGAGAAATCATGTACAATATGAATGAACTAAATATGCAATGAAACTCAACTAGTTGTGCATAAAATGACATCTATGTGTAGTGATAGATTTGGGGATAATAACCTTCGATATAATCCATTTGTATTATGTATCAACTACGTATGCAAATTACATTAGGTAATTATACAATAACCACAAATATAATATACTTTGTTATTTTTCGGAAAAGGAATATTGAATATGCAAAGAAATATAAAACAACTATGCAATATAATTATTGTGAACACACAAAGTCTAATACTCAAAAATCAAAATATCCTTCATTCTCCATACCCTACATCATGTTTATCTAATTCACATAAGATTTCCCCAAATAAACTGAGCATACAAATTACACCAACATAATACATATAACTTCATGTAAATTACAGAAATTAACAATAGGATAAAAAATCTCTGAATCAACAAAAAACGAAAAACAACTTCAGCACCAACATACTTGTATTCCAACAAATAATAGATGGAAACTTGATCGTGAATTTTTTTTCTCACTAAATTGCAAGTGTACGATGTAGCTAGCAGATAGCAGCGAGCAATGTCGTATTCCTCAGAGATTAAATACGAAACACATAAATTATAGTAAACATCATATTCTAATTTTATTGAAGCAACCAAATTCAAAGAGTTTTTATCTAAACTAATCTTAAATTATCAAATAAAATTTCTAAGTATTGTATAAACGCGAACTTCACAAAGAATTAAACAAATACGAAAAGCAACCCTAGGATTATAATCTCAACATACTTCATCAATATTAATTCCAATTAATGTTTCATCAAAACCAGTTTCTATATATATGGGTTCAATTCCTAAAGTAGTTTATTCTCTCTCCCGAAATAAACAAACTGTTGATTAATAAGAATTGCTAGTATCCCTACTCAACAATTAATATTAATTCCCAAAAGATCTTAAAATTGAAGTAAACCCCCACAAGAAGTTATAACCCTCCCGAATCTATACTCGTCTATGTTATTAATTTGTTTTTCATAAGTTAGAACTCATCTCCCGAATTATGAACTAACAAATAAGACATGTAAATTGTTGGCAGGATAATCTACAAGAAATAAGCACTAGAATTCATAAATAGAACACAAGAAACCAATTAAGAAGAACCAATCAAATTAGAATTAACATGAATCCACAGTTTTGACCATGCCATAGGATCAAGAAGTTTAGCCTAACATATTTGAAAACAAATTCATAGACAAACTTGAAATCAAATAGTTTAACATCGAATTAAGTATAGAACAAAAACTCTAAACTATGATGATAGAACCCTTCTTGTGTAGATGGATCCTTCTTCAAAGTCTTGAACTCTTGTGCCTTCGTAGATGCGAAAGGTCTTGTGTCGTTTTTTGTTGAAGTGTATTTTTCCTAAAAGTGTGTAAAATTTCGTGTGTAATGTCTCACTCAGCTTTAGGACTTGGTTTTTCTTTTATAGATGCTTTGATAGATCCCTGGTAGAGTCCCGATGAAATTAGGAAATAAATCAGCCGACAGACAAAGTACACGACCATGTACTATTACACGGCCAGGTCGGGTATGTAGTTTTGCTCTCTGTTTTTGTCCGAATCAAGTTACACGGCGTGTATTAATACACAAATGGATCGTGTATTATGTCTCTGAAATTCTTCCCTCAAATAAGTCGCACGAACGTGTAAAATAACACGGATGCAAAGCACACGATCGCGTATTAGTACACGGGCTGACCGTGTATCTTGTTCTTCGTCGTTTTCTTCGCATATTTGATCATCTCTTGGCATTCAATATTCTTGTCCGGGTTGTTGTACTAATATCTTCTCATAAAAACCTTGTTTTCTGTAAAAATATACAAGAAAACGCAGTATCATGTCCAACAAAGGAAACCAACTAAAACACACTAAATATACATGCAAATGTGTCAAATATGTACCAAACTAAAGTAAGCCCCTAAATGCACGTATATTTATACGGAGTTAATTGCATCTCTGGTACCACAAGATTTTCTTCATTACAATTTTAGTCCCACGTTTGCGCAATAGTCCCGTATGATTAAGATTGTTGCAAAAGAAGTCTCGAGATCCTAAATTCAGCATATTTGGTCCCATAATTTTCAAGGATTGAACCTCGGTCCCAAAATATTTCATTTTACATTATACTCAATTTGCCTTAGATTGCAGACACAAAATGGTATTAGAGCCCAGGTTTATTAAGAAATTTTAGTTATATTTATTATATTTATGTAATTAATAATTGGTGAGGAGAATTTTCTCCGAGAATATGGATCTGGACAATTGTCCAAGATGTACACCTTACAGGACATATCGTCAAATTTTGACGATGTATGCACAAGTTCACCAAGACAAGATAGCATATTGGAACAACCAATATGTTGAAAAGAACTTGAAGGAGCCGATAGGGAAACCTTGAGCAACTCATGAGACAAGCGGCATATTATATGAGTTTCTTAACAAGAAACCGGATATTATATGTCGATCCGATGAATCATCGGGGAAGAAGTCCATGAAAATGCCCATCGAATAATGATTCCCGATGGAGTACCGAGTGGATCGAGATACTTCCCGGACAAATCTAAGTTCTCGGAAGATCTTAGAGAAGTCCAAAAGACGATGCAGAATTATGGCAACCGCCATATTCATCTACCAGTACAAGTTCATCAGATCCAGAACCATATGGAGATGATGGTGAAATATCAGAAGGAGACTCTTGAAATCCTTCATGATATTCAGAAACGAGTCAAGAATCTGGAGGACAGACCAAGTTCACCCAGAGGAAAGAAACGTATTGATTTCGAGACAGTACCTTATTTACACCAAAAAGTGAAACCAACCGAGTTATACAAAAAAATGACAGATGATGAAAAGCTTATCGCTATCATCAAAGGAAAATCCGTCACACATTAAAAGTGATGGATAAGGAGAAAATGAATTTAAAGATCTACATGACCTTGCAGAATCCTTCGCAGGATTAGGAATTGTAGATTTAAAGATGAACACATGAGATGGAACAACTTTGGTTACCTATGACCCACAAGGTAGACCAATTCCACCACCGCCACCAAGAAATCCCAACCTCGCGAGAAAGTGCGGGTTCAAATCATGGAACCCGGAGACGAGAGAATGCATCACGTTGGAGATTTCACCACGGGAATGAACCACTTTCGAGAACAGGAGCTCGACCACCTCTTGCGGGAACTCAACAATCTTCTAGAAGGCCAAATGTTTATCAAACGCCTTATGGAAGATCACATCTCGACCCAATACATCCATATGGGTTGATGCTAAATCGGATATCCCGCATTTTAAAAATTGAGAAGTTCTCCTTGATGAATGGGCATCAACTATGAGGATTGCAAAGAGATACCCTTGATCTTACGAAAGATTCCTTCATTTTACTATTTGAAATGAGTCTTGAGGGATCCGTAAGATTGCATGGGATATGACCAAAGCAAGTATGAAAAGCGCGGTCACGGCAGGGGAATCACTAAAAGGAATTGTCGATGATATGGAAAAATTATTCAAAATCCATTTTATCGGCACAGGTTACTTTGAGGGATTAGAAGAAAAAAAAAAGATATAAACAAGCCCTCTACAGCCTCGAGTTACATGATATTTGTCATATTGACGAATATATCAAGTTGTTCACCGACTACAGGTGGAAGTCAAAGATTGGAGACAAAGAAGCTTCACAGCTATTCTTTGCAAAAATTCCAAGTCCCTGGAGAGAAATGCTTATCAGGGAATACAAGGATGCAGCAGATTTAGATACCGTGGCTAGAAGAATGTCTTTCTTAAAGGCCAAGTTATCTGAATGGTGCTACCAAGCAGCACTATACCGGAATTACAAGAGATTACGAGGAATTAATAAATCACTTCCTCTATGTTGCGTAGGCGATGATATCCCAACAGTTGTGGGAGGTCAACCAAGGTGGCATAAGAAGAAGAATGTGAGAAGCCATCCATACCGTCGGGGAAGCAACAACAAAAGAAGTAGGTCTTCATGGAGACCTAGAAAGTTCTGGTCAAAACAAAAAGCCCGAAGTTACAAATCAGGGCAAAGACCAGCACCGAGCAGGAGTAGAGCCTCATCATCGGTTCAAATCGAGGCAAGTACCAGCGAGAACCCCGGAAGGAGAACTTTCAAAGCGAGCTCACACCAGCTAATAAAAGTTTCAAAGACTATAATTGCTGGACATGCGGAGCAAGAGGGCATATCTCAACTGATTTCGAAGCGACGCCAGAAATTGAAGAAGTTGTCTACTATCAAGATCTTATACAAGTGTACCAATTTGAGGATATACCCTCAGATGAAAGCATCTATGAAGAAGAGATCTATTCTGATGATGGAAGTGACTCCAACTCAGAATCAGAGTGAAGAAGAAATTCTTCAAGACGGTCGGGAGGATATGTCGATTCCTCTCACACTACGATTTCTCATAAAACTCTTATGAGAATTATGAAGGAAGATCCAAATCTTCAAATTTATGATGGTTTTACAATTGGAGCGATGGAAAAAGCATTGGATAAGATTGGGTTTCGTAATAGAAAACACCAAATTATCCACAGGGTAACAACTGGAGAATATGCCATTCCGATGGAGCTTACTGGTAACCTGATCGAGATGTAGTTGGTCCCTTATAGAGAAATCCAGGAGATAAAAAGCAGAGTTAAAAAAGAAGTTGCAAATACACTCTCATGGATTCACATCGGAGCCATAAGAGTTATTATTAAAGCAACATTCAAAGAAGGAATAGATTCGCCACTTAATCTTGCAATCTTTGACAAGCGAATCTCAAACCTCAAGGATTCATGCCTTGGGGCAGTTACAGGGAATTTGTATGCAGGAAAATTGACATTTAATGTCTATCCTAGAATTGCATACAATTTGGGAGATCGAGATTTCAACAGAGTCTTAACCCTTCATCAAGATTTCAAAAGAGTCGATTTGATGAAAGAATGGAATAGACCTTACTCGATCACATACAAGATTTCATATGCTCTCTCGAATACACATCATTCTGAGGTATTCTTGAGAAAGGAATTTATTGAAGTTCAAAGAATCTTTGAGGACTTTGCTAGGGTGGTTCTACCAGAAATCATTGAGTCTCCAACTATAAAAGAGATCGACATGCAAATTCAAGATCAACCAGTCTTCAACAAAAGTCGAAGTCTTAGAGTTAAGCCAAGGAGGATGTCTTTCTAACAAGACAGAATGATAAGTAGCAGCCATTGGGAAGAAAAAAGACCGAGTACAGTTCAGGTATTCCAGATGTTTTCAAAACACAAGGAGAACTGAAATGCCCAGAAGGATGGAGAGAAATGGAAGTATATTTGATATCACTCAAAAGGATAATATTTTTCCTTGTGATGTTCTATATTATCTCCAACAACCCATAGTTGGAAGATATCAAGGAAGCCTAAAGATGGGGTGAAATTGAGTTGACTATCACAGGTACAACATGAAAAATCCCAGAGCAATTAATACTGGGAATTGAGTTCCTTGAGGATCATAAACCTTGGGAAAGATTACAAGATGGAATGGAGTTCACAGTGGATGACAAAATATATAGAATCAGATGACCACTAGTCCATTCTCCATGTACATTTCTATCGGAATGTTATATTCTAAATACATGGCCGAGTATTTCGCCGCCTATATTGATTCAGGTGCCGGAATATGTACTGCAAAGCAGGATGTTTTTCCTAAAGAAATTGGAGAATATTTACCAGATATTACAGGAAGAGATTTCTCTAAAAGAATTATTATTCTTAACAGAGGAATTAAACAAGCATAAATCATGATCGGAGGCGCGGGCGGTACCTCATGGTACAAAGTAAGACGCCACCAATCTATTTCCATGACACATAAGCATATGTTTTGTTAGGAAACAATTTCCTACAAACATTTAAGCGATTTACACAGGAAAATGAGACAAGACGACTTATTTTCACAACATTGTGTGATCATAAGATCATTGTCCGTGAGATCATGGAAGCATTTTACGAGAAAAATGCCTATTAATTTTCGCAGCAAGTGTGGATGAAGCCAAACTTGAAATCCAAAAATGGCGGATAAAAGAAGATTTGGTGATGCCTTATTATCCTTTCGACAATATGGTTCGAAGCAAAAAGATACAAAGCGATGGGATAATAACTTGTATTCATTCAAAATACAAGGAGAAGAACGAATACCTCCAGAGGCTATTGCAGAATTGATGATGAGCCTAATGGAGAATCCACAGTGATGATGTTACCATAGAAGATCAAATATCACTCGAGGATATAAAAAAGAAGATCCAAATGAATTATAATGAAAATCCTTTGGCATGGTGGGATAAGAACTAGCTCAAAGCTTCCTTAAAAGTTAAACCAGGAAAGGAGTACGAGTTCGTGAGATTCAAAGCAATCCTTATGAATCAGGAGGATCGTGAGGATATGCAGAAGATACTTAAGGAACATCTTGACCTTAAGTTGATTTCACCAGGAGTTTCTCCATACAGCAGTCCAGGATTCCTAGTCAGGAACCATGGAGAAATTAAAAGAGGAAAGCCAAGACTTGTTATTAATTACAAAGGGATTAATAACATTTTGGAGTTCGACGGATACTATATCCCAAGCAGAGAACATCTGGTAACTGTATCAAAGGAGCCAAGATATTCTCAAAGTTCGATTGCAAGTCTGGATTCTACCAGATTAAGATGGAGGAAGAGAGTAAGAAGTTCACAGCTTTCTCCACACCACAAGGACACTATATTTGGAGCGTAATGCCTATGGGATTGGCTAACACACCCCGTATATATCAAAGGAAGATGGACAATCTATTCAAATATTATTTCAGTTTCATGTTTGTATATATTGATGACATCCTTATCGCATCAAAGAATATGAAGGAACATCTCAAACACTTGGAAATATTTTTAGATGTTTGTCACAAGGAAGGATTAGTGCTTTGAAAAAGAAGGCGTTGATTGCTACAAAGCGATTCAATTCCTCGGTGAAATCGATGAATCTAGAATCATCCTACAAAGTCATATTGTGGAAAAGATACAAGGATTTCTAGATACACTAAAGGACAAGAAGCGACTTGAGTTTCCTTGAGTTGTTAATTTTGCTTGAATGTTCATAAACAATCTAGCACATTACATGAAGGTGTTTAGCCCATTGCTCAAAAAGGATGCTACATTCAAATGGGAAGATGAACATCAATAAGGAATAAAACAGCTTAAAGAAGTTTGCAAAAAGCTTCCAAAGCTTGCAATTCCACAAGATGAAGATGAACTGGTTCTATATACAGATGCCAGTGACTATTGGTGGGCAGCTGTTCACACAAAAGCCACACCAAACGGGGAAGTGCCATGCAGATATTGCAATGGTCTTTTTACAGATAGTGAAGTGAATCGATGGCATATAAACAAGAAAGAATTCTTTACAGTCAGAAAGGCTTTCAAAAAATGGCCTTTATTTTTACTGGCTAAAAATTTACTTTAAAAATTGATAATTCAAGTGTCAAAGCTTTTCTGAAAAACAAAATTGAATCAAAACCAGAAAAGGCTAGATTACTTAGATGGCAAGCTGAATGTCAATATTATGATTATGATATTGTCATTATAAAATCTCATGAAAATGTTCTTGCAGATTTTTTGACACGAGATGGAAGGACGCGTTCGATTTGGAGGTCCTTAAACGAGTAAGACATCTCAGAAAACCTAGAGAGTCTAGAACGAGATTTTGGGGCGTTATGTCTCAATGCGAAAGTTCTTGGATGACTTCAACAGGCTGACCAGAAATCCATTTCTAGTCAAATACGAGCATGCCAGCTCGCTCAAGGACAATTGTTCCTAGCGCTGCAAGGGCCTCTCCTCCAGGCCGCATCTCCTATGGTGCAAAAAGGGGCGAATAGAGAACGGGGCTCTAACCTGGAGGTTATGGATTCAAGTACCATAATCACAAGTGTTGCAGGTGATGCATCCCCTGAGGGTGTACAAGCTGTAACGAATGTTGAAGCTCCGGTGTCACAACCCGAGTCTTCAAGTCAACCCAGCACCTCTGGGGTTAAAGAGGGAGAGTTGAATCTTAGGCCACAGACAGGCAAATCTAAGGTTCAAACTGACGAGATTAAAATTTCTCCAATGCAGGTATATCAACGACAATGGGAGAAATTGGTTACAAGAAGAGGTATTAACCCAGAAAAAACAATAGTTGATATCTCAAGCAAGTATCCTAGAGTTTGGATGAAACCAGGAAGTCATCCAAATGAAGTACAATAATGGTATACTTTTGGAGCTCTAGCTTCAATATATACTATGTCACCCGGATTCCCAGAAATTTCAAAATTACCGAAATGGATTGGGGAAGCAGTTTACGAGACTTGGGCCAATAATCCACATTTGGCCAGAGGAAATATTTGGAACTATACTTTATCAGTGTAGCTCCCGAACCAGCAAAGAAATGCTTTAATGAGGCTTTTCATTTCATCAAGCTAAGAGGACCGGATGGAAATACTTTAAAATACATTAAGGAAACTTCACCGGAAGAAGTACCATTGTTAGTAGGAGCAATTTCTGAAGACGAAGCTTCTACACGACGAGCATGGGGTCTTTGGGTTTGTCTAACAGAAATGGACAAAGTCAAATATCCATTCAAGTTCTTTCAGAATTCATCAAATGGGTCTTTCCTTCTGAATTCGATGACAGGATCAACAACAGGATTTGCAGAGGAACTTTTTGAGATAAAGAGAAGAATTCTCTGGGAAAACAAGATTCCGGCTAGCAAAGAAACTTACCAGAAATTCTGTAACATGGCGCATGTTTGCCGTTGAATTGACCAGATCTGTCAAGCATGCCCCGAACAGAAAGAACCTGAGTTTGGGAAAGGATTCCGACCCAAATCCGACCGAAAAGACCATGCAGCTGGAAAGGACAAGGGCCCAGCTCACAAGACGCATTTTCCTTGCGCATACCATCTTTTTAAAAGATTCCCCGACAACCATCACATGGGCTGAGTCACGCGGAAAGAAAAGGAAGACAGCTGGCGAGGCAATAATTCAGGAGTATGATGTAAGCAGTGACGTCTTACATCTCAACAAGATTTGAAGTCCGCATTTGAAGTCCGGACTTCCCTATATAAATGGCAGGAGTTGAAGGAAGCTGAGGACATCGAACATTTTCCTTAGTTTTCTTATAATAAATTCTGAGAGAAAATCTATAATATTTTGAGTGTTTTAGTTTTAAGTTTTATGTATTTACGAGTGCAAGCCTCATACATGAGAGGCTAAACAAGTATTCTCCTCCCAAAAGGAGATTACTAATGTAATAAATATTTCTATAAGTTGTTAATAAAAAGGGGCTTTTTGCTTCAACATGTGTTCATAATGTTCTATTAATTTATCCCGTTTAAAGATTATCTTGTACGCCTGGAGTAGGAAACGAACCAAGGCTGTGCTGAGCAGTTGCTGAAGGAGTTGGATAACTTGTAGATCATCTTCCCTGCTGGTTGAAGTTGAACAGTGTGAACTGTTTGTCAAACGATCTAGGGGCAGTAATTTTCCGACATGTGCTGTTGCGAGCCATCTTACCCGGTGCTGTTTCGGTCAAAGAAGGTATGAATTTACGGGATATGTTAATTTTACGGAATCATGTTGGGTCTAATATGGTCGTAATGGACTATATCCATTTATGTTAATAAACTTAGGCAAATTAAAGAATGTATACATGTTAGTAAAACCTTTACAGAAGTATGCCCTGTTAGGTTTATAGGCTGGAAACCTGACATGATCCACTTAAAACCTCTGAATAGAGACTGGATCTAAGTAGGTGTAACAATGTCACGAACAAACATGAGACAGAAAATGAAAGCTTTCACAACATGTGATACATTGAAAAACAGGGTAATTTGGAACTTGCATGGCAAATTTTATATACTGTGGGACTATTTATGCATATTTCTAAAACTATAGGACTTAGTGTGCAAGATCTGAAAACAGTGGGATGGCAGATGCAAAGTACGGGACTAAGGATGCAATAGGCCTGATCCTATAGGATTGAGGGTGCAATTTTCTCATTTTATACGTATCAAAACTAAACACACACACAAAAGAGGAACTTGCACTTTTGATCCCATAAGGGATGAGTTAATTGCATCCTTAGCACCACATGAATTTTCTCATTATAATTCCAGTCCCTATGTTGCGCAATAGTCCCATAGGATTTATTTTGTTATAAAAACAGTCCCAAATCCTAAATTTTGCATATTTGGTCCCATAATTCTCAATTCTTGCACTTTTAGTCCCATATTTTTCATTTCTACATTATACTCAATTTACCTTAGATTATTGATCGTAAATGGTATCAGAGCCTATGTTTATTAAGAACTTATAGTTAAACTTATTATATTTAAGTAATTACAAATTGGTGGGGAGAAATTTCTCCAAGAAAATGGATCTGGACAATTGTCCAAGATGTATACCTTATAGGAGATATCGTCAAATCTTGACGATGTATGCCCAAGAACACCAGGATAAAATAACATATTGGAACAATCAATATGTTGAAAAGGAACTCGAAGGAGCCGTTAGGAAAACCTTGAGATAATGCGATAGACAAGTAGGGTATTATCTAAATTTCCTTATGGTAAATTCGATATTGTATGTGGATCTGATGAATCATCAGGAAGAAGCCCATAAAAATCATGATTCCTGATAGAAGACCAGAATAGAACGAGATACTTCCAAACACATCTAAGTTCTCTCAAGATCTTAGAGAAGTGCGAGACGGTGCGGTGCGAATTATGACAACCACCATAATCATCTACCAATACAAGTGCATCAGATCCAAAACCAGATGGAGACGATGGTGAAATATCAGAAGGAGATTCTTGAAATCCCTCATGATATTCTGAAATGAATCAAGAATGGGAGGACATACCAAGTTCATCCTGAGGAAAAAACGATTGATTTCGAACAAGACCTATTTACACCAAAATGGGAAACCAACCGGTTGTACGACGCATGACAAACGATGAAAAGCTCCTTGCTATCATCAAATAAAAATCAATCATAAACTAAAAAGTGATGGATATGGAGATGATTAATCTTAAAGATCTACATGACCTTGCAGATTCCTTCGCAGGATTAGGAATTATAGATTTAAAGATGAACGCAGGAGATGTATCAGATTTAGTTACTCATGACCAACATCAAAAACCACCTCCACCACCACCAATTGATCCTAACGTAACAAAGAGTTCTGGTTCACATCATGTGGATGAATCAATGTCACATCGTTGTCATCATCGAGCGTTATTGCTGAGCAATACTTGTAATGCAAATTAGCAAGTTGGGTGGCGTTACTCCTCTCCAGCCCACACACCCAACCCCTCGTCCCTCCACCCATGCAAATCTTTATATATCTCATAGCAAATATCCCACAATCGACGTTATTTATTGAGTCTCTCTATGGCATAGAAAGTGTAACTGGATCAGATTTCTAGATGACCCATCTCATTTGGTCGCATCATCTAGATACCAAATATTGTGAAAACACGTGAATCTGGAAAAAAATATCACATTCAAACAAAAAAAATCAATTATTAATAAAAATTATAAAAATCCTGTATTTAAAATAAACTATATCCAACTATATCAAACAAATATCTAAAAATATACAATATGAGCAAATAAAGTAAAGATGCAATGAAACACAACTAACTATGCATGTAAAATGCGTTAATTATGCACTAAAAAATAATAAATTTCAAGAATGAAGCCTTCAATAGAAGTCATGCAATAATTATGACCTAAAAATACATTGAAACTCATCCAAATATGCATAAAATCATGCATAAAGTTGCACTAAAAATAATAAATTTCAAGAATGAAGCCTTCAATAGAAGTCATGCAATAATTATGACCTAAAAATACATTGAAACTCATCCAAATATGCATAAAATCATGCATAAAGTTGCAATCAAATCTAACAAAAATTAGAGGAATCTAACCTTCAGTAGAAACCATGTACAGTATGAATGAACTAAATATGCAATGAAACTCAACTAGTTATGCATAAAATGATATCTATGTGTAGTGACAGATTTGGGGACAATAACCTTCCATATAATCCATTTGCATTATGTATCAACTATGTATGAGGTAATTATACAGTAACCACAAATATAATATACTTTGTTATTTTTTATAAAAAGAATATTGAATATGCAGTAAATATAAATCAACTATGCAATATAATTCTCAAAACATACAAAGTCTAATACTCAAAAATCAAAATATCCTTCGTTCTCCACACCCTATATCATATTTATCTAATTCACATTGTGAAGCCCTCGATTTTTCGAGCATGTATTTATTTCACTTATCGCCTATGTATTATTTTGACTACTTTATCGCGTCACTTTGACGGATAAATATTAATAATATATTTTTTGTATTTTAATTTTAATTTTATTTATTTGATCAATTACTTGTGATTAATGATCATTTATTATTTATATTTCATATTTAATGATCACTTGATTGATCATTATTGTTTTTGTGTATTTATTAGACACCTTAGAATTTTAAGAGACCCATTTATTTTAGAGACTTATAGTCTATAGAAATAAGAATTTGATTTAAAATAAGTGATCATGAGACTTATAAGTGATTAAGGAAATCACTATTTATTTTGGAGATTGACATTATTCACCTATTATCATCAATTTTGGGACCAAAAAAAAAATGGATACCACAAGATCAATAGGGGTGGACGGCCATGATGAGTTTTTGGTGTAGAAATACCTCCCAATTCTTATACACATACACAAATCAATACCTAAAAATCCTACACACATTTTTTTTTCAACTCTTCCCACAATTTCCCACAAATCCCCACTCAACCCCCAACATTTCCCTCAAACTCCACCCATCCTCCCACTCACCCATACTTGCCCATACTTTGACTCATCCATTTGTTCCCTATGCAAGGAACAATTTGCAAGACTTCAAAATTAATCCTTCTCTCCCTCTCCTCCCTCATTTTCGGCCATAAGGCCTTGTACAAGGCAAAAATTGAATCAAATTTCATTCCTTACATCTCTCTAATTAGCCAACTTCTCCCCCTTCTCTCTAAAATCCTCCTATCTCTCTCTACATATTTTTCTTCTTCTTCTTAAACACTTAACAAAAAATACAAGAACTCCTCCTTCTACACTTCAAAAATTCGAACACACCTACTCCAAAGGTAAGAAAATTTCTTCTTCAATCCATTTTTGATATCTTCTAGCTTTTCTCTTCACCTCCTAATTTAAGTTTAAATTTTGTTTTGAGGTATACTTAGAGACCACTTGAAGAGATTAGAGCCTTGTGATCATCTTGACAAGGACCTCAAGATTTTGTGAAGAATTGGACTACAAGGTAAGAAATTGGGTTATAGTACATCTTTTTCTTCTTCTTCTTCTTCTTATTTTTAAATTTTGACACCCTATTCTTACTTTTGAGAAATAGGGGATGACTAGAAGATTTCTTTGAGGGTGAGCAAGAATTTTATTTTTGTCTTCTACTTGACTCACATTGTCCACTACACACGTGTGTAGTATTTGCCTCTACTTCACATTCTTTTTTTTTCTTAATCCAAGTCTTCATTTTTCTAACTCTTTTTTGGATATTCTTAACTTAGGGGCTGACCTAAGTGATCTTAGTTCAAGTTGTGATTTCTCCTTTTCTTTTCACCAACAATCCAATTTTAAGGTGGGTGGAAAAATCTTTCAATGTCCTAAGTAGTTTTTTTTTTGAAAATGCATATAGTGTCCTAAACACTCGAAGTGATTCTAACCAACATATTCAGTGAAAGAAGGAGAAAACTTCAACCTGTTGAAGAAGAAAACTTGTTTATCTAGAACAAGGGGTCCGCACTTTCACGTGGTGAATGATGTGCGATGGGTTCAAGTTAGAGCCTGATTCGAATCCAACGGAGGCCTCTGTGATCAAGTCCGAAGGGTTTGTAGAGTTGAAGTAGTGGGGCAGCTACCTTACGAAGAAGCTGAGTCCCAGGAGTGAAGCCAGTTGTGTGATCAAGGCTTACTCAGAATGTATTATACTTTTTGTAACAAGTTGTTGCATTAGTAGATTATCTCCAAGAGTTGGAGAAGAGTGGAGTAGAGGAATTACCCCATACTCGAACCACTATAAAATTTCTATGTGTCATTTACTTTCAACATTTATTTTTTGCATATTTATTACTGCTGATATATATTTGCTCACTCAATTGATAATAACTTAACCTAAAATAAGTGTTGAAAACCATATTCTAAAAAGGGTGTAAGACTTCCGCTGTAAAAACCAAGTAAACTGATTTTCGAAAAGCACACTTTACTCAAATGAGTTATTCTATCAACAACTCTCTCGAGTCCTGAATGGTTAACTCTCCTGTTGAGGTTAGACCAAATTGTCTCCTAATAGACTTAGCTGTTTACTTGTATAAACTATGATTTAATTTGAAATCGAAAAATTGGTTAAACCCCCTTCTAGACTTTACTGACACCTCTTAAGACCTACAAGTGGCATCGAGCAAATTGGTTCAAGAACCTTCGCACCCGTTATCGCACTTGATCTCAATCTTTTCAAAAAGATCAACACTTGAAAGTTTTTCAAATTTTCTTTAAAAAAGTTATTATCATGGAAGCAAATCTATCTCGTATTCCCATGTTTACTATGGAAGAGTTTGATGACTAGAAAATTCGCATACACATCTCTCGACTTTGCATGATGAAATGTGGTTTGTCATAGAAGATGGGCCCATTAAAATCCCAAGGTGGATATAGTATTTGTAAGAGTTGTTGGATCTTTCTTGAAAGACATGCCATTGTTGAAAAGCCTCGGCGAATGGAGCAATGAAGACATAAAAAGATATAACATGGATAATGTGACCAATGATATTTTGTATAAAACTTTTGATAAAGCAATGTTTAACAAGGTTAAATCTTGCAGGATTGCAAAGGAAATATGGGAAAAGCTGACTCTTATTTGCGAAGGCTCAGAGCAAATAAAAGAGAACAAATTGACAGTTGCAGTACAGAAATTCAAAAACTTCAAAATGTTAACTAGTGAATCACTGGATCACCGGTGGTTTCCGATTCACAAAGATTAAAAATGAGCTATCAGCTCTTGGCAAAGAATATACACAGAAGGAAATGTGTATGAAAATTCTCAGATCTCTCCTTGTTGAGTGGGAAATGAAGGTGATAACCCTCAGGCATTCAATAGACTTAACAAAGATTTCCAACCATGAGCTATTCTCAGATCTCAAAGCTTATGAATTTGAGTTCGGAAGTAAAGAGCAAAATGAGATAGTTGTTCCCAAGATAACTGCTCTGGTGGCTAGAGAGTCAAAGAATGCAGAATCCAAGGACATCATAGACAAATAGGAGATTACCTTGATGGTTAAAAGATTCAATAAGATCTTCAATAAGAAATACAAAAGGAATAATGGTGAATCCTCCAGAAGACACTCAACTCCTTACAGATGAAAGGAAGAGAGAACCTCAAAGAGAGCTGAGAACAAGAAAGCTGAAGATCTGTGCTGGAATTGCAACTAGGTTACTTTGCAGTTGACTGCCCTTATCCACCAGTCAACAGATACATAAATGAAGAGGATAGGAAAGTCTTCAGAGAAAGAAGATAAGAGAGAAAGAAAGCCATGATGGCTGCAGAGACATATACAACCAACTGCAAGGTGACTGCTGAAACAGACAACAGTGAAGCTGACTACTCCTTAGACATTGAAGAAGAGCCATTGATATGTCTCATGGCTAAGGAACGGGAAGATGAGGTAAACTCTAACTCATCTAGCTCACACTCTGATGATAGTGATCATGATACACACACTTCATCACCAATAGATCTTTATGATTCATTAGGCAAAATGATGAAAGATTTTGAGCACATAAAATGCTCACTCACCTTTTAAATGAGGAAAATAGCCAACTCAAGTGCCTAAACTCACAAATGATCAAGACCGAGAACTCTTAGTCACATAGGCGATGAGAATAAAGAGCTAAAGGTCAAATAACTAAGGTCAAAAAGACCTAGCAAAGAGAAAATAAGAAACAATAATTGAAAAATGTGATTGCATCACTCAGCAAGTCATCTAAAACATTTGATGAATTGATGATGATTCAAAAAGAGATTGGAGACAAAGCAGGCTTAGGTTTCAACTCTTTTGTCAATGCACAAACTCCAAGAATGGTGTTGGAAAAAGGACCATCAAGCAATGAAAGAATCCAAAAGTACCATATGTTTGTTGCACCCACACACAATCACAAACACTCACATATTGGCCTTGGTTATAAAGGAAAGGGTAAGAAGCCAGCTGAGTTTGTTGAGAGAGTTGCTGAAACAAAATTTAGAAAAGCTCAATAGCAGACTTCAAATAGGAAATATTTTGTAAATCCAAACAGAACTACCAAAGGCCCCAGAGGTTTCACCAAAAGAAACCATATGAAGGGAATGGTAGAAATTACTCAACACAGGTTGACTTGAAGAGCTTAAGAATGAACTAGGTTTGATTGAGCTGAGTTAGGAGACTCATAAGACTGGCAAGTGCGATTCTTCAGCACCAATTGCCTCCTAAACAACTAGTTCCAGGTAGTTTTGTTATTAAAATTGCAATGGGAAATGGTAAGGAAACTTCTGGGATGCTCGATTCGGGGGCCAAGATCAATTTGATGCCTTATTCTATTTTTAAACAACTTGATTTAGGGGAACTGAAGCCCACTAGAATGTGTCTTCAACTTGCTGATATGTCCATTCGGTACCCTAAATATATGAATGAAGCTATTTTAGTAAAAGTGGGTGGTCTCATTGTCCCTGTCGATTTTGTTGTATTAGAAGTAGGGAAAGTGCAAAATCAAGGTAATGAGCACACACTTTTGTTAGGCCGCCCATTTATGGCCACCACGCACACAATTATTGATGTTAAAAATGGGCGCATGACTATGACTGTGCTCGGTGAAACTGTGACTTTCTCTATTTCTGACACTAATCCTATCCCCTCGCATGTGTCACTTGAAAATTGCTCTTTCGTTGATTTAATTGATGGAACTTTCAAAAATACATTCTTGCATGATTATAGTCATGACACTTTATTTCTTGAGCATGATGATATTTTTGACATCATGGAAGACGTATGGGCAAGCCTAAAACGAGGGAGGGTGATGGAAATATTCGCGTTAGAAGACATGGATAGTAAACCCCAACAAAAACTTGAATTGAAAGAACTCCCTAAACATTTAAAATATGTATTTTTAGAAGCGGTGAGCGAAAAAACCGTGATTATTTCTCGTTGTACTTTCTAAAGAAGAAGAGGGAGAATTGTTGGTGGTGCTTAGAAAATTTTAAAATGCAATTGGATGGGGGTTGAGTGATATCAAAGGGATTAGCCTTGCTACATGCATGCATAGAATTATTCTAGAAGAAGGGGATAAGCCTAGTAGAGAAGCTCAAAGAAGATTGAATCTGTTATGATGGAAGTAGTGAAAAAAAGGTATTAAAGCTCCTAGCTGAAAGGGTGATATACCCGATTACGGATAGTGAATGGGTGAGTCCTGGTGCATGCAGTCAAGCGAGAGAAAAATAAAATCAGCAAAGTTTCATTATCGGCCGAATGAAACAACCATGACGGAAATCATTGTATCGAGTTAGGTGACAATTGAGTGATCATCATGTGAAGAGAGAAGCGAGTTAAATCACTTTTGGAAGATATCCGAGTTATTTAAGAGCTAAGTGACAAAATGCAATCGTTTTTCTGAGCGAGAATATTTTTTGGGCATTACGTCAGCGTAATTATGGTGTCAGAATAAAGCCTGTACACATTTTGCATATGATTGGATATAAATGTTTCACTGCATTTAATGCGGAAATTAATGCGGTTTCAAATGTTTAATCTCATCCGTTAATCTTGATCAACCTTTTCAAATTCTAAAAACTATCCCCTCACGTCCTTTATATACCAAAATCTATTTTTTTCCCTCCTCACAATACACTCTTCTCTCTCAAGCAAGATCAAAGCTTTTCTATGCAACCAAAGTGAAACCTTAGTTCTTACAACATCCGTTATACAAGTTTTTCATCAATCATTTTCGAGAAATGGCACCTAACTACGATTCTATTAAGATGGCTGAGAAGATCCACTCTGGTTGTATAGTGGACTTCGAGGATTTGGTGAAACAATGAGTAGACAAGGCCCTGGCCCAGAAGATTGCTGCGAAGTTAGAGAAATCCGGTCTCAAGGGATTTTCTCACTATGGAATTCTCGCACACATACCTCGAAGAAGTTGTTATGTTCTACGTGAACGCTGAGGTTCACGACAGAGAAATAAGGTCATCCGTCCACATCAAAGATATCAAGATTACTGCTGCGGACTTAGCTGCTCATTGCCACCTTATTTCTAAAGGGATGAAGGAGATTGATGAGAAGGATGTGAACCTGGCTGCGGCATGGAAGGAGATTGTGAAGCCGTGAGTTCTGCCGCTAAGCTAAGGTACATTTACCGCGAAAGAAGTCATTGATCAAAGACGACTATCACAAGTTGATGGATATCGTGTCCAAGTGCGTGGACATGAAGTTTGGCAGCTTCAATCAGCTGTCTCGGACAAAGCTGACTGTCATGGCTGCTATCATGGAAGAGAAGAAGGTGAACTGGACTGAGTTCATCTTCAGCCAAATATGCCAGAATGTCATAAACAAGACCATAAGCGATGCTGGTCTGTTTGTGAGCTCATTGGGGTATGGCATGGTCATTGACCATCTAATGGAGGTGAAAGGGATTCCGCTCAGGCATGGGAAGCCTTTCCATATGAACAAGAAGATGTTCAAAGCTAAACTCTCAAGTGCTCAGAGGCAAGCACATGCTAGAAGAGCTGACACCAGCGAAGGTGAGTCAGTTGATCCTGTCCCCGAGGACACTGCTGCGAATTGTCACAACTACTTCTCCGAATCCTATTAAGAAGAAGAAGAGAGCTGATGTATCAAAGCAAGCACCTGCCCCTGCAGCCATTCCAGAACAAGCACCTGCCCCTGCAGCCGTCCCATAAGTTGCACCTTCCCCAGCAGCCAAGATGGAGAAGGATACCACTGCTTCTTCTCCAGTCGTGAAGAAAAAGCGTTCAGCTATGCCTCGCAAGCCAGTTACATCCAAGAAGATAAAGATGGTGGAGCCAGCTTCCATCGAGGAAGTTGAAGAGGAAGAAATTACTCTTGTCAAAACAAACAGAAGACGATTGGTAAGGAGATCTGTCTTGGAAAAGCCACCGAGTCCCGCATCGAGCCCGTGAAGGAGATCAGGAAGGCCAAGAAGAGCGGCCCGATCTAAGGAAGTAGAGGGTGGTGAAGAAACCACCATTGAAGTTGAGAAGACTGTTGACGCAGGTCAGTAGACTGAACATGAAACAGCTATTCGTGAGACAACTGAGGATTAAAAAGCTTACACAGCTGACCAGTCTGAAGAGTTAGTTGTTAAGTCCCCTCAAACTGATTCTAGAACAATTGAGGAGGAATAGGCTCCCCTTGCGTGTAAGTCCAAGCGGCTACGATAATCTAGAGGGGGGTGAATAGATTATCTCCATTTTCTCGATTATACCCTCTTTTTCGAATCAAACAAGCCAAGACAAGAATGAAGGTGCGGGAAGTAAATAACACAACTTGATTTATAGAGGTTCAACCCACCTAGGGCCTAATCCTCTACCACCCCAGTATCTCCGGGATGGATTTCAAAAAGAAAAAAGATTTTATTAATTACCACAATTAATACAACATCACCTTACAACACCTTCTTTGGAGATTACCACAATCTCTCTTGAAGATTACCACAATCTTCAACGGCACCTTGTGAAGATTACCATAATCTTCCGACTCAAAAAATACCAAATTCTTCAACACCTCAAAGATCACCAAACTCTTCAATAAGAAGATTACCACAATCTTCTTGCACTTAACACCTAGATCACCCAAGTGTGTTCTTACCACAAGAACATTCACATGGATATCTTGTATTGAATGATGAACCCAAAAATTCAAGATTACAACTCTATAATGAACAATACAAATTTGAGTGCAAGTGTAATCAAGAATCAAGCCTAGACCTCAAGATGTGAAAATGTAAGACCTTAGGCTATTACAACAAGAATATAGAAAATATAAGAACAAAGTGTTTGCTTGAATGTATCTTGTTGTGTTGTATTTTTCTCTCTTGTTGTGTTGCTTCAAATCTTCCTCTATCTATAGGAGATGATTGATCACGGATAGGCTCCTCTTGGGGATTTGAAATCTACAGAAAATTACAATCAAAATTAGGAATATAGCTGTTAGAAATCAATCCCACAAATTAAGGAAGAACTTTCTGCTGTCAACGACTAAATTTTGCTTTGTCAAAATGGTAGGGCGACCGGTCGCGTAGAAATAGACGTTGAAAAGAAAAATCACATTTTTACACAGGGCGACCGATCGACGGGGGGTCCGACCGGTCACCCTGTATTGGGCGGTTGGACTCTTTGAAAATCGAAAGAGAAGAGCAAGACCAGACCCCAGGCACCGGTCGACCACAACGGCCGACCTCATTTATTTTGCTTCATTCCCATTTATTTTCAACACACATCTTCATTCCCTATTCTATTTCCAACACGAGACAAAAGTGTTGTCCAATTTTTGTCGAAAATAAGCTTCAAGAAATACTCCAAAAATTAGTAAAAATATTTTAAATCGATCGGGAGTATTTGGACAACATTTAGAAACATTGTTTTGGTGTAAAAACTCATTTAAACAAAATCATCAAAATCATGATAAAAGCATTTATCTAACATTGCGCCTATCCAGGAGGAGGACGATGATCTTAAAATGTTGTCTCCTGCCTACCCTGACATACAAAAAAGATTAAGGATTTGGAGGCATTGGAAGTTGAGCTATGCCAGGCATCAATTTCTGAGTCCTGAGTTTATTGAAGAAGAAGAAGAGCTTCTAAGCTTCCTGGGAAACATCTCGGTTAGCTCCGCTCTTAACCTTGATCTATGCACATATATCCTTCATATTGGGCTATGAAAGCAACAAAATTCGACTTGGACAAAGCAGGAGTCGAAAAGAAGTTGCAATTGTCTGAACTTGACGAGCTTCGTAATGACGCATATGAAAATACGCGAATATACAAAGATAAAGTCAAGCAGTTGCACGATAAAAGGATTATCCATAAAAATCTCGAACCAGGAATGAAGGTCCTTTTATTTAACTCACGGCTGCGTTTATTCCCAGGGAAACTAAAATCAAGATGGAACGGGCCATTTGAGATCGAAGAGGTATACCTTTATGGAACGGTAAAATTACTTAATCCAAGGAAGCATGAATCTTTCAAAGTGAATGGCCATCGGGTTGAGCCATATTTTGAAGGGGTATCTCGGACTGAAGGAATTGAGAGCTTAAGCCTCAAACAAGTCACTTAAGACCGTACTCAGGTATCGTCAAGCTAAGACCTTAAATAAGCGCTTATTGGGAGGCAACCCAAGTTCCATATTTTATATTTTTTCTTATTTTCTCGACTAACCGTATCTAATGGTTTGTTTGAGTTTTTTCTCTTTTTATAAGTATATATATAATAGTTATTAAAAAATTATATAATTAAAACAGGACGTGCGCGGACGCGCACATGTGCGCGAATGCGCAGTAGGAGGTCAGTGGCCACCACCCGCGCACCTGGACAAACAGGGGTGTTAAACAGATGGGCAGAGGCGAGCTTTTCCCCAAATTTTCTACTCCAAATCCTCTCCAAATCTATGCCATACCCAAATTCGACCTCCGCAACATCAAGGCACTCCGATTAAGTGCGTATCTTCTACCAATGGCACCACCTCGAGGCAAAAGGGCACAAGAAGGGACTTATAGGGCTCAAGAGGACACTGCAATGGCCTCGGTCGATTTGGCCGAGCAATTAAACACCCCCTTCCCAATCTACTCCGAGGAGGAGGGGTAACGATATACACAGGTTAGTCAACGCGAGGTACCCGATGCTCGCCTTCTTAATTTATGAATTTTATATGATTTGGGGTTGAAAGATGAATTTATGACTCTTGTTGAGGCTTTCGGGTGGAAGAAATTTATTAAATTGTCGGGTGTTGTGTATTCGGAGTTGGTTGTTAAATTTTACACTACACTTTATTTTTCTGACACACACTTGACGGATTTCACTTGTCGATTGCTTGAGGTTGAATATAAAGTGTATTATAAAGTGATGAAATCGATTTTTGGGTTTTCTACTAGAGGATTGCGATCTATCATGAACTCTTTTAATGCAAAGCAATTTTGGTTGAAATTGACTGATTTTGATAATTTTTCGAGTAAGGGGACGCCCAACGGTTCATTCAGGACCGAGCCATTTATCTGTTTCACAAATTTCTTGCACATCAGCTATTTAGAAAAGATGAAAGTAACAAAGTGACATGCCCGGAGTTATTTTTTATCTATTGCGCTAAGTCTCGTATCCGAATATGCACTACCGCTTTTGTTTTTGATACATTCTATCGGATTCATAAGAAGAGTACATACAAGTTGGGGATGGGACATTTTGTGTCACTTATTGCCTTACATTTTGAAGTTTTTGATGTGGCCGACCTTAATTATCATGTGGTAGAAAGAATTTTCATTACTAAGGACAGTCTGCTCGGTTTCGAATTTTTGACTAAGGCAGGAGAAATCTGTGATCCTACCAGTCGAAAATAATTTAACAACCATAAATGGAACCCGGATGGCGCCTACCTACCCTCTTCGCTTGGGGGCCCACGGTCAAGCGCGAGATGATACTAATCTGAGATGAACCACAGTCCGCACGTCCGCCTATCCTTCCGCACTGGGGCTCATCTTCACCCGAGCTAAGGCCACACTACTGGTTTGGACGCCGTCCTATCACGCCTTGATTATATGCAAGGCAACTTCATCCATTTTCAAAATCAGGTGACTGACATGCAACAGCAGATGATCGGTCTCCATACCCTAATGAGAGACATGAGCGTCCAGATAAACTTACTTGACGTCGGGTGCGAGAATATCGAATGCAAACGAGAATGAACGCTATATTTTTGCCTCTCCACCCTCCACCACCGCCCGAGGATAAATCGTGATTTTCCGAAAAAAAATGTTTTTGTCTTGTCTGTTTCTCTTTTCTTTCTTCTTGTGTGTTTTTCTCCCTTTGCATGCGGATGTTTGCTATTTTTGCATGTTATTTTTCACTACTCTAGTTTTTCTATTTTTGTTTTTGTGTTTTCTTCTACATTTGGCTTTTGCATAATCATAGGCGGATGTACTTACGACATTACTTATCAATCTCCGAAATTTTCAGGGGCGTATTTCATCTTCTCCTTCATTTTTTTAACACATTGAGGTCATTGCGTGTTTTAAGTGTGGGGGGGACAATTCGTCATTGATAATATAAGTTTATTGCTTGTAATAAAATTTTTGCTTTGCCTATTAATTATCCCTAGTTTAATAATAATGCTATTTAGTTAACTCGAAATCGATGCATTAATTTGAGACTCAATTAGGAAATGACATTGTGAACTTGATGCGTAGGATTTGACTAAGTCATGAATTAACCCTTTTGATAAACGAGTTAGGCAATGGTTAAACAAGATGTCGAGGTTGTGGGGTATGAATTACGAGTTTTCATTGATGTTAATTGAGTTAAAACCCTTATTTTTATTACTTTATGTATTACAAAATTGCTAGCCTTGAAAATAATTTTTTTTTTGCTAGGACTTCCTGAGACATTATTCCACTAGGTGTAAACTTCGGATGTTTTTCAAAGGCTCCTAGGGTGGTTTCCCATACTCATGTTTGAGCCGCCGTTTTACGTAAAAGTCAAACATGGGGCACATGAATGCTCCTAGTTACTAAGCGACTCAACCACCAATCATAAAATTATACATGGTACATATTTAATAAAGACAATTAAACTTTGCACTTAAAAAAAGAGTAAGGAAAAATCCCTACCTCAAATGCGGTTGATAGTCATACTGGCCTGGTTAGAAAGCCTAAACGTCTAGTTCTTCGTCACTTACAATAAATATTGGTATAATTAAGTGATTGAAAATAAGTTCGAACTCGAATTCAAGATACAAGTGCTTATGTAATAAGCTAGGAATAATTAAACTATAAATAAACTATTATTCTTATTTTTCTATGTGAAATAGTAAAATAATTAATACAATGTAATAATAATAGAAATAATATTAACATACATTACATATATAGTGGAACTCAATCTTATTTAAATGGATTTTGGGTTTTAATAAATAAAAAAAAATATAGAACTGGACCATTGATTTACTTGAAATAAATTTGATTGATGGTGGCCCAACAGTAATATCTAAATATAATAAAGGAAGAAGTATTAAGATTAATAATAATACTAGTTATTATATTATTAATAATAATATAAAAGATGATAAATAGCAAATCTTAAGCTAGGTATTACAATCTACCCTACTTGAAAAAAAATTCATCCTCGAAATTGAGTTTACCCTGTTGATTGAGAAATTTTGGATACTTGGGTGTAGTTAAGTGTTGTGTTAGAATCGTCCCTTCACAACGGCACATCGATGGTAACGACAAAATACTTTAAACTCGTTTTGCAATATAATACCACATGTGTTAGACTCCCTATCAGTTTTAATCGAACGAGTCATACTAAAAATATTTACACACTAATCATATGTGTCATTGTTTTAACTCTATCGCACATAATCTAAGTAAATTATGCATGGTTAACTCCTGTAGTCAATTATGATTCACCATTTATAAGATTTTTTATTTGCATTATGCTAATCAAGCAAATAATTGTGAGTCGTGAAATTAAACAGAGATTTGGCACATAGATAACATTTATGAAAAATAATCACATATTACAAGCAAGTTCATATAACATTGCACTTTCTCAAGATTTCACAAGTAATTGCAATAAGTAAATATTACCTGATTGGATGTCGCGCGATGGAGGGATAACCATTTTTTTCTAAATAAAAGAAATTGCGAGTCCACAGGAAAGTAGACCTGCTCTGATACCACCTATAACGCCCCACTTTTTTATAAAGGGTTTTTGAACGTTACTAAAATAAAGAATGCATTTAATTTTTTTTAAACTTAATATAATAAGAAAGTGTATTTAAATGCGCACGAATAAGACACATCTCAAAAACAAATGAAATTATTTTATAAATAAATCCAAAAATCCATCACACTTTCGCTGCGCCACTCTCATTTTATAAAACATAGTCTAATTATAAAAATTTCGCTGCGCCACTTACTTTTTTTTAAAAATAAAATAGATAACTCGAGGGAAAGCAATAATAAAGTTTAAAATAAATTACTAAAAATAATTCTGAAATAAGCAACCTTAGAGTATTAGCTAAGATTAAAAATAAATATTAATAATATTATAATAAATATAGAGATAGTACATCACATTTCTTTGAATTTGACAACCAGTCACAATTCAAAAAGTTAAATAAGTAAAGTGTAAGGTCTTCGGCTATCCCGGCAAAGATCGGCTCATCCACCCATTTAATCAGAAAATAGTTTGAATAATAGGGGTGAGTAACACTTACTCAGTAAGGATTGAAAATAAGCACATATATTTTGTCATCACATATAAAATAGCATAATTTAATGAATTTAAGCACATATATTTTGTCATCACATATACTTTGCCATTTGGCCGAAACCATCACATATACTTTGCCATTGGTCGAAGCCACACATATACTTTGCCATTGGCTGAAGCCACATATATACTTTGCCAATGGCCGAAGCTATACATATATTATTCCAATGGTCAAAGCCTACTTTGCCGTTGATAGAAGTCATATTTTTCCATTGGCTGAAGTCATACTTTGCCATTGGCCGAAGTCTACTTTGCCATTGACCGAAGTCATACTTTGTCATTTGGTCGAAGCCTACTTTGCCATTTGGCCGAAGCTACTTTGCCATTTCACATAAATAAACATAAATTCTTCACATATAATATGCACATCAAATTCAACAATTATAATCACATTGTCAAACATAGAATTCATAAAATTATACATGGTACATATTTAATAAAGACAATTAAACTTTGCACTTTAAAAAAAGTGTAAAGAAAAATCCCTACCTCAAATGAAGTTGATAGTCGTACGAAGCCTGAAGTTAGAAAGCCTAAACGTTTAGTTCTTCGTCACCTATAATAAATATTAGTATAATTAAGTGAATGAAAATAAGTTCCAACTCGAATTCAAGATACAAGTGCTTATGTATAAGCTAGGGCTCCTAATAGGTGAAATTTAACCAAAAATATAAGTTTCGGAGATATTTTGAAAAAAAAATAGAAATAAATTTGGTTTTTGGACCAAACTGAAAAAGGGTGGGGTTGAAATGAAATTTCTAGAAACTCCAACTTAGTCCCTAGGGCAAAAATATAATTTTCTGAAAATTAACTAGGATTTGTGGTTAAATGACACGACTTGGGACTCAATTGAAAGTTACTGAAACATTGATCTGGGGAAAAAGAACTAATTGAAACTTTAAGGGACCAAATCGAAAAACTAAAATTGCCATCAAGTCTAATTTTTTATTAAATTCCCAATAACCAGCCACCCCGTAAACTCCAACCCCCAAAATCGAAACAACACCCTCCTCACAATCGTCATCTCGACATCTCGTCATCCACCATCAATCCCTCTCCCTCCTGCGTCCTCGATCGGCGGCAGCAAACTCATCACCGGTGGCACACGGCGTTCCGTCGCCCCTCCCCCACACGCGCACGCACACATCTGAAAATCGCGCACATACATAGTGATTGTTTCACTCCCACATAAATATAGCAATCACTAACTTCACCATCATTGCACATATACCTCATTATCATCACAAGTCTAACTATTTTTTTGGTTGACAACAAAATATTAGAATTGATGTAAGGAGATATAACTTACTTGATAAAAATCTAAGCTTTTCCATTTTTGCAGAAGTGGCAGCAAGATTTGGAGAAAATGAGAGTATGATGAATAAAACGTGGGAACGTTGGAAGTTTACTAGGCTAACCAAGAACGTGGGATAAGGATTTTGGAGTGGTTAACTGAAAACGTGGTTGGGGGATGTGGGAAAAAAGGAAGTGGGAAGTTTCTCAGTTTCAAAATTCCTCTAATTAAGGGATATAAACTTATCTAAATAGGTTTTAAGAAAAATCGGATAAAACTTCTGATAATATTTAAGTACACACACACATATATATAAATATATGAATTAAGAATAAAATAGAATAATTAATAACAGAAATGGTAAAAATAATAAAAGAATAAATATATAATTAATGTTATTACAGAGTTGGTGGAAGTGGGGCTTATCTAAATTGATTTTGATGAGTTTGACTAAATTTGGGTTTTGATAAATAAAAATATAGAATTTGGACGAGAATGGGCTTATTTTTAAAATGAGTTGATAGTGATCCAACAATATTATCTTGATATAATAACAAAAAAAATATTAAGACTAATAATGATATTAAATTATAATATTACTAATAATAATCATAAAAGATGATAAGACTCAAATTTGATAAATAAAATACTACTTGAGTTTTAAAATCTGAAGAAATACTTATACATGCTTAATAAAATGGAACTCTTCTAAAAATAAATCATCACGTCGGATAGATAAATAAACCTAAAGATTTTCTTATATCGGACCAACGTTAAAAATCCTAAATTCCATAATTAGCTGATCTAAAAATAAAAATTATGGAGTGTTATATCTATAGTTATTCATTCGTGTGATAAAATATGAAGGAAATATTATCAGAAATTTCAAATTAGTTGAATTGTGTCCTTGTAAAATTCAGATAAAAATTCTCCTCTCAACTTAAAATAAGTTGTATAATATATATATATATACTTTATAAAAATATAAACAAACTATTATTCTTATTTTTTATATGAAAGAATTAAATAATTAATACAATGTAATAATAATAGTAATAGTATTAACATACATTACATATATAGTGGAACTCAATCTTATTTAAATGGATTTTGGGTTTTAATAAATTAAAAAAATAGGACTGGACCATTGATTTACTTGAATTAAATTTGATTGATGGTGGCCCAAAAGTAGTATCTAAATATAACAAAGGAAGAAGTATTAAGACTAATAATAATACTAGTTACAATATTATTAATAATAACATAAAAGATGATAAATATCAAATCTTAAGTCAAGGTATTACAATATATGTATTTATTAGTGAAATATAATATAAATATATACTATTCAAATATTTGAATCGAATATTGTGATATTCTTATTCGAATTTGAAAAGAATACGAATGAAAAAATACATTCTTATTCGAATTCTAATTCAAATTTGTCGAATTTGAATTTTCATATTCAAATTCAAATCGCGAATCAAATAAAGAATATTTGATTCTTTTACATCCGTATCCCACATAGCGAAAAACCTAAAAAAACCAAAATCGAGAATAACAAAGAAGAAAAACAACATAAATGAAATAACTTTTTCTTTTTCCCATTATGAGATGAAGGAGAGAAAATACAATTTTATTTTTGTTGCGGAAAGCATGGAGATTAGAGGTTCTCACAGGCCACTCAATCTATAATAATAATAATAATAATAATAATAATAATAATAATAATAATAATAATAATAATAATAATAATAATAATAACAAATATATTTCTATAGTTGTTTTCCTGTCGGAAATATTTTGATAAAAATAGTAAAATCTATTTAAGGCTTATATCATAATTTCTATCTAGATTAATGATGCAAATTGGTAAACGTTGGTACATAAATTTACTATTTAATGTTGAGTTTTTAAATTTGTAGATTCTATATAATTCTGGCAATGTTTTTCGACCATAAATATTATTTGTGTATTTTAGGAAATTAATAACAAAATAAAATGTGTCCTCTTTTTCAATCCATAATTCATTTCTAAAAATTTGGCAAGATTTTTATAATTTATTCATTTTTATATTCCAACATATAAATTTTGTTATTAAATAGTGAACTTTTTTTCTATAATTCAAATTAATGTTGTTTTCAATATTTTGGAAAATAATTAATAACAAATCAAATTACAATCATATTACCATTGTATAAAATATATTTTGGGTATAATTACTGAGGACTAGGTAAATTTAGAGCTCTACAAATAATATATATATATATATATATATATATATATATATATATATACAGATAGAGAGGTCTCAAAATAGTCTATTTTCCCTTACATTTTCAGTTATTATAAAAAGTAATTATATTTTGTACAATAAATAAATATTGATCGATTTTAAAAAGGCACATTTAATAGTCAACCTTGCCCCATAGTTGCCCTTTAATTTTTGTAATTTTTATTTTTATGTGCTTTTCTTATATTCCTAATTTAAAATTACACATTGCTGATTCCAGAAAATTACATTAATTATTACTTGCCAAAATTATGCATATTTTCAAAGAATCTGTAAAAAAATAAATAAATGTTGATCTCTTTTAAAATGGCATGTTTTACGTTAAAGACCCATAATCACTCTTTAATTTCTATAATTTTTATTTTATGTATTTTTATACTTTCCTAATTTAAATTATATAATGCTGATTTTCATGAAAATAAAATGATTATCACTTGTCAATTTTTTTTATATATTTTAATTAATCATATATATGATAATCGAAAATCTATATATCCATACAACGCGGTTTTCATTCTAATGTCAGAAGGTTTCTAAAAAAAGTACATTATTAGTTTTGTGTTATAATTTTTATTATATGATTTCATACTTGCATTTTGAATAATATAGCATTGATATATTAAATAATGGATATCACAATATTCGTGGTTAAATACAAAATAGGATATTAAAATACACAAAAAGTTTTAAAATTATTTTAACTTAATTAAAAATGATACAATATTTCAAATACAATCATCCAAATATTGAAATACTTTCTTAATTTAACTTATCTATTACTGACACATGAAATTACATTAATTACTACTTGACAATTTTTTTTTAGGTAATCATATAGATAATAATTGTAGAATCTAAATATTATTTCACTAGGATCTTCGTTCTAATGTCGGAAAATATCAAAAAAATGCACAGACGTATTTAGTTTGTGTTCTAATATCGGAAGGTTCTTAAAAGATACCGAATAAACATTGTAAGCTATTTCGTTAAATATAAATTAATAATGAATAATAATTAATTAATATAAAAACGATACAATAATAATCATGGTTAAATACAAAAATCTAGAAATTAAAATACTCAATCTTCAAAATCGTGGTTAAATTAAAATCGATACAATGATACAAACACAAATTTTCAAATATAGAAATATATCGAATAAAATAACATAAGTTATAAGCATTCAATTGATCTATAAAATTTTTTCCGTAAATATTCCTTATGGTTGTGTTATATATGTGTCCTTGACATTGCTCATTCATTCTTATACAATTCACTTTTATATTAGAAATCATCTTACGAGCAATTAACTTTCAAACTCAAAAAAATAAAAATTGGTCCTCATGTTGACCCTAATCATAGACTTGAACATGATAAAAATACGAGAGTCGTGAAAAACTCTACTTTTTGCGGCTTTACGAGAGCCAACTTATAATGATAAAACACAAACTCACATCTCGTACATCGCATGGGTCAAAAACTAGTGGAATCTAAGATAACATATTTTTCATTTATAAACTTATAAATTTTATTTCATTATACAAGGCATTAGGTAGTGCTTGGATATAATAATTTTTAGGAATTTTTTTGATAGTGGAAAATTTTGATAAAGAAATGTAAATAGAAATGATTTTTTTTTGGAAAAGTACACTATTCACCCGCCCTCACTTTTTCTTACTTTTCTTACACAAATCACATCTACCCACTTTCTAAAAAAAAATACCCAAATTATTATTATAGATTTTTCCATTAATTTCACTATTTACTCACACACATATTTTTAACTACCAATCATATTTAATTATTATTTTATTATTTTCATATCACATCATCTTTCATCATTACATATCCATTAACATTTCCAAAAAAACATTTTATTCTCCCTAACAATTTTTCACACTATTCTCTAAGAAAATTCCCAAAATTAAAGTATATCCAATCACAGCCTTAGCTTCTAATAAGTGTTATTGTAGATATGCGTATTTTGGTTTTTCAATTAAAGATATTTTTAATACTTTTATACTGGGGATCAACCTTGTGCTCTAGTGGTTGAGACATATGTTGTAAGGGTGAATGAACCGGGTTCGATTCCACACGAGTACGTGTGTCCCCTCCCCAAGTTCCCTCCATTGTACTAAAAAAATACTTTTATACTGGGAATGACAGGTTTGGACTTTGAGTGTATTATTTTTATTGAATTAAAATATTTGTCTTGTAAATATCACGCGACATTAGTTTCTAGTGCAAATTTCATTCTGTGGTTGATTTTTCAATTAATTAAATAACTAAAATGTCAGTTACCTCACCTAAAAAGAAAAAAAAGAAAAAAAAAAAAGAAAGTAATACGTTGCGATAATTTCAATTTCACCGGTTTTATTAGTAGAAGTTCCGGCAACCACGCGAGCAACAACGTCGTGTGGGGACTTTCTTCTCCTCATTCATTCCTCTTCTTGTTTCAAATCTCTTTTCTAAAGTTCCCCGTTTTCCAATTTCTTAAACCCTATCGAATATTGCGGAAATATACTGGTCAGATCGATAATCGAAGTGAACAATTTGTGAGAGAAGAAATGGTGATGGTAACAACAGTACGAGATTACATAAATCGCATGTTACAAGACATTTCTGGCATGAAAGTTCTCATCCTCGACTCTCATACGGTGCTGTTTCTTGATTATACCACTTTCCTTATATATATATATATATTATCTCAATTAAGTATTCATCTTTGAAGTTCTGTTGTTTTCTTAACTTTAATGTTTGTTGATCGACTGTATACTCATACTTTTGAGTATTAGAAATTAACATTCGAAACGAAGGATGTATTGCATTGATTCAGATTAAAATAGGGGAATTCTGGTGTTGAGTTTTTGGTGGTGACGAAATCATGGGGCAATTGTTTACTGGAATTTAGCTTGATAAGATCTTTGTCTGTAAATTGGAGATTCGATTCTTTTTGGTCTTTTACATGGTGTGTAATGTGGTAATAAGATAGAACACAAAATAAGAAATAGCTTAATAAACCGATCACAGTTTGTGTTCCTAGTATTTTTTTGTGGAAGGTTCAGTGTGCTAATATATATTTCAAAAAGTGGAATGTTTATCAGGACTTCGGCTCTAATAAAATTCTATATTGCATCTTTTAATATTCAATCATTTGCAGTAAAAAATTTACCTTTTCCTTTCCCCCCTTCTAGTTTTATGACTTGGGGGCCTTATGGCAGCTCTTAATTGTTTAATCCAAAACTTATTAACTAGGGGAACAAGGATAACTGTAAGGACTTCTTTTGCAACGCAAGAAAAAATTAATTGATTTTGTAGTCTAGGCTAATGTACTTATTTATTTAAGTTTGATCTTCAACGGGTTGCAGGTTAGTATTGTGAGTGTAGTATATTCTCAATCGGAGCTTCTTCAAAAAGAAGTGTTTTTGGTGGAACTTGTAGATTCCATTTCCATGTCAAAAGAACCCATGTCACATCTTAAAGCTGTTTATTTTCTCCGTCCAACGTCTGAGAACATTCAGCTCATGAGGCGTCAGCTGGCTACTCCTAGGTTTGGAGAGTATCACCTCTGTGAGTATCATTTTACATTAAATGATTCTAATCACAAAAAATATAGGAAATAATTATTTTTTGCTGCCAGAATTTCAGTTAGATTTTACCCAAGAAGTGATTAGTATTTTTAATTATGAAATGCTTGAACTCATCTGATTTTTACTGGAATGTAGCATGGAAGAGTGATTGTAGTTCTTTCTGTTTGGTCATGTTGTTTACAGTTTTCTCCAATATGTTGAAAGATACTCAACTTCACAATTTAGCCGATTCAGATGAGCATGAAGTAGTTCAGCAAGTGCAGGTAACTTTAAATTCCATAAAAGTGGCTCTTGCTTCTCTGCGACGATGAGCTGATTCCGTTTTTATTCAGAATGCTGGGAATGTTAGATTAAACAGTGCTTTTAATTGGTCTAAACTATCAAATAGGCTGGAATTTTGAGAACTGCTTAATTGTAGTTAGATAAGTTATTGATTCTAGTTATATCATTTGGTTTGAGTCTCGTAGATGGACATAGGATATGATTATTTCCTTGATATGCAGGAGTTCTATGCAGACTTTGTTGCAGTTGATCCCTATCACTTCACTTTTAATATTGCATCAAACCACATGTATATGCTCCCAGCTGTGGTGGATCCATCAGGTTTACAACATTTATGTGACCGAGTGGTTGATGGAATTGCTGCCATTTTCCTGGCTCTGAAACGAAGGCCTATTATTCGTTATTCACGAACATCTGATATTGCAAAAAGGATAGCACAAGAAGCGTTGGTGAGACACCTGTCACATAGCTGATTCAAGTGTACCCATAAATGTCACTTAGTTACTTCAAGAATTCCTAATCTCATGACCTAAATTTCCTCTGATTTTTATCATATGTTTCTTTTTGCTAAATCGTACTCAGCTTTCTAATTGTAAAGGTAGTACAGAACTGACTTCAGCTTTCTTGTCCGCTGACACTGCAGAAGCTGATGTACCAGCAGGAAAGTGGTCTCTTTGATTTTCGACGATCAGAGGTTTCTCCATTGTTGCTTATTGTTGATAGGCGGGGCGACCCTGTCACTCCCCTGCTGAACCAATGGACATACCAGGTTATGCTCTCTTCATAGAGGATTAATATTTTCAATAGGTAATTGGGATGTCAAAAATAGCAACTTATTTGCTATTGTTATCCATAGGCGATGGTTCATGAATTGATTGGCATCAAAGACAATAAGGTAGACCTCAGAAACATTGGAAAGTCATCAAAGGATCAGCAGGTTGTTCTTATTTTTAAAAGCAATGTCTTTCTACCTCTGTTTTCCAATGCATGGTGAAGTTTGAAACTTCCAGCTTGGTATTCGTGCTCTCAGGAGGTTGTGCTGTCTTCTGAGCAAGATGCCTTTTTCAAAGCCAACATGTATGAGAATTTTGGAGATATTGGAATGAATATTAAAAAGATGGTGGATGATTTTCAACAAGTTGCAAAAAGTAATCAGAATATTCAAACAATAGGTTCGTTATCAGTCATGTGTTTTGTTTTAGAAAAAAACAAAATATTCCATCATATGTTTTGTTTTGTGGTTATATAATTCTCTCAACGTTTGCAGCTGGTGACCATTTCAGAAATGTTGACATATTTGAATTTGTGCAGAGGATATGGCTAAATTTGTTGACAACTACCCAGAATACAGAAAAATGCATGGCAATGTTTCCAAGCATGTGACATTGGTGACAGAAATGAGCAGGATTGTTGAAGAACGAAAACTAATGTTAGTTTCACAAACAGAACAAGAATTGGCTTGCAATGGTGGGCAAGGGGCAGCATTTGAGGTAGTATGGTACTTCGTCTAGTATCAAATTATGAGTGACTTTATTAACTTAATAGGTTTGTATGTGGTCCTGAAATTTTGAGATTCTTGTTCCAACAATCCTTCTGCCACAGACCATCAAGGCATCACAACGCGTTTAATGAAGGGCAGAACCTTATAGATGGCTAAACGTGCTGATGGACTGGCAGAAAAATAAAAATATGGATAAATGGAATATAGTCACTAATATGTGGTGAAGCTATACCTTAGCACCTGTGAGTGGTTGCAGAGGTTGCTACACAAGCAATTTTAGAGTTATATACAAAAGTTAATTAGAAATTAACAAATACTTCTTCATTTTATCCAAAAAATACAATAAAAGCCAGGAGAATTGATTCAAGTGGTCGTAAAGTAAGAGCTGCTTCATCTAATAGTTTAGTCCTTAGGCCGACATTAAATTAAATAGAGAGACGGGAGTAAACCATTTCACATAGCCGGGCTCTTGCCCGTTCTTTCTTTCGTGGCATGTGCTAAAGGAAGCGTAGAAGTAAGAGTAGGAGTAGCAGGCACTGGTCTTGACCCTTACCCCCGTAAGGGGATCTAAGACCTTTAGGCCAATTAGACTGAATTAAGTACATCTCGTATTTGAGGTTGTTTAGGGTCTGAATCTGATCAACGGTTGAACCTCCACATATTCAGTATTACCTGGTAATTGATTGGATTCTGAGATACATCATGGCTCAACTGAAGTGACGTGTTATAACCATCCTTGGTCTTTGCAATACAAGAAATGATTGGAATATGATCGGCATTGTTATGTTCAAGTTATGGACCAAGTATCTTATGAAGAATGTGATTGAATAAAATTTGACAAGTTCAGTTAGTCAAACTGATTAATTTGCTTAATTGTCCCAATTCATGGACCTATAACGGACATGCTGTGACTTTTGTTGCTTAGGTAGTGCTGAGTGCTGGATAAACACTCTTAACAAATTGCATTAATCTGCAATGAAGAGTGGTTGAGAAGTAATGGTGTAGATTACAACCATATGGTAATTCTGGGAGTTGATTCTACTTGCTTCCCCTTGTTTCTAATTTCTATGTCAAATTGGCACACAAGAAAGATCAATGATGCTGTTAATTCAGCACTTAAAATGATGTCAGAATTTTTTATCCGACTGCGAAGCATCAAGATTGTGAAATTATTGTGAATATTCACACGAGACAAGCCAAAGCATGGTTATAAGGTTTTTCATTTTAGGAAACTTTTCTTTTTTGGCTCTAGATCTCAGGTTCTGCGTGATGATCTTATTTTTCTGTAGCTGTTCCAATTCAAAGAAGGGTATCTAATCTGTGTAATTGTCTTCTACTGTGTGCTTCTGTGCAGGCTGTTACAAATCTGTTAAATAATGAAAATGTCTCTGACATTGACCGTCTCCGCCTGGTCATGCTGTATGCTTTGCGATATGAGAAGGAAAGTCCTGTTCAGCTGATGCAGTTATTCAATAAATTGGCTTCCCGGTCTCCCAAGTATAAGCCAGGGGTATGACATTTTCAATTATGGAGTTAGGTTGTACAATTTTAACTTCTTGGTTGCTCCATTTATTCAATTGCTGCTCCCTGCCAGGGGAGTTGGTGTAGAGATGTTTTGATTCTCTTGCTTCTACCGCTTGTCTTTGCCTACTACTTTCTTTTATGGGTAATCTGACATCTTCCTGCCCAAAAGATTGGGGCACCACCGCATGCAACATTCAACCAGGCTGGGAGATGGTGGGGGGTGTTATTTTTTATTAATTGTTTTCCATTTTCCCCGTTTTCCGCCTTCCTTTTTGTTGGGGGGGGAGATGGTTGGACAGAGAGTGGTGAGATGGTTTTCTCAGGACTCCAACATGGGCTTCACCAGTGATATTGGTTTCATTCTTCACATGAGTATGTTTGCATCAAGCCATCATGCTTTTTAATCATACTGGATAGGTGTATCTACTCTATCCTACTGAAATTTTCCTTTCAGAAAATTATTTTAGAGGATAGGTTAAATAGTGTTTGAGGAACTGACAAAAAGCCCAAGAGGATAGTACATTACTTTACCTGTTTTACTTATCAGTGCTTTGTGTTATTTTTGTCTCTGTTTTGAAGCCACCATCTCCCGGTGACTTGATTAGTCTGGAAAAACTATGCTGCTTTCTACACAATAATGCGAAAAATATACATGACATTCTTTATGTTGGATTGACAGCTTGTGCAATTCCTACTAAAGCAAGCAGGGGTTGATCGGCGAACTGGGGATCTTTATGGAAACCGGGATCTGCTTAATTACGCACTTAACATGGCTCGTGGCCTCAAAGTTTGTCTATAAACCTCTGCATCTATTTTGCTTGAATCATTGGTTCTAGATGCTGAAAATGAATTTTCATGCTTTTTCAGGGGGTGGAGAATGTGTACACCCAGCATCAGCCTCTGCTATCTCAAACAATGGAGAGCATTGTTAAAGGCCGTTTGAGAGATGTGGACTACCCTTATGTTGGAAATCATTTCCAGCAAGCTAGGTGGGGTTTCTAAAGGTTTATTTTTGGTCATATGGTTTGCCTCAAGATCTAATGTGGTTATTTTTTATGCTCATTTTAGTGTCTGATATTAACTGTGTATATTTTTAAACTAGTAGCATTGAAAATATGGTGTGATTAGAGTGTTTTTTCGCAAGAAAAGCTCTTTAAATATAATTTAAATGAGCTATCATAACTGTCGATGTAAATCTTCCATACTCTTGAGCCAGGTTATGCAAACCTATTTGTTTTTTTATTCAAATCCACTGTTAAAAATTGTGCTCGTTCCAAGGATACCAATTTGTGCATTCGGTACTTGAAATCAGCAGGTCTTAAGAGGATTGGTAATTGGTGGATCTTAACCTAGAAGACGAAAACGAAGTTGAAATCAATCAAGGTATACTACTAGCATCACGATTGTGGCCAACAAGCCAGATGACAGTATGTTGCCTTATAGTCCAGTCCACATAATTACTCCTGACTGGGCTTAAAAACTCCCCAGATGTGGAGTCAAGTGGTTATGCTTACGTTCTTGAGCATACAACCATAGGTTATCTTTCGCAGTAATTTGGGATTGGAGAATTGGAAATTGGTCTCCCACCATCAACCACAATTTAATATGTGATTTCTCATGGCAGAATGACAGCGTAAGTAGGAAACCAAATTTCAACTAGGGTTAATCAAGCCTTTAGCTGGGAATAAGCTGTGTTGCATTCAGGTTTGATCATAGCTTAGAAAATCATTAATTGGAGACGGAATTATGGCTCATCGAGTAGAGAAGTTATTGATGCCAAGTGCTCTATGTTGCCTTAGGATAAAAATCTAATCTTGCGTTATATGTTAGTTGAGAGAGTAGAAACTTGAGATGAAGGAGAATATGTAATGGATATAGAAACTTGGCTTGCAACTAGGCTCCTGAAAAACAGATCATTGTTTGATTTTCACAAATTGTCATGTACAATATCTTATTTACTTCTAAGTATGTGTAGCACATTAATGAATTATATAGCGTCTATATGATAATTATCTTCGGGCATATTTCTTTGACAGGCCACAGGATGTGATAATTTTCATTGTTGGTGGGACTACTTACGAGGAGGCACGCTCTGTTTCTCTACAAAATGCTACAAATTCTGGAATTCGTTTCATCCTTGGTGGTTCAGCTGTCCTCAATTCAAAGAGGTTTGTGTGGATTTTAGTTGATATAAAATGTTTTTACTGAGCTGACAAAATTAGTCACCATTTGTTCATCTGCTCTTTAATTATGTTCAATTTTAGTGCAGATAGACTACTCTCTCTGTACACTTGAAAAGTTTTATTTTCATTTTTTGTACTTTTCGCTGTTAAATTTCTGTTAGATGTACATTTCCATTTTGTGGATTGCCTAAAATTATATAAATGAACATGTAGGTTTTTGAAGGACCTTGAAGAAGCTCAGAGAATTACTCGGACGACCAGTAATGTGATATGAGAACTTAATGACACGGCACTTTACCTTTGTGAAGAGATGTAAATTAGCAGTATCGAGGATTTTGCATGCGATATTCTTGGTCAAAACTGTACAGAAGCTTGATAGTCAATGATTGATTTTGGTTCACTGAGATATTTGGTTGCCCGATTGAGGTACAGCTGAAACCGAGTTTGTTTGACGAATATGCTATAGAGATACAAAGAATACATTGACCAACGTTGTAGATGGTTTTAGCTGGAGTGTGTTTGCTGTTCAATACGATTTTGATTATGTATGTAGTTTTGATTGTACAATTACTCGTTTGTTGTTTATACGTCGATTTTTTTGGTGTAATTGAAATTCATTTTGTTGGAGGCTGCTTACTTGTATGTGATGTGTACTTCAAAAAGACTTGAAATGTTGTTTTTGACAGAACTAGGCTCTATTCTCATATTTCTTAATTGGATGCATGGGATCTAACTCAAAACCCAACATTTGCGGATTGCAATTAGTTACCGATAGTAAAATATTTAATGTTCCTGTTTGCAAACACTAAAGAAAAGTGATTCTCAACTTTTAGTTGGAAAACAAAAATTAATTTGTAGTGTTTGCAAATGTAAGGTTGTGTTTGCTTGTATTTCCATTTCCATAATTTTCATGAGATGTATGATTGTTTGTGGAATAAATAAAATATTTTCTTGAAAAAAATATCATTTTTCTCCAAAATTAACTCACGTTCTCCTTCTCATTAACATTTTCCAATAGCCAAAAAAACTAAATATTTCTTTCTTTATTAAATTCACATAACGAATTAGGTAATTTCTTCAATTTATCAACAATTTTTTTACTTTTTTTAATCGTGATAACAAAAGGTATAAAATTAGATCCATATTGCCTATTTTTTTTTGAGGAAAAATATTGCCTATTTTTGGTTTGGTGTTTTTATTCAATTTTCTTGCATTATATTTTACACTATTATTTTCACAAAAAATCTCACAAACAATCATCAATCTCTAAAAAATTCTCCATCACATCAACACAATAATTATCTTTTTTGTACACATCCAACTTTGACTTTTAAAAATAATGTCATCACTATCCACTCAGAAAATGAAAGTGGACGGAAGGAAAGCACAAGCCTTATGAAACTGCTTGTACTTTCCTTCTGCCTACTTTCATTTTTCTGATGAAATTATTTTTAAAAATCAAAGTTGGATGTGTTCAGAAAAAATAATTATCGTATTGATGTGGTGGAGAATTTTTTAGAAATTGGTGATTGTGAAATTTTGTGTGGAAATAATAGTGTAAAATATAATGCAAGAAAATTGAATAAAAATTAAATTAAAAATAGGCAATATGGTGTAACACAAATTTTTTGTCTGCAAATATTATAGACAAGAAAAAGTAATACAAATAAAATTTATTGAATCAACTGAAATAAAAGGAGTACAATTCCTAATAATCCTCTGATTTTTCTCTTCAAGAATAATATTTGAATTTTTGAAGATAGATTCGTCGCTTGATCTCCTTCGAGCTTGAATTTGAGCCGGAATAACGTTAATTCGAGGGCTTGACAGCTTAATTCAGAATTAAACGCTAAACTTGAGTCGAATCCGTGATGAACGCCTTGAATTGCACCTTGAACACCGTGGACTTCCTTGGATTTAGACTTTTTGATTTGAGAGAATTCGCCTCTTGCTTGGACTTCTTCTCTAAGATTTTTTTTTGTGTCTATGAATTATGAAGAGGGCCTCCAGGTGTAGGATGAAATTCTTGCCATAATTGTCGGATGAAACGAGGCGATTTGATTGGCCGATCATGATTTGTCTTGCATATCTTGCCATAATCAAAAGATTGTGATTTGATTTGATTTGACTTGATTTATTTACCAAAACATTGGTAAATCACTTCCTTATTTGCATGATCTTGTCTTGATGGCCAAGAATGGAGATTTTGACACTAGCAATATTTGGCAGTAAATTTAGGTGTCTACATATGGATCTCATTTTATACCTTTTGTTATCGCGATTAAGAGAAAAATAATAAAATTATTGATAAATTAAAGAAATTACAAAATTCTTTATGTGAATATAAGCGAGAAAAATAAATAGCATTGTTGGGTATTGCGAATGTGAAAGTAAAAGAGGAGTGCGTTAATTTTGTAGAAAATGAGTTTTTTTTTATAAAAAATTATTTTTTCCATAAACAAACACACATCTCATAAATTTTTTTTTCCAAAAATGGAAATTACGGAAATGAGAATACAAGCAAGCACAATCTAAACTTTTGCTATTGCATTTGTTTATACTTTATTTAATCGAAATCTAAAATTTGGGGGTGATCTAAAAGTTGGGGATGTGGTGCTTTCGATATTGGATATGTGCTTTTGGTATTTTTGTAAATAAGAAGTTTGTTTTTGAGATTTTCATTCTCAAATTATGTCATAATCCAAAAGTGATATTTCTTCCTATATATCATATCTTTCATATATGGGTGTTTTTGTCACCAAAGCTAATTTTGAAAGTGTGTTTTCCCCAAATATTCCAACTTTTATTTTTTCAACTTTTAGATTCCATTTGCAAAAGATACTACTTTTTTTATTCTCAACTACTGCTATAAATCCATAATTATTTGCAAACCAGAGATGAAGCTATTAAAGGGCCAAGGGGCACTGCCCCCCCCCCCCCCCAAATTTTGAAAAAGAGCAGGGGTATTTTGGTCATTTTATTTTTTAAATTTAAACTAAATAAAAAATAGAAAAATAGGAAAAAAATCTTGAATTATATTGCATTAATTTTTCCTATTTTAATTCGTGAATCTTAAAAAATATGAGTCTTCGCCATTTTTCCTCTTTTCTTAAAATTTTGTAGATTTTTTAAGCTCCCCATGAACTTTAACTTGATTTTTTGCATAATTCTCTTGTGTCTCTATTTGTCTTTTTTGGTATATTGATGTAATTGTATTTTATTATTTATTTTTGAATATTAGATGTGATTGAATTAATATAATGACTTAATCTAAAACTTCTATTTATTTTAAATTTGATGTATTCTTTTTTCATTTTAATATGTGGCAATGGTCAAATGGTCTACTTATGTTTTGTAAAAATGATAAATAGTCATATTTTTCAAATATATATTTTCTAACCATTTTGATATATTCATACCTTCTTGTGTTATCTGGTGATGTACTTGATTATATTTCAAAAAATTGATGTCATATATTTTCGGTACTGAGTCATGGAACGGTCACTAGAAATGAAAAAAAGACCAAGTGGAAATTTGAACTAAAAAATGATTAAAAAAACATGTTTAAAACTATTTTATTATGGAGATATGTCCAAAAATCCAACGAAAACTTTATATATTAATATTGGTTGGGCCCCTACCCGAAATTCTTGGCTCGTCACTGTTGCAAACACTACCTTATTGAGACATGCTTGGCGATTCTTGAAATTGGATCTATATTGAACCATATATGAAATTGATTAATGAAGTCCTTCACAAGTCACAACCATAGTCATTAATATAAAACTAGTGAATCCTATGTTAGCCATTAAAACACCATATCCAGAATGATTTACAATAGACCACTGTTCTTATAATGAAAGCAATGACTATGACTGTTAGATTCATTTGAGTTAAATAATTCCAAGAAAAGTGGCCGATACTACTGCAAGTCCTGTCAGGAAAATAAATTAATGATGTGCTAAAGCATAGAATTCAATTTGGGATAGGGTTAATTATTATTCCTACCAGTTCCTTTTTTGGCATTTAACACTTTGTACTGTCTAAGGTTGTTAGAACATTACCAAACGACTCTCTAATTAAAAATATTCTTTATTTTAAAGAGTCATACACTAAAAATCATCTCCAACAAACTCTTTATTTTAATTTTAAAATTTGCACTACAAGAAAAAAACCAATTTACCTACAGAAAAATCTGTAGGTAAGTATTAAGAAAATTGTAAAATGTATGTAAAATTATTGTAGGTAAAATCATTGTAGGCAATAGATTTATCTACAGAATCTAAAACTGTTGGTATCTACCTACAGAAAATCTGTCGGTAAATTGAAAAACTATCGGCAATCTGTCAGTAATTTGTGGGTATAATTTGGGAAAAAATAATATTTTTTTATTCTGTAGATATTCTAAGATAAAATTTAGTGACAAAATTATTTCTGTCAGTAAACTGGAATTTTCTTGTAGTGTTAAAGAATGAGTTTTCACTCTCCAAATTTAGAGAGCAAAACAACTCTCTATAATTAATTGCATTAGTTGATCAATTACTTACAAATCCTATTTATTGTTTTCTTGCACTATTAATGACCATTTTGGAAGGCAATTTCCAAAAATCACACAAAGTTTGAAATAAATAGTCAAATACAAAGAGTGTGTTGGAAGAGTCTCTTGGGGATGTTCTAAGCCTGTAATACTTCTTTTCTTTAATCCACAACATTTTTTTTATTTAAATTTTTTATGAGGATACTAAGGTTTCTCCCATTCCTTTTTAGGTAACTCGAACCTGTGATCAACTACCATAAAATACAAGCTACGTCGTAAGATCAAGATACAAGCTACCTTGTCTTGTCTTAATCCATAAAATAGGTGAAATCCAGCGATTCAAATTTAATAAAGTCCGATTTTCATGAAAAAATCTACTATGTTAATTTTCATGAAATTGTCTATTGACTCAAAATCAGAAGGCAAAAATTGTAACTCTATTGCAATTCTTTTTGGCTTATTGCAATATATTGTTATTATTATTGTTTTTTTTCTGAGAGATTATTATTATTATTATTATTATTATTATTATTATTATTATTGTTATTATTATTATTATATTATATTATGTTTTTTTTTTATAAGAAAGAAAACAACAAAAAAGCTGGACCATGGAGTTTCTAGAGATGAGACCAAAATATATATGAATAAATATTGACATGATATAATACAATGTTTTAAAAAGTACTAGGCGCTAGTCAGACGACAGACTGGTCTAGCGCCTAGGCGGATTTTGGGTAGGATTAGGTGGAATCTGGGCGGGGTTAAGCGGGGTCTAATAGGAAGAATAACGTAGGCGGACAAGGGGGGCCTAGCGCCTAGGAGGAGACTAATCGGGCCTGAGCGGGAATTTTTAGAACAATGATATAATATATAGTAGATTTTATGGTCAAGCCGAAAAGTCTAGGAATGACAGTAAGACGGGTTAAAACCGAGTCCCGTATCAAACCTGCCCCATACGAGACGGGTTTATTAGATCCGACAAAGTGGGTCCCTGACAAAAAATCTAAAATCAGCCCGGGTCCGGGGAAGGTAATGGATCATATTGGACCCCCCCCCACCCCCGGTACATTATTTTTTTTCTTTTTATTTTAAATTTTTTTCCACCTTTGTTTACATTACAAACTTGACTTCTTTACATTGTTTATTAATTTTCCTACCTCAGAATGTTTTACTTTAGATTTAGTTGTTAGCAAGGCTGTTGAGATGACATGAAATGCAAATATCTAATTTCGAAATATGCTCAAGGTTGTTGCATGCTAACAGGTTTCACAATTGCACCTTTAAACTGTGAGAATATAATGACGGACGGGTCTAGACCCGCCCCGCGGGTCATGTAGCAGGACGGGTCAGATCTTAAAGCGGGTCAGATTGGGTCTCGGTTTTACCCTTTTCCTTGGCAGGGCGAGTTCAAGTTTGGTTAGATCCGTCCCGTTGCTATCCCTAGAAGTCTCCTCTTTGTCCCAAGCACTAGTACATAAAAGCCCATATAAACCACCAAATATGCATCAGTTTTCGAGGAAACCCGATGCATAAAGAGGAGCGATGGCAATTTTGAAATTAAGACAAAGTCTTTGGGCATCGGTTGTTAATAAAAAACCGACACCTCTAATTTTTTTATTTTTTTAATTAAACTAAAAACTTTGGGTCTCGGTTTTTAAAGAAAATCGAGGCTTTTGATTACACTTTAGGTATCAGTTGCTTGGGACCAAATGACACCTATAATTTGTTTCCAATTAAACCTTAGCCCAGCCCATTCGTTTTTACTTAACTTCAACTTTTCCAAATTTCCTGAAGTACGAGCGACAAATTTCCAAATTGGAACATATATTGAAGATTTCAAGTGTTCTTGGCTGGTTGTAAAAGCCCTGGAGCTTTGAAATGTGAACAAACTAATTAAGAAGAAAACTATCTTTTTCTTACTGTGTTGAGCATAGAACATGCTCTCTTTTTTTCAGAATTGTTAATTAATTATATGCTTTTCTTTCTCTAATATTTCGCTTGACCTTTGTGGATTATACCATGTAGTCGTATTGGGACATTTGATCTTACCTAACTTATCGTGTCACGAAATTGTTGTTGGTTAGGGTAAGATAGAGAATATTGGCCCCAATATTTTCGGCAACCGTGTCCTGGATTTTTTCTTTAATTTTTTTTTCATTTTAGGTAGTACTAAATAGTTTATTGGCATGAGGTAGGAAATTGAAACAAAAATTGTATTAAAAAAAATAACAATAGGCATCGGTTGTTGTTACAAACTGACGCCTAAAATAACTTTATGTGTCGGTAGTTTGTGGGAAACCGATGCCTTTGGTAAACATTATGCATCTGTTTTTGCTTAGCAACCGATGCCTATTGTTTACTTTAGACATCAGTTGAAACCGATGCATATATTTATGACTATCAGCATAACATTCATAAGCAGTTGGAACTTATGCTTAAAGTCGTTTACAACCGATGCAAATGGTCAATTTTGTACTAGTGAAGCTATGACAAGTCAATTATATATTGATATTTAGATATATATACTATAATTATAATATAATCCCATTTTCCTATGACTTCCAAAACTTAGCTGAGCTCTTTCTTTCACATTCCTTGGCGTACTCTTTATCTCTTACCTTTATCTAGATTAATTAATCTATATATATATATAAAGAGAGACTATTCTCAAAATAGTATTCATAAAATTTTCCCGTGTTTCATCCCTATAAAAAATAATAAAAGCCTGTAAAAAGAAAAGGTAAAAAATATTTGTAATTTTATGGTTTCCAAATATGTGTACTACATTAATTGGTTTTTCAAATGTGTGTTTGTACTGCATTAATTATTATATTTGTCTTTTTATTTTTTTTAAATTTAATAACTTTTTCATTTTTGATTAGTTTTTTTACGTATAATATATCAAACTAATCATCCTTTTACGATCTTCGCTTTGACACTCATATTGCACAAATAAAAAAAATTAAATATAAAAAATAAATAAAAGATATATTTACTCAAAATTTTATTTTATAGTGGGTTTTAAAATTATGCATTCAGATTATTGAACAATTTGTATATTCATGTATTTTGACTATTATAATTTCTTATTTTTAATAAATTGGGTTTTCATCATCCTTATTAATGTAAAGTTAAATTGACAACAACTTTTATACTTTCTTAATTTAAAAACTATAAAATTCTTAGTTTCATAATCGGATTTTCACATAATTCATACTTTCCTAATTTAAAATAATAATTTTATATTTTTATCTTCAAAAAATAATGAAGATCACTGTATAAAAAACTGATATGAATGCTTATATTTTTATAATTGGTAAGCTTTTCGCCAGATTCTGAACTATAATTTAGTACTTAACAATTTATTGATAGTCTAAACTTCTTGCATTCAATAAAAAATATTTTTATAAAAATATAGTTAGTACATCGCACAGTTTAAAAATACCAAATATGAGAACCCGAATAGAACATAATAATTGAAAATTCCAAATAATACAACACAAATCCCCACAATAAAAAATTTAAAATTTAAAAATTGACTTAACAATGTGAAAAAATAAATACATGACAAAATTCGCAAAAGTAGATATATCTCCAAAAACGTAAATATAATAAAATTAATAATATTGCCTAAACGACTACGTTTTATTATCTCATATTTTCTTAATTAATATACTTAGTACTTCTACACCTATGAACAAATTTGGAAAATAATTTTGAATTCGAATTTACTATTACAACCTTGAAAAAAAGTATGACATATAGTTTCACACTTATTAAAAATCTAAATGTGACTAAAACGAAATGGACGATGAAGGTGCACCTGTGCAGTTTTATGAAAAATCAGTTTTAAAAGATCGAACACAATATGATTTGGAGGTATGATATTTTTTCATTTTTGACTTTATTAGTAAAAAAATTAAACATTTTTATTGCTTGATGCTATATTAAATCATTACAATGTAGGAGATAAAATCCGTAGAACTATTAGAAAAATGCACATGTCACAGTACAAAACGAACGCCTCACACATATACACCCGTGCATCGTACGGGCAAAAGACTAGTGTATATAATAACAAACCTATTTCCAATTTTGTTTTCCCTTTGAATGCACTTGCTAAAAATAAAAATAGATATTTTTAATAGAAAGAAAATTGGCAAATATATTAAATGGTATTAATTATCACATATAATTACCATTTATATGATTCATACAATTTATGCCATATTTCTGCAAGATTATAAAATATAATTGTAATCATTTAATTTTAGTTATTAGATATTAACTTTCCATTTTAATTTTAATCAATATATATTCACTACTTTACTTAGAAAATTAATAAAAAGAAAAATTCGAGTGAAGAGCTGATCAACTAACGTATATATAGAATGGACATTAATTTCACAAAAGATATAAATAAGTGGTATATCTGAAAAGAAGTGTTCCAGCTTCAATACATTCAATAATTATATAAGTTTAATATATATATATATATATATATATATATATGATTTGGTTCAAATGGGATATCCCCCTTATATGAGACAGTGGGGTTTATTATAGCCGCTGGATTGAGTTTTTGGATGATTCTGATTCATCCCATTATTTTAGGCAAGTTGTTAATAGATTTAAATCAAAAAAATCAAAAGTCTATTTTTTATTATATTTTGATTTTTCTAGTAAGGTTATTTTTGTCATTTTGATTGGGTGTAAAAGGTAAGTTATTATTTACATTCTTTAATTGGTGCTATTTTTGGGGAGTTCAAACAACACGTCTGTTTCTGATAGAGTTCAAGTTTACGTACTCATTCTCTCCCTATTCTCGAAAATTTCTCTCTCTTTGCAAATTCTCTCTCTTTTCAACACGTCTGTCCGTCTGTCTTGTCCCTTCTCCACTGCGCGGCCGCCTTCTACTTTGGAGGAGTTCTTCAATTTTTCGCAGATTTCTTCGTTGGGTTAGAGATTAACGCATAGTTTTTGGTAAGTTTTGGCACAATTTTTGTAGTTTCTTGATATGTAATTATAACCCAATACTTGAAAAAGTTTTTAGAATTTGTTTTTTTTTTAGATTTTAGGGTTTTGTCTTACGATTTTTGGGGATTTTTCGAGTTGTAGTAGTTATGTTCGATTTTTGTGGAGTTTTTCGACTTCTAGTGTTTTCTTGATTGAGTGTGTCGAAAATATTTGGGTTGTCTTTTTTGTGTTTTTGTGGAGGTTTTCAAGTTCTAATACTCCATAACTTTTCTTGATTGGGTCGTGTTTTCTGTATTTTTGTGGAGGTTTTCGATTTTTGGGTAGTATGTTCTTGATTGGGTGTTCGATTGTCAATTTTTTTTATTTTTTTTTATGTTCTTGGGTTTTGTCGAAAATATTGTCGAAAATATTAGGTGTTCGAGTTCTAGGGAAATCCCGTATGATTCATCGAAAATATGTTATGATTCAGCCAACATATTTCCATAAATTGTATTATTAGAGTCAATGTAATTATATATTCTACCATACTTATTGTGATATCCTGTTATAATTATAATTTTATTACCATAATAATTCTTTTTAAATAACATGTCTAATTTAATTAGTCAATAATTTCATTAATTAGTCAATAGTTCCATATATAATATAAATGCCTTCAATAAAATTTAAATTTAACAAATTTCGCGGAATATTGATGTAATGAAATTGTTTTTTGCAAGATAACAATAATCGTCACAAAAATATTAATAAAAACGTGTTTACTAATTTGGGAAGGTACTTTTAGGCCGGAAAAATTAAGCTTACTATTTATATGTGGCTTGCTTATTATATATAGGCAAAAACTCATATAGGACCGTCTTATGGATCTCAATCCGTAAGACGGATCCTACTAACCCGCGGACCTGGTCCCCACGGATCCTGTTGACCAGGTCCGCGGGTCAATGCCACCTGCTGGATTTTTTTCTTTCAGTTTTTCTGTTTTTCTTCCCCTGTTAAAAGTAACAGTTTTCTGAGAAAAAGTATCGGTTATTTTAGATAAAATATCATATTTTTTAATATAGTCACATATTATGATTACATTACATTGAAAGAAAAATAATATATTAGAGTTAAAATAACACCTTTATGAGTAAAACTATATATTTTTTGAGACAAAATATCATGTTTTAAGAGTAAAAATATCTGTTTTATAAATAAAGTATTATATTTTTTAATAATAAATACAAAGAAAGATGAATAATAAATATGATAGAGTTTTAGTAATACTTTTATAAGTAAATGTATTTACTTTTTGAGATAAAGTAACATATTTTTTAATATAGTCACAAATTATGAATATATTACAATAAATATATATATAACAGAGTTTCTGTTTTTCTTCCTCAGTTAAAGTAACAGTTTTTTGAGAAAAAGTATCGGTTATTTTAGATAAAGTATCATATTTTTTAATATAGCCACAAATTATGATTACATTACATTGAAGGACAAATAAATATATCAGAGTTAAAGTAACACCTTTATGAGTAAAAATATATATTTTTTGAGACAAAATATTATGTTTTAAGAGTAAAAATATCAGTTTTTTAAATAAAGTATTACATTTTTAATAATAAATACAAAGAAAGATGAATAATAAATATGATAGAGTTAAAGTAATACTTTTATGAGTAAAAGTATTTGTTTTTTGAGATAAAGTGACATATTTTTTAATATAGACACAAATTATGAATATATTACAATATATATATATAGATACATATAACAGAGTTAAAGTAACACTTTTATACGTTAAAGTATCTATTTTTTGAGATAAAGTATCATGTTTTTTAATATAGTCACAAATTAGAAATGAAGGAAAGAAGGAAAAATAAAAAATAAATATGATATAGTTAAAGTAACACTTTTATAAGTAAAAGTATCCGTTTGTTGAGATAAAGTATTAGATTTCTTAATACAGTCACAAACCAGGAACAAAAAAAGAGAAAAAATAAAAAATAAATATGATGTAGTTAAAGTAACACTTTTATAAGTATCCATTTATTGAGATAATGTATCATGTTTTTTTAATAGACTTGGGTTCGATTCTTAGCCTTTACATTTATAGGCGTTTTTAAATTTTTTTAATTACCATGCGTATTTATAAATGTGTTTATATACATTGTTATATTGAAATTGCACAATAAGCATTAGTGGTGTAGTGTAGAACACTACCTTATGTTCCCATAGGCTCGTGGGTTCGATCCCTCACAAGCGCAAGCACTTTAGCGGATTTTTTTTTTAATAATAGGTGTGGGCCGGTCTTTGGGGGGTGGGCGGTGCAGCGGGGGTGGGGTGGGGTCGCGGGTCACGGATAGGATTCGTCTTACGGAATAGGATCCGTAAGACGGTCCTACAAGAGACCTACTCTTATATATATATAGGGATTGGTTCAAATGAGACCAATCCCTTTAGGTTAGTCCATAAGAACACTTATGGACTCTTGATTTAAAATTTTGGATAGTGTAGATCATTTTAGTTAATTTAGGCATATAAGGGTTTTTATATTTAATTAGTTATATTAATTGGACGGTTATTAGCTATTTTTAAGGAAACATAATCCTACCTTTTCAGTTACCCGATTTTTAGGGAGGAAAAATCATCAACTTCAAGCGTTTTTTTCAAAATTGATACTTCTTTCCGCCATATTTGTGAACAGTCGTTTTATTGTATACTTAGTTCAGTGGACTTGTATACTTAGTCATGTTTTATTGTATATTTAGTTCAATGGATTTGTATACTTGGTTCAGTTGAATCGTATTCTTAGTTATATAAGTAGTTTAGTGAATTTGTATACTTAGTACTGTGGATTTGTATACTTAGTTCAATGGAATTGTATACTTAGTTATATAAGTAATTCAATGTAATTGTATACTTAGTTAAATGTTTCTGTATACTTGGTATTATTTTAATGTATAGTTAGTTCAATGTAATTGTATACTTAGTTAAATGTTTCTGTATACTTAGTAAAATTTTAATGTACAGGTAGTTTAATGTAATTGTATACTTAGTTAATTGTTTATGTATACTTAGTAATGTTTTAATGTATAGTTAATTTAGTGTAATTGTATACTTTTCATTAATTGTTGCACGATTTTGTTGACATATTTGAATAATTTGCAGGTTCGAATGGGAAGGGAGAGAAAGGAAATGTGAATCGCTTGATTATGGGGATGTGATCAATACAAAATCACGTCCCTAATTTTTAGGAAGCGGTTACTATATTTAATTTCCTGGATTCCTATTTTATCCCTTCTGTTGTATACTTACTTATGAAATGATGTATATATTGTAATATATCTTGGCCATTGATTTACTATTTGGATAGTGTAGATTTAGTCCTATGGACTAACCTAGGAGGTGGTCTCACAGGATCCCCTCCTTATATATATATATATATATATATAGGAATAGGATCAAATGAGACCACATAATTAGAGTGAGACATTGTGGACTAATCCTAGCCACAAATCTCAAATTTTAGATGGTTGGGATTTTCCCAATTTAATTTTTTTTTTTATTTTCTTTAAATTTATAAAGGGCAGTTATGTAATTGTACAATTACATAATAATGGGGTGGGAATTCAGTTACTCAGCACGTGATTCACTGAGCTCGTGATTATGGTGATATTTCATTCTCTCATCCTCACGGCGAAGGTCGCCATCCCACCACCGATGTCGTGCCTCCTAATGCGGTTCTTCTTTTAAAGAGCCGAGTTCTAAGGAACACTGTGATACACACAATGTTCAGAAAACTCAACCGGTTGTAAGAGTAGTGCAACCGAAGATGGGCCCCATGAGACAACTCAGAAACAGAACTGTGAGCATGGCATGGAAACCAATCAGATGAGCAGGTCATGCTAACCAATGTGTAAATCACGAAAAGATTACAGCCCAAGAACATTGAATGATACTTAATTTATTAAGTGTGAGAACAATAAAAAAAATCTCCACTGATTGTGAAAACATGGGATTGGAGGATTGGTGGTTGTGGCGGTGGATATTTGAAGGATAGGATTGGAGGATTGGTGAAGAAGACGATGCTGACGTGGAGAAAACGAGGGACTACAAGGAGGCAGTTAGGATTACTGTACACTTAGATGTTTTTCGATGTATACTTAGATGTGTTATGATGTATAAATAGTTAATTTTTGATGTATATATTTATGTTTGTTGTATACTCATTTTGTTTGTTGTATACTTATATGTGGTTTGTTGTATACTTATATGTGTTTTATTGTATACTTATATTTTTGTTTGACAATTGTAATATGCAGTAAAATTATGTTAAACATACAACAAAATAGTGTTAAGTATACATCAAAGATATGTTAAATATACATCACAATAATGAGCGTGATTTTCTCTCTTTAATTGATTTAATTAATTCATGGTCCCCACATGTTAATGAGCGTGATTCTCTCTCTATAAATGATTCCTTAATTAATGGTCCCCACATATTTTTGTTTGACCATTTTAATATACAATAAAATTATGTTAAACATACAGCAAAATAGTGTTAAATATACAACAAATCATTGATAAGTGTACATCATCTTTGCATGGCGAGCACCTGCGCGATTTTCTCTCTCTCGGTAGCGATTTTCTCGCGATTTTCTCTCTCCCAACGTGATTTTCTCTCTCTAGTAATGCGATTCCATATTTGGATGGTCCCCCACATGTTTGTTTTGACAATTATACCCTTATTTTGCCTTAATTAAATGTTTAATGTAATTTTAACCCCTATTTATCTTAGCCATTGATATAGATAAAGGAGGGTTGAGATGAGTCCAAACTGTCTCACTATAATATGTGGTCTCATTTTAACCTCCCCTACATATTATAGTGAGATAGTTTGGACTCATCTCAACCTCCTTTATCTATATCAATGGCTAAGATAAATAGGGGTTAAAATTACATTAAACATTTAATTAAGGCAAAAAAAGGGTATAATTGTCAAAACAAACATGTGGGGACCATCCAAATATGGAATCGATTATTAGGAGAGAAAAATCACGTGGGGAGAGAAAATCGCGAGAAAATCGCTACCGAGAGAGAAAAGCATGCATGTGCTTTCGCGCTTTGGCAAATATGTTGTACACTTATCATATATTTGTTGTATACTTAACACTATTTTACTGTATGTTTAACATAATTATACTGCATATTAAAATGGTCAAATAAAAACATGTGGGGACCATGAATTAAGAATCAGTTATATATATATATAGAGAGAGAGAGAATCACGCTCATTAACATGTGGGGACTGTGGATTAAGTAAATCAGTTATAGAGAGAGAGAAAATCACGCTCATTATTGTACTGTATATTTAACATATATTTACTGTATACTTAACACTATTTTGCTATATATTTAACATATTTGTACTGCATATTACAATTGTCAAACAAAAACATGTGGGGACCGTGAATTAAGGAATCAATTAACAAGATTATTCTCAGCAGACCAATAATTACGGTATATCAAATAAAAATAATTAAAAGATCAACAAATAATAAACATAAATCAATTACCTAAATTATTATACAGTAAACTATGTCTAACTATACAATAAAATCAGGCTATGTATACATTAAACTATATCTAACTGTACAACAAAATCAGACTTCCTATACAGTAAAACTATGTCTAACTATACAATAAAATCAGACTACCTATACAGTAAACTAAGTCTAACTATACAATAAAATCAGACTATGTATACAGTCGCCCTCGATGCGTCGTTCACGTAGCCATGATTAACAAAACACCAGTCCTAGCATAAAAAACCAAAAAAAAAAAAAATGTCAGTGCAAAATATATAAAAAAACATACGGTAAAAATTAACTAAATAAGAAATAAAACACATATAACTATACAACGAAATCTCCTAAATAATCATCGAAACATATATCAATACATACATCAAATATTAACTAATTACACAGTAAAACAAATCTAAGTATACATCGAAAAACATATAAGTATACATTTACCTATACAAAAATATAAGTATATATCAAACCTACAAAACATTACTTAGTCTTCTTCAACTAGAAAAAACCTAGAACCTCCATTAACCTCCATACAGAGAGTTTCGTGATTGAGTTTCGAATTATAGGCCTTGGTCGCTTGATCATCAGAAGCTCCATACATTTTTCCCCTTCCAAAATTTGAACGGAAAAACCTTTGCCCATCAAACAAAATTAGTATAATTCAGATCAGAGAAGCAAAATTAAAACAAATTAAAAGGAATGAAAAAGAGGTTTTAGGTAAACAAAGATTCAATCATCGTATTAGGTAATCAATTACCAATAAAAAAATGGAAAATAAAACTTGAACTCCAACAATTCTCATCGAAAAAGATGACAACCTTGGATTCCATGTCTTGGTACGATCAGATCGAGAAGTGCGAAAATTTGTTTAACTGCTCGGAAATAATATGACGATTGAGAGAGGGGAGAACTGATTTGGGGGAGTTACAATTGGGGGTGAAAACTACTAATAAGGAAATGACCAACTTGCCCTTATTTGATTTAAAATAAAATAAAAAGGCCATTAAATCAACCAAATCTCAACCATCTAAGATTTTAAATCAGTGGACAGGATTAGTCCACACTGTCTCACTCTAATTATGTGGTCTCATTTGATCCTATTCCTATATATACATATATAGAATTATTGTATTGTTGTATAATTGAAGAATAAGAGCTCTTTTATATTTCTAGGAATATAATTCTGTTGTATACTTAGTTTAGTTTTAGTGCTTATTTAATATAGTTTTGTTGCATTTTTTAAACACAATTTTGTGTACGTCTTCAACATAGCTAAATTTCCATGGTAGTTATATAATAAAATTTTAGTGTATTTTTCATCATAGTTTTGTGTAGTGTTAGAATAAATTTTATTGTATTTATCATTTTCAGTTCTTATTATTGCATCTGTTTAATGACGATGTATTTTTTTTTTGTCTTGTTAATTGCAGTTGTTAATTTGTTGAAGATGGACAAAAGAAAACCAAAAAGGCAACTTTCTATTGGTGGTACGAGTAGTGGAGGGGGATGCAAATGTTCAGCCTAAGAAAAAGAGAAGGGGCAGTCATGTTGTTAACACTAGTGTGAAGGATTTGTTTCTCATGTTGATTACTAGGACTACGCCTAGAATTTTGGTTGAAGCTATTGCGTCCTTTACGGACAATCAGAGGGATGCTATTGTCGAGATGGGGTTTGAGAGTTTATTGTTGTTGAGAATTTTGGAGTTGCATGGTCATTTCTCTCACCTTTTAAGTGGCGGATTAACTTTGTGATTTGTTAATACGATTTTTATTAGTTAATTTTGCTATGCTTGTTGGACAAAAATTGTATGTTGTTTTGTTTGGGTTTTAGTTTATTGAATATATATTGGTATGTATATATCTTGTAAAACTAAAGTAAGAATGTGTGTATACTCAGTATAGAGTTACTGCATTTTCTTTTAAATTTTACTGCATATTTTGGCACATTCTATTAAGTATAAATTATGTGCAACATTAATGTGTGTTTTGTGAGATGTTACTGTATATATCTAATTGATTTTTAGTGCATAGCTACACTAGGTAGTGGACTGTATAATTAGTGCAGTTTTACATCATAGATAGTATAAGAATGTTGTAGACGATGTATATTTTTAAAATTCAAATCCCGGAATTATAAGAATGCCGGATAATTTAACATGATGTACATTTGTGATTTGGTTTTACTGCATGTTCAATATATATGATTCAAATGTATAGATGTACAATAATAATACCTTAAGTATACATAGTTATGTAACTAAATATACAATCAATGGATAATTATTGTATTATATTGTATATGATTTGCACACAGTATAATATTAATGAAATAAAACAGCGGAAAAAATTGTAATGCACACAGTTTTCTCCTGATGATAGAAAAAAAAACAGAAAAACGATTATCTTATAGGAATTTGGCGTTGCATATTGAAATATATACCTTGCATTGCAACCTAATCGCCTTGACGACCTTGTACGTGATGTTGCACTCTTCTGCAATTCATCTTCGTCATTGTTACCAATTGTATTTGAAACCTTAATATTTTTGAAACCCTCTCGGTTGAATACTATATATTGGTCATGAATGTCGTTGTTTCTGAACCTTCTTGTTGTACTTGTTCGAATGTCGAATCCACTATAAGAGCCATATTCCCTATAAAATTGCATGCCTTTTTCTAATGTTTCAAATTCCATTCCGATTCACGGGATTTTTTCTTGTTCAACTATCGGAGTCCAGTATTTTGTTAAACCAGACGAAATTTCTAGTCTTTCTTTACCGTAACACGCGTTGTCTGATACAGTAAACAATTAATTTGAATACCAAATTAGATACGTAATTTTGTAGTGAAGATTATTATACCAAATTATATATACATACACTACAACATAAGTAAATATACAGTATAGCTAAATATATAGTACAGTAAATTTAAATATTTGATATATATATATATATATACATAGTCGATTGACATTATATGTACATTAAAATATAACTAAATATGTATTTTTTTTGCTAATAACGTTTGTTCAAAGTATCATGGAAGGTGTTCTAGGTTTTTATATGAAAACAGTTAAATAATAATATCCATACAATACATCATAGCTAAATAAACATTGCATTTATATTATTTATACAATACCATGTCCTTAAATACGTAGTAATTTATTACTCGTCTGTGTTCATAGAATTAACATCAGAAGCATGAATGGAGCATTATTTTCGTAGTATCATGGGACGTGTGCTAGGTTTTTAGAAAACAGCTAAATAATATTATCCATACACTACAACATAGCTAAATATACAATACAGTAAATTTAAATATTTGATATATATACATATACAGTCGAATGACATTATATATACATTAAAATATAACTAAATATGCAGTTTTTTGCTAATAACATCTGTTCAAAGTATCATGGAAGGTGTTTTAGGTTTTTATATGCAAATAATTAAATAATACTATCCATAAAAATACATCATAGCTAAATAAACATTGCATTTATATTATTTATACAATACCATGTCGTTAAATACATAGTAATTTGTACTCGTCTGTGTTCGTAGAATTACCATCAGAAGCATGAATGGAGCATTATTTTCATAGTATCATGATTAGGGAGAGGCTAAACGGGAATTACCAATAAAATATAAAAAACATAAACTGGTTGTAGGGATACATATATTCACCTTGCTGTTGATTGAAATCTTTGGTATTATCTTTCATGGCGATGCCTGTTATATGTTTTTGCTATTTTTCCGGCACCAACTTTGTATGATTTTGTGTTTTTCGTTCACCTGTAATCTCCTTGGCAGATGTTTTCTTCTATACGAATTTTTTCTTAACGAGATGGATCGACTGATTTTGGGAGAAGTTGGGTTTTAATTGCTATTAGTTTGGAAAGATTTTTGTTGCCAATATTTCATGAATATCATCTCCTACAATTAAGGGCTGACGTGATTCATGGAGGATCTTTTATTAAATAGTCAATTATACCCCTACTTATTATAATTAATGATTATTAATTTAAATTTTAGCCATTAAATCTGGACTCTCAATTGGAATATATCAACGGTTTGGATGGATCCCCACTGTCTCATACAAGGGGGTGTACCATTTGAACCATTCCCTATACACACACACACACACACACACACACACTAACACACATGTTTTCCCGCCAATTTGCATTTGCTAAAAATAAATTTCGATGTTTTTTAATTTAAAAAAGGAAAATAATAAACGAAATGTTTATGGCTTGAATTTGGTTATTTTTGGTTGTCAATGATTAAGCATCATTTAGTTTGACAGCTAAAATTATTCTTTCTTTAAATAAATATCAACTTTTCATTTATGCAAATTTGACTCACTCATCATTTTATACTTTATTAAATTAAATAATATATTTCTAATTTTCTGGAAATTGCATTTATAATAGTTGCCAACATTCATCTTATTTTAAATTAAAGTAACTTCAAATTCTTTGCAAATCAGGTTTACAATATTTGTCGAATTTATAAATAATCCTACAATAAGATTTTGGTTCTAAAGAGTATGGGTTGATATGAATACATGATGTACATGATTATTAGAGGTGTCAAAATGGGTTGGCCCCATAAAAAGGCCGGACTGAGCTGCAATTTTGGAAGCCCAAAAGGATTGGACTTATTTGCCCTGGGACATTAGGCCCAAAAAATCGGGTCGACTCAGTCATTTCATGTGTATTTTCATGGATTGTGTCTTACAAATAACGACCCAATAGAATTTCAGCGGTCCAGTCTGATTTTGCTCTTTGTTGGGCCAGCACCGACAGACTCGACTCAATCCATTTAACAACTCTACTGGTTATTAAATGGGTATGATTTAATGGATAAAAAATATATTAAAATATTAATTTAGTCAATATAAGGGTAGTAGGGTAAAATAACATAACAAGTTAGTTACAAAAATGGAATCAAATCTCTTTCTCTCTCATACATCTCCCAATCTCCCAATCTCACGTCTCTCTCTCTCTCTATCTCTCTCTCTCTCTCTCATTCCTCCATTAACGCAAATAAAGAAAACTGTGAAGAACCCGAAAATTACAATCCATGAAAATTACAGAGAAAAAACAAGAAAAACCGGTGCAATATTACAGAGAAATAACGAACAGTGAGTTCGAAAACTAAATATGCAACAAAACTCAACTAAATATGCATTATCTGAAAACTATCTGTACAACGTAAAAAAACTAATATGTAGTACAATATATCCAACTATGCAAGACGTCATAAACTATGCAACAAAATCAACTAACTATGTATTATCTAGAAACTATCTATGCATTGTGGAATAACTAAATATGCAGTACATTATGTAACATCCCGTTTTTATAATTTCCAAAAGCAACATCCGATTTTCATAACTAAATATACATTATATTGAACCTATTTATGTAGTGTAGTATAACTACATATGCAGTACGTTATATTCAATTATGTCTTGTTTTCGTAAAACAGTGCCAATAAAATAACTAAATATGCATTATTTGATGTCTAATTATGCAGTAGAAAAATCCTAACTATGCTGTAAAATAAAAATATTTGGAAAGAAAACAGGTTCCTTAAATTCCGCCACAAAATCCGGCAGTGTCAATTTCAGCCCATAAAATCTGCTGGGACCACTAATTTGAATTACAAAATTACAATCTTACCCTTAAAATCAGCGAAAATTAGGAAATAATTAAAAAAACTGAATTAATCACATCCCTTCATTTTTTAAGATCAATGGGTAAGATGAGTCCACACTGTCTCACCTAGGGATGGTAGTCTCATTTGAACCAAATCCTATATATATATATATATATTGTGAAGCCCCGATTTTCCGAACATATAATTGATTCTTATTGTCGTCTATGTATTTGAACGACTATTTTACCGTGTCACTTTGACGGGTAATTATCATTAATATATATATTTTGTATTTTATTTCATTTTATTTATTACTTGTAATCATGATCTTTATTAATTCTATTTTGCATTTATGATCACTTGATTGATCATTATTACTATTTTTGTATTTATTAGTCACCTTAGAATTTTAAGAGACTATTTATTTTAGAGACTTTTACTTTATAGAATTAAGGTTTTGATTTAGATTAAGTGATCATGAGACTTATAAGTGATCAAGGAAATCACTAATTAATTTGGAGATTGATATATTTCATCTATTACCATCAAATTTGGGACAAAAAAATATATATATGGAATTACAATAATACCCTATAGTGGACGGCCAACATGGGATTTTTGGAGTAGAAATATCATCCAACTCTTGTACACTTACACCTTATATTAGTCATCTTGTGTATAATTATACCATTAATTCAAATATTATACACATCATCTCATACATCAATTCTTTATTACTATTTTTCCCAACATGTTGGAGTCTTCCCAACATTCATTCTCTTTCCATACCTTGCCCATACCTTAACTAGTCTAATTGTCTCCATGCAAGAGACAATTTGCAAGACACAAAATTAATCAAAAAATTCCTCTCCCTCTCTCCCATTTGGACGGCCATAATGGCATTTTTACACAAAAAAAATTCATTTTTCATTCAACACATTTTAATTCTCAAGCCTTTTCTCCAACTTCTCTCTAATCTCTCTCTAAAAATCCTTCACATCTTCAATTCTTCAAACACAAAATCATTAACATCTTCAAACCTTCAAACACCAACTCTTCACATCTTCAAATCTTCAACATAAGTTCTTCATATCTTCAAGTACCACTCCTTCACATCTTCAAATATTCAAACACAAGTTCTTCACATCTTCAAGCCTACCTTCAAACCTTCAAGAACATCTTCTTCCTAACATCAAACATACTTTCTTTCTTCAAACATCTAAACCAAAACAAACAATCTTACCACTTAAACACCAAAAAATTCGAACACCCCATATCTTAAGGTAAGAAATTTCACTCCTCAATTCAACTTAAATTCTTACTACTCATCACCTTCTCCTTTTAATATAAGCTTGAATTTTTGATTTTGAGGTACTTAGAAGACCACTTGGAGACATGCATGCATGGTGGTGAAACTTGAAGACTTGAAGAATAACTAGTAGAGAAATTTGGACTACAAGGTAAGAATTGGACATTAGAGCCCTTCTTCCTTTTTCTTCCTATTTTTTTCAAATTTTAACACCCCTTTTTCATTTTTGAGAAATAGGGGCTGACCTTAGGTGATTTTGGAGTTGAATCAAAATTTCCAAATTTGAAGCTTCAACTAGTTTCAAATCACCTACTACACAAGGTAAAGTGTAGTCTTTCCAATTTCCTTATCTCCTTCTTTTCTCCTTAATTTTTCTCTCATTTTTCTAACTCCAAATTTTTGATATTTCTTGACTTAGGGGCTGACCTAAGTGACCTCATCCAAAAATTGTGGAATTTATCCTTTTATTTCACAATTTTCCAATTTTAAGGTGGGTGGAAAAATATTTTCCAATTATTAGGTGTTTTATTAAATGCATGTAGAAAATTTGATCATGAGCCTTGAGATATATATAATCTATGTATTGCATGTCAATTTTATGTATCAAGTCATGAAAATTCTCAAGAGTTGCTCAAATTTACTATTTATTGAATTTTAGGTGCATGCATGTGCAATTTAATGTTTTAATTGATGAATTCTTGTATGTATTGGACATGCATGTGTATGATCTTTAAAATCTATGTTTTGGATGACTTATAACCTGGAAAAGTCGAGCATAATTGATTAAATTTCAATTTGGACTTAAAAATATAAAAATGGAAAGTTGGTGGACTAAATTGCAAGAAAATAAAAGTTAAAGGACCCCTCTGCAAATTTCGATTTTTGGGACTGTACTCAGGTTCAAAAATGACTTTTGGACATTTTAATAAAGTTTTAAGAGTTTTAAGATAAATAAAATCAACCTTTAAAAGCCCAAGGACTAGATTGTAAAATTTTAAAAGTTTAAGGGCTACTTTGCAAATTTTGAAACTGTACCAGACCTTAATTTTAAAATTTGAAATTTTTACTCTTAAGGTACTGGAAATGACATATTTTAAATGTATTCCAAAAATCCAAGTGTTTAGGGCTTGGAAAGTAATTTTTCTAAAATTGAGGGACTAAAGTGTAAAAGACTAAACTTGAGGACCCAAATGAAATTTCCAGGACTTATGCAGCCCATGCACCTGGAAATACTAACTTAACTATAACTTAATTATATTTTGGACCCAAGGTTCAAATTTCATAACAATTGGACCCCTAGAAGCCTTAAAGGCAATTATTTCAAAATGGGACAAAAATGAGATTTTCAAAGGTTAAATGACCTACACTTATTTCTTTTAAAAACTGCTTTTGTCCCAATATCCTACTAACCTTAGTGACATTTTCCAACTGGAATCACATTAAAATCCCTTCCGGTTTGTGAGTTCCGATTATTTTAAACTTAAGGTCCGAATTGACAATTTTTACAAATTTGGGGCCAATATGAGAATTTTATAAAAACCCGACCTCAAAACTTTGAAAACCTGAATCTCTGGATAATTTGGAGAATTTAGGAACTGACCTCATAATTTTTCAAGGTCGGGATATTTATTTATTCAATTTTTAACCCCAAAAGTTTTGGTTTTTACAAAACGGGGCTAAATTGTAATTTTTCTTTTATAAAGGACCTAACTCAAATTATTTTTTCTTTTACTAAAAAAGCCCTGGACCTTCTGACTTGGAGATTTAATTAAAGTATTTTACTTTCCCAAAAATCCTTGACTTATCGGATCAATTTGACCGATTAATACCCGATCGCGGAGCGACTTCCTCACCTTGCGATTTTGAATCTATAACGGGACTTATGTTCCACCTAATCTTTCAAGATATCGAAGGTTGCTTATCCTTCCGATAATCATCTTCATCCAAAAACTCCACCAACGCCAAAATTGCTACTCGCGAATTTTCAAAAATTTTCCTAAACTGCTTCCCTGAATCAATAATACTTGATCGCCTGGTTGATTGCTGTGCTTGTAATTACTTTCTGCTGAGTCAACTTGGTGTGTCGAGCTCACGATCGGAATGGATCGTCGGGGGATGGAACCGGGCGCTCGGCCGCTATTCCACTCTCCCGCCCCATCATCCTAATCCCGCAATTGAGGGACAGAGTGTCCAAGGGAAGCGGGTCATAGTACTTGAGGTATAATCATGATTATGACGGTCCGAGCCTTGCAAGCTCCACTTTGTGGATTTTGTCTTTGCCTATGGAGCGATAAGGTGATCGGTCTTGGACCATCTGCCCGGGAGTTACAAGGAAGAACGAAGGAATCGCTGCCCGATCCACACGATTCCGGAGTTATCGGGCCCGTTTGGTTGGCGCTACAAATCCGTGCAAATCGCTACTTGTTTTGCATTGGTTGGCGCTACAAATCCGCACGCAACCATTAATTGCCTTGCATGGGATTGGCGTTACATTTCCGCACGCAATCCTACTGTCTTGAATCAATCACATAGTGCTGTGTGACCATGACCATGAATCAAGCTTCTTGAATTGTATAAGTATATTACTTAAATATATTTATCACGACGCTTAAATCGTGTGTGAATTCATGCATCATACTCACGCGTTTTCATATAATGTTTTCTCACATTAACTATATTGCGCCACACTTGCACACGATCACCCCATCCACTGAGATTTCTGTCTCATCCCCACCTATTTTCTAACCTTAGATGAGGATTTCGTTGAAGATGCTGAACCGTCCCTGGATTGAGATCTTGTACTCCGCTTGTTGGATTTACTACTTCTTCTTGTTGTTGATTGGACTCTTTTCTTGTGTTGTTGTTGGACTCTTGTATTTCTTTCCATTCCGGTTTGTAACTGAAGGGCGTAGGACCCTTTGACTTTAAGTTGTTGTATTTGGTTGATTTTCGGGTATATAATTTGGATTATAAATTGTGGACTGTAAGTTGTATTTGTACTTGTTATTTATTTCCGCTGCTATTTAGACTCTGTCTCATTGGGTTCTCGTTAATATTTGTCTGGACTGTTGGTTATTGTATTTAAGTTGTGGATCGTCGTCGCGACCCATTTGGGGCGTGAAATATATATATACAAGGGCGGATTCTCCCCCCCCCAAATTTTTGAATATTTTTTTACACTACAAATTTTTGAGAATTTTTTTGTTAATTATAATTTATATGATTTTTGTGTATCGGTCCATCCTGTCTTCGTGTATTGGCCCATCTCATTATTATTCCTGGCTCCGCCCTTGTATATATATATGTATATATATTATAATACAAGGTTGTTGGACTAATAAATTTTATCTAAAAACATTTGTAAAATTCATGTATCACTTCGATATATTTTAAATTACACGAATAAGATCTTGAAGATAAAACAAGATTACGGATCTATCAAATGTCAATGGTGATAATTTTATAATATATATGATTAAAATAAAAGAATGTGGTAGTATTTTATAGAATAATTTATGGCCATCTAAAAAGAATTTTTTTATAAGATTTTTTTAGTTAAAAAAAACCCTATTCTGTAATTTATAAACACCCGTAACCTCAAATCGTGTCGTTTTTAATCAAGATTAAATTTATATAGAGTGACGTATTCTTACAATTTCAATCATCAAAATCTGGCTTGGTTGGCATTACATAAGCAAGAATAAAAGAAAAAATTTATTATTGTAACTTTCAGACTTTTTCGATCTTAACAAACTAATTAACTTTTTTTCAAACTTTACTTTGTTGTCTCTGTTAATGAATAAAACCCATTGAAATTTGAACGTTGAAAATGAAACCTTACCAATCAGGCAATCATTACTTCTGCTTGTACACAACCAGACAATTTCCAGCTTATTGGAATTTGGATATATTCCAACTTGAAGGCCAAGTAACACAATTCCCTCGAATTGGTTCATAATATATTGGCTTAATTGCAGAAAATATCCTGTAACTTGTGGTAAATTGCATTTTCGGATTTTTATTATTGGGTTTGCAAAATATGCCCTGTATGTTTATTAAGTTTTGCAAAATATGCCCTGTAAGTTTATAACGTTCAACAAAATTGGTCCTACAAGTTTTATACCGAAGCAATTGGTGTCCTATAAGTCTTGAGTTGATGCAAAATTGGTCTAGCGGAATAATTGCATATTTTCATAATACCAATTATACCCTTATTCATACATATGGCTGATTTGACTTAGTGTCTTGCGTAAAATGGTATCAGAGCCCAGGTTTATTAAGAACTTTTGATTATATTTATTAGATTTATGTAATTAACAATTGGTGAGGAGAATTTCTCCGAGAATATGGATCCGGACTGATGTCCGAGATGTACCCCTTACAGGACATATCGTCAAATATTGACGATGTATGCACAAGAACACCTTGACCAGGTTTCATATTGGGAATACCAACATGAAGAAAAAGAACAGGCAGGAGCCGACGGGAAACCTTAAGGCAATGCAAAATGCGAGCAGAATATTATAAGCGATTCTGGATGCTTAACCGGACACACTATATGTTCACTTGATGAACCTTCAAGAAACGGTTCATGAAAATTCCCATCAGAACAATGATTCCTGATGGAGTACCTGAGTGGAACGAGATACTTCCAGACAAATCTAAGTTCTCCGAAGATCTTAGAGAAGTCCAGAAGACGGTGCGAGAATTATGGCAACCACCATATTCATCTACCAAAGACAAGTTCATCGATCCAGAACCAGATGGAGACGATGGTGAAATATCGAAGGAAACTCTTGAACTCCTTCATGATATTCAGAAACGAGTCAAGAATGGAGGAGGACCAAGTTCTTCCAGGAGGAAAGAAGTGTATAGATTTGAACAATACCCTATTTACACCAAAAAGGAAACCAACCGAAGTTATACGAAAGATGACAGATGAGGAGAAGCTCATTGCTCTAATTAAAGGAAAATCCATCAAAAATTAAAAATATGGATATGGAAAAGATGAATCTTAAAGATCTACACGACCGGCGTAATCCTTCGGCGGGATTGGGTATTGTAGATTTAAAGATGAACGCAGGTGATGGATCAACTTTGGTTACCTATGACCCACAAGGTAGAGCAATTCCACCACCACCGCCACCAGTTAATCCTAACGTCGAAGAAAGTATGGGTTTGAATCATGGAGCTCGGGATGAGAGGATGCCACACGCTGGGGATTTCACGACTGGGAGTGATCCACTTTCAGGGACAGGAGGTCGAAACCCACTTGCAGGAACCAGACAACCTATTGGAAGGCCGAATGTTTATCAGACGCCTTATGGAAGATCGCACCTCGACCCAATACATCCATATGGGTTGATGTTAAATCTGGATATCCCAGATTTTAAAAATAGAGAAGTTATCATTGATGAATGGGCTTCAGCTATGAGAATTTCAGCAGGAACCATCGATCTTACAAAGGATTCATTCATTTTACTCCTTAAAATGAGTCTTGAAGGATCGGTGAAGATTGCCTGGGACATGACCGATGCTAGTACGAAAGGTTCGGTCACATCAGGGGAATCACTTAAAGGAATTGTCGATGGTATGTCAAAACTATTCAAAATCCAGTTCATCGGCACAGGTTATTTCGAGGGATTAGAGGATGAAAAAAGAAAGAGATATAAACAAGCCCTCTATAGCCTTGAGTTATATGATATTTGTCATATTGACGAATATATCAAGTTGTTCACCGAATACCAGTGGAAATCCAAGATTGAAGAAAAGGAAGCTGCACAGCTATTCTTTGCCAAGATTCCGAGTCCATGGAGAGAAATGCTTATCAGGGAATACAAGGATGGAGCTGAAGTAGAAACTGTGGCTAGAAAAATGTCTTTACTAAAGGCCAAGTTATCTGAATGGTGCTACCAAGCAGCTCTGTACAGGAATTACAAGAGATTAAAAGGAATTAACAAAGCAGTTCCTCTATGTTGCGTGGATAATGACATCCCAACAATTGTGGGAGGTCAACCAAGGCGGCACAAAAGGAAGACGGAGTGAAGCCATCCATACTACCGAGGAAGCAGCAACAAAAGAAGCCGATCTTCATGGAGATCTAGAAGGTTCTGGTCAAAACAAAAAGCCCGAAGTTATAAATTAGGGCAAAGACCAGCACCAAGTAGGGGTAGAGCCTCATCATCAGGTTCTAATCAAGCAAGTACCAGCAGAAATCCAGGGAGAAGAACTTTCAGGCGTGCTCACACCAGAGCAAATGAAAGCTTCAAAGATCAGAATTGCTTTGGACATGCGAGCAAGAGGGCATATCTCAAATCGGATTGCCCAGACAATCAAAAACGAGGAGTCAGACAGTTCGAGGCCACACCAGAAATCGAGGAAGCCGTCTATCATCAGGATCTTATACATGTGTATCAATTTGAGGATATACCCTCAGATGAGAGCATCTATGAAGAAGAGATCTATTCTGACGATGGAAGTGACTCCGGATGTTAATCGAGTGAAGAAGAAATTCTTCACGATCGGGGAGGATATGTCGATTTTCTCTCTCACACGACGGTTTCTCATAAAACTCTTATGAGAATCATGAAGGAAGATCCAAAGCTTCAAGTCTATGATAGATTTACAATCGGAGCTATGGAAAAAGCATTGGATAAGATTGGATTTCGTAACAGAAAACACCAAATTATTCACAGGGTAACAACCGGAGAATTTGCCATTCCGATAGAGTTTACCGGTAACCCGATCGAGATGCAGTTGGTCCCTATTAGAGAAATACAGGAGATCAAGAGCAGAGTCAAAAGAGAAGTTGCAAATACACTCTCATGGATTCACATTGGAGCCATAAGAGTCATTATTAAGGCAACATTCAAGGAAGGAATAGATTCGCCACTCAATCTTGCTATTTTTGACAAGCGAATCTCACACCTCAAGGATTCATGCCTTGGAGCTGTTATAGGAAATTTGTATGCAGGAAAATTAGCATTTAATGTCTATCCGAGAATTGCATACAATTTGGGAGATCTAGATTTTAATAGAGTCCTAACCCTTCATCAAGATTTCAAAAGAGTCGATTTGATGAAAGAAGGGAACAGACCCTACTCGATCACATACAAGATTTCCTATGCTCTCTCGAATACCCATCATTCCGACGTATTCTTGAGAAAGGAATTTATTGAAGTCCCAAGAATCTTTGAGGACTTTGCCAGGGTGGTTCTACCAGAAATCATTGAATCTCCTACTATAAAAGAGATTGATATGATAATTCAAGATCAATCAGTCTTCAACAAAAGTCGAAGTCTCAGAGTTGAGCCCAGAAGGATGTCTTTCCAGCAGGACAGAATGGTGAGTAGCAGCCGTTGGGAAGAAAGGAGACCAAGAAGTGCGATTCAGCGCATCCCGATGTTTTTAAAACAACATGAGAGCCGAAATGTCCGAAGGATGGCGAGAGGTTGAAGTAATATTCGACATCACTCAAAAAGGATAATATTTTTCCTTGTGATGTTCTCAGATATCTCCAACAACCTATAGTTGGAAGGTATCAAGGAAGCCTGAAGATAGGTGAAATTGAGCTAACTATCACAGGGAGTAGCAGGGAAAATCCCAGAGCAATTAATACTGGGAATTGAATTTCTTGAGGATCATAAACCTTGGGAAAGACTACAAGAAGGAATGGAATTCACAGTGGCTGATAAAAGATACAAAATCAGATGACCACTAGTCCATTCTCCATATACATTTCTATCGGAATGTCATATACCGAATATAAGGCCGAGTATTTCGCCGCCTAAATTGATTCAGTCTTTGGAATATGTCTTTAAAGCCGAATGTTTTTTCTAAAGAAATTGGAGAAGATTTACCACTATTGCGGAAGAGATTTCTCTAAGAGGATTCTTATCGTTAATAAGGAATTAAACAAGCGAGAAATCATGATCGGAGGCGCAGCGGTACCCGTGGTACAAAGTGAAAACGCCACCAATCTTTTTCCATGATACAAAAAGCGGATGTTTTGCTAGGAAACAACTTCCTACAAACATTCAAGCGATTTACACAGGAGAACGAGACAAGAAGACTTATTTTCACAACCTTATGTGATCATAAGATCATTGTCTAGAGACTGCGGGAAGCATTTTACAGAAAAATGCCTATTAATTTTCGCAGCAAGCGTGGTGATGAAGCCAAACTCCAAAATCCAAAAATGGCGGATCGAAGGAAATTTGGTGAAGCTTTATTATCCTATAGACAATTCGGTTCTCGAAAGATAAGAAGCTCTGGGATAATAACTTGTATTCATTCAAAGTGCAAGGAGAAGAACGAGTTACTTTAGAGGTTATTGATGAATTGATGGTGAGCCTAATGGAGAATCCACAGAGTGACGTAACCATTGAAGAACAAATATCACTCGAGGATATCAAGAAGAAAATCCAAAGGAATTATAATGAAGATCTTTTGGCATGGTGGGACAAGAATGAGCTCAAAGCATCCTTAAAGGTTAAACCCGGAAAGGAGTACGAGTTCGTGAGATTCAAACCAATCCTTATGAACCAGGAGGATCGAGAGGATATGCAGAAAATACTTAAGGAACATCTTGATCTTAAGTTGATTTCACCAGGAGTTTCTCCATACAGCAGTCTAGGATTCTTAGTGAGAAACCATGGAGAAATCAAAAGAGGAAAGACAAGACTTGTTATTAATTACAAGGGGATTAATAACATTTTGGAATTCGACGGATACTATATCCCAAGTAGAGAACATCTGGTTAACTGCATCAAAGGTGCCAAAATATTCTCAAAGTTCGATTGCAAGTCTGGATTCTACAAGATTAAGATGGAGGAAGAAAGTAAGAAGTTTACAGCTTTCTCTACACCACAGGGACACTATATTTGGAACATGATGCCTATGGGATTGGCTAACCCACCCCAAATATATCAAAGAAAAATGGATAATCTCTTCAAAGATTATTTTAGTTTCATCTTCGTATATATTTATGACATACTTATCGCATCAAAGAACATGAAGGATCATCTCAAACATTTGGAGATATTTTTAGATGTTTGTCACAAAGAAGGATTAGTGCTTTCAGAGAAGAAGGCGGTGATCACAACAAGACAGATTGAATTCCTCGGAATTGAAATCGATGAATCTGGAATTATTCTACAGAATCATATTGTGGAAAAGATACAGGGGATTTCCGATACACCGAAGAGACAAGAAGCAACTTGAGTTTTCTTGGAGTTGTTAATTTTGGCTGGGATGTTCATTAACAATCGGCATATTACGGAAAGGTGTTTAGCCCATTGCTTAAAAAAAGATGCAGTATTCAAATGGGAAGATGAACATCAAGAAGGAATTAAGCTACTTAAAGAAGTTTGTAAAAAGCTTCCGAAACTTGCGATTCCCCAAGACGAAGACGAACTGGTTCTTTACACAGATGCCAGTGATGATTGGTGGACAGCGGTTCTCACTAAGGTCACACCAAATGAGGAAGTGCCATGCAGATATTGCAGCGGTTTATTCACACCTAGTGAAGCAAACAGATGGCATATCAACGAGAAAGAATTCTTTGCAGTCAGAAAGACTTTTAAAAAATGGCCTCTATTTTTATTGGTTAAAAAGTTTACTTTAAAAATTGATAATTCAAGTGTCAAGGCTTTTCTGAAAAACAAAATTGAATCAAAACCAGAAAAGGCTCGATTACTTAGATGGCAAGCTGAATATCAATATTATGATTATGATATTGTCATTGTAAAATCTCATGAAAATATTCTTGCAGATTTCTTGACACGAGATGGAAGGACACGTTGCTGACGAGGACCTTAAACGAGTAAGACATCTCAGGGAAAACCTGGAGAGTCTAGAACGAGATTTTGGGACGTTATGTCTCAATGCGAGAAGTTGTTGGACGACTTCAACAGTGACCAGAAATCCGTTTCTAGTCAAATACGAGCATGCCGATTCGCTCAAGGACAATTGTTCTTAGCGCCGCAAGGGCCTCTCTTCCAGCCGCATCTCCTACTTGCAAAAAGGGGCCGAGAGAGTACGGGGCTCTAACCCGGAGGTTATGGATTCAAGTACCATAATCACAAGTGTTGCGGGTGATGCATCCCCCGAAGGTGTACAAATCAGAATGTTGAAGCTCCGGTGTCACAACCCGAGTCTTCAAGTCAACCTAGCACCTGGGATAAAGAGGGAGAGTTGAATCTTAGGCCACGAGACAGGCAAATCTAAGGTTCAAACTCGACGAGATTAAGATTTCTCCTATGCGGTATATCAGCGAATGGAGAAACTAGTTACAAGACAAGGTATTAACCCGGAAAAACAGTGGTTGATATCGGCAAGTATCCCGAGTTTGGATGAAACCAGGAAGTCATCCAAATGAAGTCAGAATGGTATACTTTTGGAGCTTTAGCTTCAATTTATACCGTGTCACCAGGATACCCGAAATTTCAAAATTACAATGGATTGGGGAAGCGATTTACGAGACTTGGGCCAATAATCCACACTTGGCCGGAGGAGATATTTTGGAACCTGTATTTTATCGGTGCGCTCTGAACCAAATGAAGAAAGGCTTTAATGAAGCTTTTCATTTCATCAAGCTAAGAAGACTGGATGAAAATACTTTAAAATACATTAAGCGCAAAACTCACCTAAGAAGTACCGGTATTAGTAGGAGCAATTTCAAGATGAAGCTTCTACACGACGAGCATGGGGTCTTTGGGTTTGTCTAACAGAAATGGACAAAGTCAAATATCCTTTTAAGTTTTTCCAGAATTCAGCAAACGGATCTTTCTTACTGAATTCAATGACTGGATCAACAACATGATTTGCAGAGGAGCTTTTCGAAACGAAGAGAAGAATTCTCTAGGAGAACAAGATTCCGGCAAGCAAAGAAACTTACCGGAAATTCGTAACATGGCGCATGTTGGCCGTTGGATCGACCAATCCAAAACATGCCCCGATCGAAGGAACCCGAGTTTGGGAAAGGATTCCGACCCAAACCCGACCGACAAGATCATGCAGCTGGAAAGGATAAGGGCCCAACTCACAAGACGCGTTATCCTCGGGGACCACGTAAACCAAATTTTTAAAAGATTCCCCGACAAACATCACATGGGTTGAGTCACGCGGAGAAAAAGAAAACCAGCTAGCGAGGCAATAATGTGGGATATGACGTAGCGATGTGACGTCATATATATCGCAAGATTTGAAGTCCGCCTTGAAGTCCGGACTTACCTCTATAAAATGCAGGATTTGAAGGAAGTTGAGGACATCGAACATTTTCCTTAGTTTTCTTACAATAAAATCTGAGTGAAAAATTTGTAATATTTTGAGTGTTTTAGTTTTAAGTTTTATGTATTTACGAGTGAAAGCCTCATCTATGAGAGGCTAAACCAGTATTCTCCTCCCAAAAGGAGATTACCAATGTAATAAATATTTCAATAAGTTCTTAATAAAAAAAGGGCTTTTTGCTTCAATATGTCTTCATAATGTTCCATTAATTCATCCAATTTAAGAATTACTTATACGCCTGGAGTAGGAAACGAACCAAGGTCATGGCCGAATTTCTTGAAGGAGTTGGATAACTTGCAGATCATCTTCCCTGAGGGTGAGGTTGAACAGTGAGGAGCTGTTCGTCAAACGATCTGGGGGCAGTAATTTTCCAACTAGTGGTGTTGCGAGCCATTTCACCCGGTGCTGTTTCGGTCAAAGAAGGTATGAATTTTAAGGGATTTATTAATTTTACGGAAGCATGTTGGGCCTGATATGGTCGTGATGGACTATATCTGTTTTATCAAAACCTTAGTCTGAAATCGAATTTATTTAGAATTATGAAGTATTTACAGAAGTATGTCCTATCAAGTTTTTAGGCTGGAAACCTGACATGATCCAATTAAAACCTCTGAATAGAGACTGGATCTAAATAGGTGTAACAATGCCACGAACGGAATAGGTTTCAGAAAATATAAATCTTCATAATCTATGAAATTTGAGTTTATTGAAAATAGTTATAGTATGAAAGGATTGAAATTGCTAATTCTCAAAAGTTATAGACTATAATTGCTACTTTTGGAAATATAATGGACCAAAACTGATATTTGGATATAAGGGCAATATTGTCCAGGGCATAAATTGCAACTTTAATAGTTAAAGGGCAAAAATGCAAAACGGCCTAAGTTATAGGGCATATTTTGCTATTAAGCCTAATATATTATATATAATCCCTCCATTTATTGGTAATTAACAAATAAACTTGGTACCCCTAGCAAGTAAACTAGTAGAACGATTTATTGAAGAACCTTACTCAGCTGACACAAATTAATAAGATTCTAACATTTTAATTAATTTTAAGATCGAGCTTATAAGTCTTTTTTTGTAAGAAAACCTCTTAAAACATTTATAATATTTATAAACTTCCAAACATCTTAATGGTTTGAGAAAATAAGCTTTGCAATCACGATTAGCAATCAAAGAAAATAGACAAAAACTCCCCGGACCGTCTAATCGCCTAACTGTCGACTTGTTAACGGATCTCGACCCGCACTGTGGCATTCCCGTAATATTAGTAGTGGTGTTTTAGTAGTTTTCGGGACCACCTGATTAATAATGATCATTCGAAAAGTATTAGCCGTCCTTCTAAAAAGTATTAACAGTTTCTTCTGAAATGTATTAGTAGTTCCCTAAAGAGTATTTTAGTATTTCTTATGAATATACTCCCAAAATGTATTAGCAGTCCCTCAAAAAAGTATTAGTAGTTCCTCGAAAAGTATTAGTAGTTCACCGAGAGTATTTTAGTAGTTTCCTGAATATAATTAAATTATTCTCCCGAAATGTATTAAAAGTCCGTCTGAAACGTATTAGACGTCCTTCTAAAAAGTATTAGCGAATCCTTCCAAATGTATTAGTAGTTCTTTGAAGAGTATTTTAGTATTTCTCATGAATATACTCCCGAAATGTATTAGCAATCCCTCAAAAAATATTAGTAGTTCCTCGAAAAAGTATTAGTAGTTCCCCGTATAGTATTTTAGTAGTTTCTCTCAATATAATTAATTTTTTTCTCACGAAATGTATTAGCTGTAAAGTCTAATACATTTATTTGATACATCTAATACATTGGAATGCAATGTGTAATATTTTTCTACAAAGTTATGCCATTTAATAATAAAACAGAGAATTACTAAGAAACTGTAAAATATAATACATTTTGCAATATTAGTTTTCCCAGAAAAGGTTTTTAATAATTCCCCTTAAAAAGTATTAATTTACTACTAAAAAGTATTAGTAGTCTCCTCAAATGTATTGGTGATCCCCCGAAAAGTATTAATTTTTCTGCTAAATGTTTTCTTAAAAGATATTAATTTTTTCCTTGTAAAAACCTAAAACCAATCTATACATGCTAGACAACAAACTAATTAATAACTGTTACTATCAACGGACAAAGCCTATGACCAAAAATCTAATTCATCAACTCATGAGAGTTAATTTATTAACTTGTCGCCTTTCTTGTTTTTCTGTTGATCTTTTTTCGTTTATGGTTTTGCTGTTTATGGGATAACCAGGGAGACAAAACGGTTCTTTTATTTATTTTTAAATATTCGATTGGTTGCTTTTTTGTTAAATGGAGCCGTGTCTCTGTTCTGCACAATTCAAAGGTGATTTTTGTTCCCTTTTTCTTTTTCTTTTTTTTGAATTTCAATGGTAGCGGGTCAATGGGTTGGGGCATATGGGCATGTATTTGGATTCGTCTAAGGAATTAGATCCGTTAGACCATCTGATAGGAGACCTCCTCAAGAAAATATACTATCCATATTTATTTAAAGACAAAATTCTGGTCAGACCGTCTAATGGGTCTGGCCCGTTAGACGGATCTGACCCACGACCCAGAGTCATTTTGGTAATTTCCGCCGCCAATGGCATTTTTATAATTTTCGAGTGGTAGTTTTATTATTTGTTACATAGTCTTTCAATTTTAGCGGGTATTTTTTTATGTGGTGTTAAGTTGTTAGCCATGTTTTTATGTTGGTAGTTTTTTGTATTTTGTATTACTTGTTACTCTCAAATGTATTAGTTGTTACACTGAAAAGTATTAGTCAAAAACATCTTTTACCACGAAATTGTCCCTTTTAATTATAAAACAGAGATATACTACGAAGTTGTAAAGTCTAATACATGTTTTTAATACATCTAATACATTAGAACGCAACGTGTAATACTTTTCAACAAATTTGTCTCTTTTAATTATAAAGGGCTCGTTTGGTTGCCCTTAATGGAAGCGATATCACACCAATTTTTTATATTTCACACCCATTATTGTGTTTGGTTCAAAGTTGATGGGCCCATGAAAAAGCAAGGGCCCGGTCTACTATCATATCCCACCCGGGGGGTGGGATACAATTTCACTCAAATTCTGATAGGAAGGCAAATTACATTCTACCCTCATATTTACATTACCCACTCTTGTTTGAGACAGAAGATAATGCTACTGCTCTTCTCAATCTTCAAATCGCAGCATAAATATTATTTCACAGATTAGAGCCAAAGAACTAAAAACTGACAAAAATTCATGATTTAAATTAATCTAAAAAAATTAATTTCGTGAATCAAATATCATAACAAAATCCAAATTGGGAGATTTGATGTCCCCAACCTATTTTCATGAAAACCTAAGAAAGATAATACAAAAAGGACATACCATCTATTCAACCTAATTCAAATCAAATTGATGAACTTTGAAAACCCATATTTAAAAATACACAATTCTTATCTGTTTGGGCGTCGTCCGTGAGTTTAATTACAGTGGCAGTTTTTCAGTCAAGAAAGAAGTGGCGAGGATTGGAGGAAGATGTTAAATAGTGAATTGTAGTATGGGGTGTTTCAAAAAAAAATGAAGTCAGTGTTTCACAATGGCATTCTAGTAATTAGGAAGAAATATGTTTGGGGGTGAAAAAGGAAAAACAATTAAAAGTAAGTGGCACAAAGGTAATCTCAGCTAGTTTCATTCTTCTTATCCATTGTGAACCAAACACATTACTAATTAATGGAGATATATCCAATAGCCCAATCCATCAAACAAATACAATAATAGGACTTATTATATCCAAGTAATAAGGTAGGAAAAGAACTTGGGAATTAATCATACCCATAAACACCCTGCAACCAAACGAGCCCAAAATGTATTAACAGTCCTTCTGAAAAGTATTAGCAGTTCTTCTGAAATGTATTAGTAGTTCCCTGAAGAGTTTTTTGATATTTCTCATGAATATACTCCCAAAATGTATTAGCAGTCCCTCAAAAAAGTATTAGTAGTTCCCTGAATATAATTAAATTTTTCTCCCAAAATGTATTAACAGTCCTTCTGAAAAGTATTAGTTGTCCGTCTAAAAAGTATTAGCAGTTTTTCTGAAATGTATTAGTAGTTCCCCTGAATATAATTAAATTTTTTCTCCCGAAATGTATTAACAGTCCTTCTGAAAAGTATTAGCTGTCCGTCTAAAAAGTATTAGCAGTTCTTCAGAAATGTATTAGTAGTTCCCCTGAATATAATTAAATTTTTTCTCCCGAAATGTATTAACAGTCCTTCTGAAAAGTATTAGTCGTCCTTCTAAAAAGTAAATGTATTAGTAGTTCTCTGAAGAGTTTTAGTATTTCTCATGAATATACTCCTGAAATGCATTAGTTGTCCATCGGAAAAGTATTAGTAGTTTCTCGAAGAAGTATTAGTAATTTCCTAGAGAGTATTTTAGTAGTGCTCCTGCAACGTATTAGTTTTTCTTATAAAATGTATTAGTATGTCTCCATAAAAGTATTAATTAATACTAAGACTTGTATCATTTAGTGCAATATTTATTCTTCATATCACCTGAAGAAAAAAACAAAGCATCATCACCACGAGCCATCACCAACCATCGTCATTTTTCCTTTCACATTGATGTTGTCCATTGATTAAACATTTGAAAAAAAAGAAAATCTCGTTCAACAAATCTCGTTCTTCTCCTCGTCTAATTCATGGACATTTAGCAAATCTCATTTTTCTCCATCATTTCCACGCCCCGATTCAATCGAAAATCTTTTGATTGGAAAATCCTGTAACCAACGCTCGGATTTGCTTTGAATCTACCGGAGGAGACAAGAACGGAGGTGTCGTGAGTCGCCAACGGCGATCGTGAAAGAAGAGGCGAGAGGGGCGGCGTAGTGGTGGGGAATGTGGACTCGTCGCACCGGTTGTGGTTGGAGGAAGGAAGAAGAAGAAGCTGAGAAATTAGGGCTCCAATCCGAATGGGCTTTTTTTTGTATTTTGTTTTGCGCGGATCAGGGTCAGCGGAATGGGTAGGATATGTTGACCCGTCTATCAGATCTAGATCCGTTAGACGGTCTGACAGGAGACTAGCTCTTATTTAAAAAAGTCAAATCACATATATTTGTGCATAATGCCCTTAATTGAAAATTAATTTTTTGAATATAAGCTGTGTGGTTAAAGGGTGTGTTACCAGACGATCAGATCTGGGTTCGAATCTCATCCTCCTCTCCTAGTGACATCTCATTTCTCCTATCACCCATTAAAAAAAAATCATTTTTGTTTTAAATACCCTTTCCACTTTCCACTTTCCTGGTAAAAATAACAGAAAACAGATTAATGCAGAAATATATTAGAGCAAAATTTTGATTATATTTCATATATATAACCATATGAGACCTGATCATATGTGGAGAAAAAAAATCCACAACTCAAGTCCACATATACAAGTCACCTTATTATAAACCCAATTAAGGGACAACAACCTCTGGCAAACAAAGAATAAAAAGAGCAAAACAAAAAAACTTACAAAATTACAACCATAGATATCATAAGATATATATATAATTTTCCTCCCCTTAACAATTATATGTGCCTAATTGCTGAACTTGGAGAAAATCATTAAAACAGCCATTGCCAATATTGCCAATATTGGCATAGTATGGTGAGAGTTTTAGTTCTGAAAATGAAATCCTTCTGCAGTCATGAGAAAACCATTTGGAGTGCATATAACTAGCTTTTCTCCATGGAGGGATGTGTAATCCTTTCTCTCTAAGGGACTGTTTGGCAGCAGAGCAAATCAAAGAGATTAACTTCTCCAGCTTCTCTTCAGTGCCCACAAATATCAAAGGAAGTGCATTTGTGAGTTCTTGATAATTTTGTGTTGGCCTTGCTAACTCAAACTGTGTCCTGAAATCTATGTCCACTATTAATCTCTCCTCTTTGCTGCCATTTTTGTCCCTCATTATCACATCAACATATTCATAATCACCTTGGAATTGGAAAACTGGAAATTATACAAACACAAAAATTTAGAAACTAATTCTTATTTTTTTTTTATCAAAAAGCTGAAAGATAATAAAAAAAATCATCAAACAATAAATTTTTTTCTATAAAGAAACTGTATAATTCATCCAGAAATAAGAAATAATAAAAAATCAAGAAACTGTATAAACACAAATTAAAATGGGTGGTAAAAATACCTGAAGGTGGGCCAAAAGGAGTTGACCAAGATGTTTTACAGAGATGTGCTTCATAATTATCCATTTCTAATCTGAAAACAATCCATTTTTTCAGGTTGTTGAGTTTCTCCTTAGATTCCATATATTTCAAGTAAAACAAGATTTTCCCATAAACCTCAGTTTCAGCATCTGTGATCTCTTCCATGATTTCCTGAAAAGAAAAAAAAAAAATCTCACTCACAAAATATAAATAATAGCCCAAAAAGGAAACAGAGTCACACACAAATATAACATGATTGAGAAAGAAAAAAAAGTGAAAATAAAAAAAAAGTGAGGATTGAGAAAAGTGAAAAGTACTTGTAAAGAGAAATATATTGGGCAGTCATCAACTTGAAGAGGCTGTGAAGGATGCAAGAAGAAAGAATCTGAAAGTGTTGATCCTATTTCAAATTTGAACATTAGGAAAAGCTTTTCATCTTCTGATGAGATACTCATCTTTTTCTTGCTTGAAGAAGCTTCGGACAATATAGTACATGCTATTGAGCCCTTGTTTTTCCCCCATATATATTGGAAATATAGTAATTAAATAAAAAAAATAAATAAATTTAATATAAACCCAAACCCACAAAAGTTTTTAAAAGTATAGTTGTGATGAATGTTTCCTGGAAAGAATCTATGATCAGAAAGTTAAATATCATTAATGTGATATGTACAGAAGTTTCAAGATATCAGCACCATGGGATCAGAAAATTTCTTCTTTTGGTGGCACAGGATATATGATTGATTTAACTGATATAATAATTATAAATAAGATGTATAGGATTGTACAACACTGGGCTCTAGGTCATTGTACTATCTGTTTCTGTCTTTAAGACTTTTATGGTCTTATCTCCAATTGAAGACTCTGCTCTGCGTGTGAAGTTGGTGAAACTCTCTCAATCAATGGTGACAGTTTTCCCCTGGACCCTTTCAAATATGGTACTGCTATTATATCTTATTCTTATCCAGTATGGAGATTATTATATATATTTTCTGAACTTATATTTTAGCTTTTGGTAGAGCTCGCATTGGGCCGGGCCACCCGGCCCGGCCCGAGCCCATTAGGCTTGGCGAAAATTGGGGTCGACCTGATTTTGGTTGGGCCTAAAAATCTTTGGCACAACCCAGCCCCTATATATACGCTCTATGTGAAAAAATTCGGGCCACCTCGGAAAAGTCAGGCTAGCCCGGGCCGTCGGCCAATTAGGCCCGACTTTTCAGGCCTAAAAAACACAGCCCAATACGATCCAAAACTTGAACTGGCTGGGCCGGTCCGCGGACCGGGCTTGATTTTGCCACCTCTAACTTTTGGTAAGTTATTATTCTTTTACTAAAAAGTAGAACACTTGTTAGTTAAATACAAATTGGGAAAAATCAGCGTCATTTAAAATGTATGAATATTTGTTAAATGTTACGGTGATAAAATTGATAAAAATACCAAAATAATTAATATATAGCGTCGTCAAGTATTACGTGCGTATCACGTATTAATATGCAGCGACTCAAATATATATATGAAATATATAAGTATTTTTTTTCAATTATAAGTACGTACAATTGCTATATTTTGTGCTATATATACATAAGGCAAAAACTTGCGTGAGACGGTCTCACGGATTTAGATCCGTGAGACGGAGCCCTTACACAAAGTTTTAAAGAGATTTTTTTTCAGATTTTATTTTTCTTAGGGTTTATATTTGTTTTTTTAGGGTTTATTTTGTTTCTTGGATTTATTTTTAATTGATTTGGTTTTTTAGGATTTTTAGTTTTTTTTAGGGTTTATTTTTTATTTTTTGGGTTTATTTTTGTTTTTCGGGTTTATTCTTCATGGTTCATGGTTTTAGGGTTTTATTTTTGTTTCTTCATGGTTCATTACTATTTTTAAATTTTTTTTCATGATTCATGTTATCAAGACGGAGCCCTTAAAAGGTCCGTCTCACGGATTTAGATCCGTGAGACCGTCTCACAAGAGACTTGCTCTATACATAATAGTACATAAACAAGTCAAAACATGAGAGCACATGAGAGTATATATATATATATATATATAGGATATGGATCAAATAGGTCCTCCTACTTGGGGTGAGTCCATGGGGACACATCCTAACCATAGATCAACAATTTTAGGTGGTCCAGATTTTTAGGGCTTTTTTATGTTTAGTTTTTTTGTTTCAGCAATTAAAAAGGGTAGGGTGGTAATTTGGCACTTTAGAATTAGTTACTAAGATTTCATTCCCTCTTTCACGCAATTTCACCCACTCTTCACGCACACTCTCTCTCCGAGCGTTTCGCTTTCAAAACATTCTCTGTTGCTTATGTAGTATAGGGTTGTTGCTTATGTAGTTAATGTATCTGTGATGCATGTGTAGTGTATATTCATTGCTTATGTAGTATAGGCTTATCGCTTATGTAGTATAGGCTTATCGCTTATGTAGTATGGGTTTGTTGATTATGCCTTGCTTATGTAGTTAATGTATTCGTGGTGCATACGTAGTTTATATTCGTTGCTTATGTAATATGTTGCTTTTGCTTATATAGTATGAGTTTGTTGCTTATGACTTGCTTATGTAGTTAATGTATCCGTGGTGCATACGTAGTGTATATTCGTTGCTTATGTAGTATAGACTTGTTGCTTATGTAGTATGGGTTTGTTGCTATGACTTGCTTATGTAGTTAATGTATTCGTGGTGCATACGTAGTGTATATTTGTTGCTTATGTAATATCGGATTGTTGCTTATGTAGTATCGGATTGTTGCTTATGACTCGCTTATGTAGTTAATGGTATATAAACCATGACACATCTACACAAGCAACAAATTACATCTTCATAAGCAAACTTTGAACTGAAGTCAAGCTCTAGCAACTATGGCAAATTGTCTGCAATATTTTTCACACAATAGTGCGTTGAAGAAGAATGATGAATGATTACACAGTAGTGCATTGAAGAAGAAGAAATATGAGATTTGTTCACGTTAAATTTGACGTGAGATTTGCATAGATTGTGTGATCATAATGTGAACAGAATCCCATGAATATTGGGTAATTTTGTAGGATGACTAATTTACCCTTTCTCTAATTACCAACATTTAATCTGAATTTTTAGTTCTAAAATCACAACCATTGAAAAATCTAGATATGTGGCTAGAATTGGTCCCTATATACTTACCCTAAGACGTGGTCTCATATAACCCTCTCCCTATATATATATATATATATATATATATATAAAGAAAGAAAGACTATTTTCAAAATAGTCACCATACCCGGCCATTTTTTATTGCTATAAAAATCATTAAAATTTTGGAAAAAAAATGTAAAAAATATTTATAATTTTATGGTTTCCAAATACGTGTACTGCATTAAGTGGTTTTCCAAGTTTGTGTGTACTACATTAATTATTATATTTAGCTTTTTATTTTTCTTTTCAAAATTTAATAACTTTTTCGTTTTTGATTAGTTTTTGACTAATATATCAAATTAACCATTTTTTATGACCTTCAATTTGGCACCTATATTGCATATATAAAATAAAAATAAATATAATTAATAAAAAAAATATTTACTCAAAATTATTTTGGAGCGAATTTTTTTAAAAAGTTATGCATTTGGGGAACAATTTGTATAACCATTTATTTTGATTAGTGTAATTTTTTATTTTTAGCAAATCGGGTTTTCACCCTCAGCATAAATTGGTAAGTTCCGATTATTAATGTAAAATTATTTTGACAATAATTTTTATACTTTCTTAATTTAAGAAAATAAAAAATTCTTAAGTTTCAGTAAATCGGATTTTCATATAATCCATAATTTTCTAATTTAAAATAAATAATTTATATTTTCATCTACAAAAAATAATAAAAACACTGTATAAAAGGTAATATGAATGTTTATATTTTTATAATTAGTGAGCTTTTCGGCATATTATGAATCATAATTTAATACTTTACAATTTATTTCTTTAACAAAAGCAATATTTATTTTATTTATTTTTTTACCAGAAAAGTAATTTTTGTTGGACAATTATATGTTATATTTTATTTCTTCTTATCAAAAATATGGAAAACAAAAAATATCCGATCATAATTTTCAAAAACAAAAAAATCCGGACTATACACAACAAAATCTGTAAACCAATCAATACTCCGAAAAGATGAACTTGGAATACAAATCCGGATAACAACATTGGAAATAAAAAACTATCTTACAAAAACTTGAATAAATATATAAGCTTTAGATATATATATATATAATTGTATATATCTATGTATTATATTTGAGATAATAATCCATCATAAATATTACATGAGTAATTGAAATATGAAAATTCTATATATGTATATTCTTTTATCTATGTATTATATCTGATAAAATAATCCAATATATAAATATAAATATTAAATGAAATGCTTGAAATATTGAAATGATATATATATATATATATAATTGTAAAAAGATTCAAATTATATATATAATTTAAATATTTTATTGTTCACACTTTTTTGAATATATAATAAGTAAATACTTATTACATAAAATAAATGCTATTGATTTGTTCTATTACGTACTTATATTATATTTATTTGTTATTATCAAACAATAATCTTTTATGTTATATGAGAGTTTCTCAAATAATCATGATTTGAGTAGATGGTATTATTATCGAGAAATTAAATAATACTCTGATTTTATTTATTAAATTAACATTTATAGTGATTTGTTGGTATAAATTTCAATTATATCTCAATTGATCTAATTTCAATTATATCTCAATTGATCTAATTTAGTTTAGTTGTCGAAAATCATTGTGTAAACATATAATTTTTAAAGTTTTAGACAACTCAACAAGTGTTTTTCAATATATGTATAAACTTGCTTCAAATTTAATCAGTTTGTTTTCTTTATTATTTCCATTCTTCTAAAATTTTAATTTATTATTGGATATTTAACACAATATTTGTGAAAATATATTAAATTAGTATAATAATAATTTAATAAATCTTAAATTATTTTGTTCGGGTCAAGACGTATCATCTTGCAACCATTCCCTAGTTCAATGGACATGGCCGAGATGGACTTTGAGATATCTACCCTGCCTCGCTCCATTACCATTCCTATAATATATATAAAAAATTATTTCAAAACTATATAATAATGTATTATATTACACTCCGTATATCACATGGGCAATATACTACTATATATGAAAAGCAACCTGTTTCCATTTACGTTTTCCCGCCTAAAAGCACATTCTAAAAATAATTTTCGATGTATTTATAAAAAACAATTGTTTGGCAACTTTCTAAAAATTGTAATAACTATAATAAAATTTTAGTCTTTTATTTCCGTCAACTTTGGTAAGATATTAATTGAGTTTAGAAATTCTATTTTGTAATAAATATTGTATCAATAAGAATCGTAATATTTATAATAAATTTCACTAAGATTTGAAAATACAGTTGACTTTTCATTTTGAATTCAATCAATATAAATTATCTACCTTATTAAGATAATCTCTCTCTCTATATATAATTGGGTTGTATATGTGTACCTTATTCGAAATATATATAAGTGATGTGTGTGTATATGTGTGTGTATGTGTATATATATAATTGTCGTTAATTTACAAACAATCAAATAAAATTAATTTATTGTGATATATTAGAAAATAAGTTTTCCATTTTAATTCGATTCATTAATATTATAAATATTTTTGTATTGCAAAATTGATGGTTGAATTCACAATTGAAAAAAGTAACATTTATTGCAATGCAATAAAAATAATTATGACCCAATTAATTTAAAACATATATTATTTTATTAACATTTGTATACTCATTTTAAAAGGTGCCAACTATGAATAAATATTTCGAATTTATCGAAAAATTAATCAAACCTACTCATATGTTAAGTTGGTTTTATATCAATGTATTGAGTATTCTAGACTAGGATTTTGCGTTGTTTTCGGGTATTTTAGTGTCGATTGAGTCGAGTTTGTGTAATTGGTTGTCGTTTGAGAGTCGGGACAGTCTTGGATGCCGAAATCGATTAAGAATGATGAAAAATGTGTTTGGACGGTGAAGATCACATTTTAGAAGTTGAAAAAAACGGAAAAATATGGGGCAAGGACGAGCGCCGTAGCGCCAAAACCCCGCCAGTGCATGGGATGAAAAATAGTACAAAGACGCAGTGAAGCCGACTACTCAAGTGACTCAAGAAGCCCCGATCCGTCGATGGCCAAGAACAAGATCAATCTGATGAGGTAAACTCCAACTCATCAAACTCAGATTCTAGTGATAGTGACTGTGACACACACACTTCATCACCCACTGATCTTTATGACTCATTAGGTAAAATGATGAAAGATTTTGGACTCATTAGGCAAAATGATGAAAATATCCAAGCCAAGCTGATTGGAATGATGTGAACTATCAGCATAGACTTATGGAATATAAGCCCAAATGGCAAAGGCCTAGAACTCATCAAAGGCCATTCCAAAAGTATAAGAACTTTCATCAGCACACATATGCACCTAGGCACTACACTCAGAGACACCACAATTACCCAAAGAAGGCGATTGCTAAAACTTATACACAGGCATACAGACAAAAGAGACAGCTGTATGAACCTAAAATCCCCAAGCAATTTGCCAAGATTAATTATGATTATGGCATTGATAGATGGCAACCCCTTAGAGTCAAATCATTTGGCTATAAGTTGGTTGGATCATCTTACAATTCTAACCCCTCGGACCTGCATAAATATGAGTACCTAAAACTTAATTTCCTTGATTGCGGTTCAAGGAACAACCGAAAGTGCCAAGGAACCTGGTATATGGATAGTGGTGCCCGGACATATGACAGAAACAAGAAAAATTTGTCAAAATTCAAGGAAGTAAAAGGAGCAAAAGTCATATTTGGAGGAAATGAAGCTCCAGGTGAAATAAGAGGCATTGGATCCATCAAGAGGAATGGATTAGAAATCACGAGTATGTTGCATATGTTGAAGGACTCAACTTCAACTTGCTAAGCATCACCAACTCGTGACAAGAGCTATAATGTTGGATTCAACATGGGTATATGCCAAATCAAGGATATTGAATCGAATGAAGTTGTGTTGCAAGGATGCGCATAAAAGAACATGTATGTAGTAGATTGGTCAACCGCTACACATAAAGACTGTCTATTAGCAAAGAGCACACACCAATCAAGTCATGGTACAGTGGCACAAAAAAAGCCGAGTCACCCGATTTCAAAACGATTAACAAGCTTGCAAGAAGTAATCTTGTGAAAGGACTTCCGACTCGAGATACAAGAAGGAGAGTATATGTGATGCATGTCGGAAGGAAAACAAATCAAATCTTCATTCAAAGAAAAGACATGTCCATCTTCAACAAGAATATTGCATCCGCTACATATGGATCTATTTGGCCCAAAGGGAACCAAACAAAGATAAGTGGAAAGAAATACACCTTGGTGGTAGTAGATGACTACTCAAGATATACATGAACAATATTCATGTGTAAGAAGAAAGAAACTCTACAAAACTACCATAGTCGATGAAGAGGATTCAAAACGAGAAGAGCCAAACCATTATCAAAATAAGATCGGAGGAACCGAGTTTGTCAATGGAATAATAACTCAATATTGTATTGAAAATGGTATTGGTCATGAACTATCTGCAGCAAGGACTCCACAAAGAGAATGGAGTTGCGAAAAGAAAGAACAGAACTCTCAAAGAAGCGGCAAGGACCATGTTAGTCAAGCAGGGTTACCAAAAAGATTTTGGGTCAAGCAATCAATACAAACTTGCTACACTCAAAACAGATGTATGATAAACAGACAAATGACAAAGACTCCCTATGAGATTTGACTGAAGAAAACCAAATGTTGCATATTTTAGAATATTTGGATGTAAATGCTTCATCCACAACAATGGCAAAGACAATCTAAAGGCCTTCGATGCTAAAGCGAGATGAAGGTATCTTCTTGGGATACTCAACAAAGCAAAGCCTACAGTACTCAACAAAAGGACTATGGTTGCGGAAGAATCCATTCATGTGGTATTCGATGAGCCAAATGTAAATAGAGAAGACATTGAAGAGTCACCGATAAGTTTGAATCATCCAACCATACGTAAGAGTCCCTATCTTTGAAGCCGGGAACTATTAACTCGGATGAAGATGAGATAGTTGAGTCTCATAAAATGCTTTGGAAAATTTGCGACTAAGTGAGTGCGAGAGAGCTGATCAAAGCAACACACCGCTAGACAATCAACCCAACTAACTTACTTCAACTCGATGTAAGATGGTGAAAGACCATCCACCAGAACTTGTCATTGGAGATATAAGAGAAGGTGTCAAAATGAGATCCAGAACTCAACAAGAAGCTATGTTCACATGCTTCATCTCGCAAATAGAGCCCAAAGATGTGTTACAAGCATTGGATGACACACATTGGATTCAAGCTATGCAAGAAGAGTCAATCGGTTTGAAAGAAATAAAGTATGGGAATTAGTTCAAAGACCCACACATCAAAATGTTATTGGTACTAAATGGGTGTTCAGAAACAAGATGAACGAGGAAGGTTCTGTGGTAAGAAACAAAGCAAGACTAGTAGCCAAAGGATATTGCCAAGAAGAAGGAATAGATTTTGATGAAACATTTGCTCCTGTAGCAAGATTGGAAGCTGCTTACATGAATTTCATTGTATATCAGATAGATGTAAAAAGTGCATTCCTAAATGGTTTATTGGAATAAGAAGTGTATGTTGAACAACCTCCAGGATTTGAGCAGAAGACTCTTGGAGATAAGGTATACAAACTCAAGAAAGCTTTGTATGGATTAAAACAGGCACCCAGAGCATGGTATGATACTTTGTCACAATTCCTAACTGAGAATGGATTCACAAAAGGAAAAGTAGATAGAACACTTTTCAGAATTCAAGACAAAAAGAGTATACTGCTTGTTCAAATATATGTGGATGACATCATTTTTGGATCCACAAACAAAGAGCTATGTGAAAAATTTTCAAATCTCATGCAAAGTAAATTTGAAATGAGCATGATGGGAGAGTTGACATTCTTCCTTGACTCCAAGTGAAACAACCAAGGATGGAACCTTCATAAGTCAAACAAAATACACTAGAGATTTAATGAAGAAATTTGGTATGGAGGAGAAGTCTTCTCGTAAAAATACCAATGAATACATCACCAAAATGGACATGGATGCAGATGGCAAACCTTTAGATCAAACAAGATACTGAGCACTTATTGGATCATTGCTCTATCTCACAAAGAAGCGAGCCGACATCACCTTTCTTTGTAGGTGTATGTGCGAGATTTCAATCTGCTCCAAAAGAGAGTCATATGACAAAGAAAAAAAGAATCCTGAGATACTTGAAAGGAAGCCAAGAAGTTGGCTTATGGTATCCAAAGGAAGGTGAATTCAAACTAATTGGCTATTCGACTACTATCTTTGGATGCGAGTGGACAGAAAAAGCACCTCGTGCACATGTCAAATGCTAGGAAACAGTGATTTCCTGGTTTAGCAAGAAGCAAAATTCAATAGCCACCTCTACAGGTGAAGCAGAATACATAGGCTGCGGGCAAATGTTGTGCCAAGTCCTATGGATGAGACAAAGAAATGAGAGACTATGAAGTTGAGGAAAAAGAAATTCCAATCATGTGTGATAACACAAGTGCAATTGCAATTACTCAAAATCCTGTGTTGCACTCAAGAACAAAGCATATCGATGTCGATATCACTTCATAAGAGATCATGTTGAAAAGAAGGACATCATCTTGGAATATATCTCAACTGATAAACAATTGGCCGACATCTTCAAAACCATTATGTGAGTCAAGATTTAAAGAACTCAAACATGAGTTAGGGTTAATTGAGCTGAAATGAGCCGACACTCAGAAGAATCAAAGAAAAGAAATGGAACACAAAAAGGGAAAAAGAGTCAACTCACAAATCATAAGTAAATCACCGATCGGAAAGACAAATATACCAAGTCACCGACAAATGAGTCACAAAGAGGAATCTGAAAAGAAGAGCTAAACCAAATGGGCAAAACTGAATCATTTATGGGCAAAGTGACAAAAACGCAATGCTTTTACTAAGCGGGAATGTTTTTAAAAATGACGTCAGCATAATTATGACGTGTACAGGCAAAAGTTGCACATTAAGCGTATGATTGGATATAAATGCTGCCGCATTAAATACGAGACATTAAATGCTAAATTGGCGTGCAAAATCTAAGCCATTGATTTCGATCACATTTCAAAAACCACCCGCACGTCCTTTCATAAACCATACTTAAGCTTTCCTTCTTCTCTCTCTCTCATATTACCAAAACCGTTCATTTCTTCCAGAAGCAAAAGCAAAACTCTCTCAAAACCCTATCTATCTTCAAATCAACCTCTAAGTTTTCTTCGGTGAAATCCTAAAAAAAAAAAAAAAAAAATGGCACCCACCTATGATTTTGTTAAGTTAGGAAAGCAAATCCACACCGGGTCTACTGTGGATTTCGACGGCATGGTGAAACAGAGGTCCAACGACACCCTAGTGATGAAAATTACTGAGAAATTGGAAACGCCTGGTGAAATCGCTTTACGATTTGAATATCCGATGACCTATGTGGAGGAGGTCGCACGCTTCTACATGAACGCCGAGATTCACGATGAAGGGATAAAGTCATCTGCTCATGGAAAGAAGCTCACCATCTCTCGCCAAGGATTTGGTCAACATCGCTCAATACCGACGGAAGGAGCATCGTAAATCAACGATGCTTTGATGTAAACCTGGCCGATGCTTGGAAGGAAATAGCGAAGCCCGACTATCTTTGATAAAATAGTTTACACAACAAACAAGAGGTCAGCCAAGGAGGATTACCACAAATCTTGTTGGACATAGTTGCCAAATGCATAGACATCAAATTTGGCGGCTTTGACCAACTATCAAAAGCAAAATTGATCGTAATGGCCGCGATCCTTGAAGAAAAGAAAATAAACTGGCCGAGTTTGTCTACAAAGCAGATCGCTGCAATGTAGGAACAAATCCTTCAAGGAAGATGGTGCATTTGGAGGATCCCTAGGATATGGCCTGGTGATTGGCGGCCGATGGAGGTGAAAGGAGTTCCTCTTAGACATGGAAAGGCGTTCCATGTAAACAAGAGGATGTTCGATCAAACCTCTCTCGGCGCACGAAGAGAGCCCACGCCAAGAGAGGCGACACGAGTGAGGGGAATCACCGACCACGAAGATACAACTGCTTTCCTCTCCACCAAAGAAGAAAGCTGCCCCGCACAGTTTGCTAAGAAGATCACGCTCATGCAAAGAAAGAAAACAAACTCGCTCCCGCCCGCAGCTCGAGTCACCCGCCCGCGCAGGCCGTGTCTCCCGCCTCAAAGAAAGAAGCGGTTGAGAAGGACTCTCAAATACCTTCTCCGATCGTCAAAAAGAGGAGAACTCGATAAGCCAAGACGGCCAGCTACTCGTAAGAAAACACCAAAGACGGCCCCGCCGCCCTGCACTCGGAAGAAACTCTCTCTCGAACCAGAAATTCCTCTGCGGTACAAACTAGAGACGAAGAAGAATCATCAAGCACTCCGAGCTTGAGAAACCGGGCCGAGTCGCCCACTCACCGAGCAGATATCGAGACTCACGGAGAAGTAGAGTCCCCGATATAATTGATGAAACAGCCTAAGTCTCGTCAAGGCGATCAACAGAGGCAAAACGAAAACACATGTAGTCCGCGCAATGAGACACAAGAAGAAGGCGATAGAGCCGATAGTGATGTGATGATCCTATCCCCAATTTACCCGGACATCCAAAATCGCCTGCGAGAGTGGATGAAGTGGAAATTGAGTCAATCAAGGAACAGTTCCAACGGCCTGAATTTATAGAAGAGGAAGAGGAACTGCTGAACTTCCTTGGAGTGACCACTGTGGTCCAAGACGGATGAAGAAAAATCGCACGTATATCTTGCGGATCTTCAAGGACAAGGAGAAGGAAAGACAGACAGCAGAGGAAGGCGAGGCACGTGAGAAGGCCAAAGATCTCGCCTATCACCGCACCACATAACACACACATCATCTCCTTGATGTCTTATCTCGATGTGTGATGAGGATCCGACTCTGCCGCCGCCACGTAAAAAGTTGCAAATGCAGCAAGCATTGCACGAATCCGAATCCTTCACGAGAAAAGATTGATGGAGGGACCAGAGAGTCCTCCAAAACACAAATGAAATTGATCCAATGGGAGTGGTTCAAAAAATCGCCATCTTTGTTATCGCCACCACTTCCCCACTCACTCGGAAGAAGGAATTAAGGGAATTGGCGATGAAACGGGTTAGTGGGGACCCCAAATGAGCCAACCCCTAATGAAGGTGTCTCACCACCGCCCCAACGGCGGAACACTCAAGAGAAACAACCAAGAGTTTGGAGACGAGTGACCCCATTCAAGTCACTCACCGTGGTGCGCCACCGAGGGGAAACTCCTCCACCGCAGCAAGGTCGGAGAATGCCGCAGATGACTCCACGACGAATCTAGGAGGCGAAGTGGAGAAGGAACAACCACAAAGTACACAAAGAAGTTGTCATCAACGAAGCTCGGACAATTGAGATTGTCTCACCGAGGTGCCAACCGCTCCGAAGGCTAATGACGCTGCCGATGCGGTCGAGCGCAGAAGGAATGTACCGGGAGTTAACACTGGGCGCGATGAAAGTGCAATCCATGGGGTTGAGACTCCAATGGATGCCACCATAGAAGACCCTAAGACAACCGACACTCGAAAAGGGAGGTCCAAGGCCTCACCGCAGCTTGAGACCGTAGGAGGTAATGAAGGCCCACGGGAGGTTGAGACTTCCCGGGGTAAAGAAATCGAAATAGAGAACATCTCTCCTGCTATCATTGATCCATCCGAAAAGGAGATAAGCGCGCTTCATGATTCCCGGATAACCCCGATGTAACCTTTTTGGGATCGGAAGGAGACGAAGAAGCCGAGTCATCCCCGTGACCGATCCAAAAGACTCACCGGATGTTCCCAAAGACGAGCAAGTCGATCTCAAGACTACTCACAAACTTTCAACTTTGATGATGAGCCACCAATGGAAATCTCATCATCGTCCGATGACGCTCGATAAGGCCGAGGACCACCCACTCAATTGGAGAAACCAAAGAGACCAACGAAGTCGTGAGACAATGAGGCTCGGCAAGGTGGGTCCACTTCACAAAAGACCTCACCAAACAGAGTCTACTACACAGCTCCTCCAAAATGCAGTGCAGCGGTTCGACTCCAAAAGGAACTTCACGCGCACCTCTCATCATTGAACAAATCCCAAAAGAGGGTGATGAATCCTTTGTAGAATCATTTCCTTTCTCCCCGGAGGTACCCGACCTCCCCGAAGAGTCGAGAACGAGCTCGCACGCTTCTACTGCACCAGCTCCCGTCATTCCGTCTGTACCATCATTCCAAATGACTATGACTTTGATGCCGCATGGCCATCACCGCAACGGAAGAAACAATCGAAGTTCGGGAGGTGTTCAAGGCATTATTTGCTGAAATTGAACGGATGGAGAGGCACCAGCCTCTATGGACATGCGATCGACAATGAGATGCCAACCTTCGCCGACTTGAGAGGTATAATCTGTCGGATCGTGGAATGGTGGCAACAACAAAGAAACAATACGTGTGGAACAAGTTAGATACTTCAGACATTGTTTAACAAGTCAGCTGGTATGGAGAGCGAGAATGCCGATGCAAAAACAAAATTGAGAGAACACATTGAGCACATGCATGAAGCTCACACGCCGAGATAAAGTCGCTGCGTGAGCAAAATAAGAGTGATCTATAGCGTATGGAAGACAACATGAATAGAAAATTCAACCTTCTCATGGCCGAGATGAAGCTAATTTCAAAGAGAGTACAACGCTACTCGCTCCGAATTTCATGCCGCATACACCGCAGCCAGACTCGAGGCGAACTCCCTCGGCTATCGGCGAGCTCGACTTCACCGCTGCCAAGATATGTTTCAGTGTTCCTCTCCCTTTGATGATGCCAAAAAGGGGAAGAGGAATACTTTAAAACGCTAAAGAGATCTCGTCGGGAAAAGGAGGAAGCAATCAGAAAGGGAAAGACAAATGAGGAAGTGTCAAAACAAAAGAAAGGAAAGTCTCGCTGAGGGAAAGGATCGAAAGATGTGACCTTGATGATTGCACAAACCCCCAACAAGGTATTGTCACACCGATATTATCGGAACAAACTCCCAAAGTGACTCGCCACTCCAACACTCTGCTATATCTATGGTGAAAAGAGAAAGACAATTGAAGCAAGGATGGAGAAGTGGAAGGAAGAATGGATGCCCAAGTTATGAACATCTTGAAACAACATGGAGGCATTCCAAAGAGACAGAGACACTTATGCCATCTCGGATGTCGGGACCGAGCCACGATCGGTTGATGAATTTAAAACGCCGCACCGAAAGATACTTTGCAAAAATGTCTATGGCTCAAGCTTGGGACTTGTATCTTGGGAAAAGGGTCTCACGTTATGTGAAGAAGCCGACAGCAAGCAGACTACCAAGTCACTCTGCTGGTCACTCCGCTGGTCACTCAGCTGAAAAGAAAAAGACCCCAGTACAATACACGCCCAGAGGTAGAGGAAGAAGCAGTGGTGGAGGAAGAGGTTTCAGACCTAGGCCTCTGCCCAAAAACATTGAATACGTAGATCCAGGCAAGAAAGGAGGGATCTACTGGGCTGGTCTTGACCAAGTAGCAAATTTGCAAGTGGCTAAAAGTAATGCTGAGTATGCGAAAAGAATAGAAGAAGAAAACAAGAGACAAACTCAGCTATGGGAGGAAAGACAAGAGAGATTAAGAAGAGATGAAGCTGCCAGGAAGGCATATGAAAAGAAGAAGAAGGCAGCTGACGATGAGAAAAAGAGAAGAAGAGCGTAAGATCTTGAACAAGATGAAAGAAGGAGACCACGAAGGAGATGAAGTGTTGCTTTGTCCACCCTTCATGTATTTTATTATGTAAATACATACTATGTAAGTCTTCTGCAATAAAGCTATAAATTCTTTATTTTTTTGTGTAGACAAATGTTTGCTCTGATACACCTTGTAAACAGTTGTGTAAAAGAACAAGAATGTTATGATCAATAAAAGGATTGATTCTACGCATACATTCTATGTGAATACACTATCTGTATGTATCTTTGCTATTTACATTTTTGAATGGTTTAAGTTTTGGCATCATCAAAAAGGGGGAAATTGTTGGGAAATTTATTGTTTAGATTTTGATGAATGCCATGTAAAACTTAGAATAGGAAGTTGGCACCCCATTTTTGTTGTAAACTGCATTGTAATAAATAGGGCTGGGTCAAGCCGAGTTAAGTCGCCTATGCCCAAACATGCAAGAAGACAACCGGAGACTAGAAGGAAGACTCATTGCGAGACAAATGAGTATGGCAAAGAAGAGTAGACGGAACTCTATCAAGGAGCAAACAGATGCGGTGAGTGGAGTATCACCAAGTCAACTCAAGAAAAGCCAAGTCTCAAGTTGAAGTGACAAAGAGTCATCCATGATTGGAAGTCGACTCTAAGTCACCTGGGGAAAGCAAGGAAATGCGATCAAGTCGAGATAATCGAAAAAGATCCGTTGCCGAAATCAAGAGAATTACCTAAACAAGTAATATCTCCATACTACCTTTCTCAAGTGCTCGGTCCCGGAAGCGTTCAAAAGGAATAAACCAATGGGAAGCACTACACCGTGTCGAACTCGAAAAGGTGAAGAACAATTCATACGAGGAAATGGCAATTCCAAGGATCGCAACAAGACAAGCCAACGACGCAAGTGACTTTCAAAAATAAGCCTATCTCTTCAATGGGCAGATTTTTGAAAGATCACTATAAAAGGCTGAGGAATGACTCTGAGAAAAGAAGACCAGAACCACAAACATTCAAGCAATTATTAGAACTGGAACCTGAAATATTCTCAAGTCATTAAACGCTTAATCCTCAAGCCTACACTACGAAGAACATCAATCCAACACTCACCTGTGAAGGAAAGATAACTTCAATCAGTTGAAGAGGAAATTACTGAAAAATCAAGGGGTCTACATTCCACGAAGGATTGTAGGAAGGTTCAAGGTCGAACCAAGTCTTGAGCTTTTGGAGGGCTTAGTGATCAAATTCAAAGAGCTTGAGCAAGTGGTTGTAGTAGCAAGGCAGCTGCCCTATGAAGAAGCTGAGTCGTACGAGAAGCCAACTGAGTGATCAAGGCGTCTCCAGACTGAGTCCCAAAGGATCAAGTCACCGTGTGATCAAGACTTGTATCTGGACTGTTACCACTTTGTATACTTGATCAATACCTAGTGGATTCCTCCAGAGTTGGAGAAGAGAGGAGTAGAAGAATTACCCCATCTTCGAACCTCTATAAAAATCTTATTGTGTCATTTACATTTCAAGACTTTAATTCTTGCATCATATTTGTTTAATTTACGACATATTTGCTATCCATTAGATAACCTCAAGTACTAAATCAAGCTCTAAATCTCTCTAACCAAACTTAAGGGTGTTATGTCTTCCAATGAAAACAAACCACAAATGAGTTATTCCATCAACAAAATTTCGATTAAGTCTCGTTGAGAGACTAACTCTACTTGATTAACTAAATTGGTCATCCACCAAGGACACAAAATGTGTAGTATCAACTCGAATTTTTAAAAGGACTAAATCAAAAATTTGCAAGGTTTATTCAACCCCCCTTCTAAACCTTACACTTACACCCTTGGGACCTACGGTCTCAAACTATGTCTTCTACTGGTCACCGATTCCCCCTCACTTGTATCCGCGTTCCTCGCATGGGCTTTCTTCTGCGCTCTAGAGAGGTTCGCCTTGAACATCCTCTTGTTCGCATGGAAGGGCTTCCCATGGCGCTGCAATGCCCTTAACCTCCATCAAATGGCCAATGACAATGACATATCCCAGTGAACAGCCAGAGGTCCCATCCTCCTTATAGGACCTGTTGATCACGTTCTGCAAACTTGGTTGAAGACGAACTCAGCCCAGTTTTCAAAATGTTTGATCGGAGAAAAACACGAAAAACTTGAACTTGAAAGATAGGGTTTCGAACGGTTTGCAGAGAAAAAACTTTCTTGCTTGCTGAAGACGAGTATGTTTGGGTGAGGAGAGAGAAAATGAATTTTGGTATATAAGGGACTTGAAAGGACGATTTCTGGAATTTGAAAAATTTGATCAAAATCAACGGTCAGGATTGACTCTTCAAAACCGTATTAATTTCCCCACATTAAATCAACAACATTTATATCCAATCATATGGTTTATTGTGCAGCTTTTGTACTGACAGTCATCCTTAAAAACATTCCTGCTCGAATAAAACAACTATGTTTTTGTCACTTAGCTCATAAATGATTCAGCTTTCTTCCAAAGTGACTTAGCTCTGCTTCTCTCTTCACATAACATCACTCAGCTGTCAGCTAACTTGATGCAACTTACTTCCCGACTAGGCTGTTTCACTTGGCGAAAATATGAAACTTGTCTATTTTCCATTCTCTCTTCTTTTATCTCTGCTGATTGAATCTTTTGAGTAATCTAACTCAACTCAATTAACCCTAACTCATTCTTGAGCTCTTCAAACCTTGATTCACATAATGGCTTTGTTAATATGTCAGCTAACTGCTTATCAGTTAAGATGTATTCCAAAGTGATGTCTTTCTTTTCAACATGATCTCATATAACATGATATCTAACATCAATGTGCTTTGTTCTTGAATGCAACACTGGATTCTGAGTGATTGCAATGGCACTAGTGTTATCACACATAATTGGAATCTCTTTTTCTTCAATATCATAATCTCTCACTTCTTTGTCTCATCCATAAGACTTGGGCACAACAAATTGCCCGCAGCCTATGTACTCTGGTTCACCATTGTGGATGTAGCTATTGAGTTTTGTTTTTGTTGAACTAAGAAACTAATGCTTTCCAATTATTTGACATGTACCGTAAGTACTCTTCCCGTCAACTCTACATCCAACATAGTCCCGAGTCCGAGTATCCTATCGCCTGAATCCTCCCTCATTTGGATACCATAAGTTTCGCTTCCTTCGGCATCCCTTCAAATACCTTAAGATTCTCTTAGTGCGGTCATGTGACTCTCTTTTTTGGTGCAGATTAAAATCTAGCACATACACCTACCAAAGGTGATGTCCGCCTTTTGCATTAAATAGAGCAATGATCCAATGACGGCTCTATATCTGGTTTATCAATAGCTTTGCCATCTGCATCCATGTCCATCTTGACTGATGTATTCATAGGAATCTTCACTGATGATTTCTCTTCAATACCAAATTTCTTCATTAAATCTCTGGTATACTTGGCTTGGCTTATGAAGGTTCCATCCTTCAATTGCTTGACTTGAAGTCCTAAGAAGAATATTAGCTCTCCTATCATGCTCATCTTAAATTTACCTTGCATGAGGTTTGAGAACTTGTCACACAGCTCTTTGTTTATGGAACCAAAAATGATGTCATCCACATATATTTGAACAAGCAGTATACTCTCTCCATCTTGAATCCTGACGAGTTTTCTGTCAACCTTGCCTTTGGTGAATCTATTGTCAAATAGAAACTGAGATAATGTATCATACCATGCTCTTGGTGCTTGTTTCAATCCATACAGTGCTTTCTTGAGCTTGTAGACTTTATCTCCAATAGTTTTCTGCTCAAAACCTGGAGGTTGTTCAACATGGACTTCTTCTTCTAGCTGTCCATTGAGAAATGCACTCTTCACATCCATTTGATACACAGTGAAGTTCTTATGTGCAACATAAGCAAGAAACATCCTTATTGCTTCCAATCTGGCAACAAGAGCAAAGGTTTCATCAAAATATATACATTCTTCTTGGAAATACCCTTTGGCTACCAATCTTGCTTTGTTTCTCACAACAGATCCTTCCTCATTCATCTTGTTTCTAAAAACCCATTTAGTACCAATAACATTTTGGTGGGTTGGCCTTTGAACCAATTCCCATACTTTGTTCCTTTCAAACTGATTCAGCTCTTCTTGCATGGCCTGAATCTAATGTGAGTCTTCCAGTGCTTGAGACACATCTTTAGGCTCTATTTGGGAAATAAAACAAGTGAACATAGCTTCATGTTGTGCTCTGGATCTGGTTCTTATGCCATATCTAACATCTCCAATGATTAACTCAGGTGGATGGTCTCTCAGCCATCTCATATTAGGTTGGAGTAAGTCTGCTGGATTTAGTCGTCTCGCAGCTAAGTTGTCTTTAACAGCTTCTCCATTTTCATTCAGCTGTAGACCTTCCAGCTGTCTTTGAGATTCAGCTATCTCACCATCATCAGGGTTGAGTGCTCTCACATCTGCTTCTACATAAGGACTCTTTTGCATAGTTGGCTGATTCAGCTTATCAGCTAACTCATCAATGTCTTCTCCATTCACATTAGGTTCATAAAAAACCACATGGATAGACTCTTCTGTGACCATAGTCCTCTTGTTCAACACTCTATAGGCTTTACTCTCAGCTAAGTATCCTAAAAAGATACCTTCATCAGCTTTAGCATCAAAAGCCTTCAAATTATCCTTGCCATTGTTGTGGATGAAGCATTTACATCCAAATATCTTGAAATATCCAACATTTGGCTTCCACCCTGTCCAAATCTCATAGGGAGTCTTGGTCAATTGCCTGTTTATCATGCATCTATTCTGAGTATAACATGCTGTATTTGTGGCTTCAGCCCAAAATCTCTTAGGTAATCTAGCTTCAGCTAACATTGTCCTTGCAACTTCCTTGAGAGTTCTGTTTCTTCTTTCAACTACTCTATTCTGCTGTGGAGTCCTTGCTGCTGATAACTCACGAGCAATACCATTTTCAACACAATACTGAGTTATTATCCCATTGACAAACTCAGTTCCCCTGTCAGATCTTATCTTTATAATGGTTTGACTCTTCTCATCAGCTGAGGTAACTTCTGCAGTGTTTCCTTCTTTTTACACATGAAATTGTCCATGTATATCTTGAATAACATCCACCACCACTAAGATGTATTTCTTTCCACTGATGCTAACTGGCTCAACTGGACCAAATAAATCCATATGCAACAGATGTAATATCCTGGTTGAAGAAGGAATTGGCTTATCCTTGAATGATGATTTGATTTGCTTTCCCATCTGGCATGCATCATATATACTTTCTTTCTTGTATACTCGAAGTCCGCAATCCTTCCACAAGATGACTCCTTGAAAGCTTGTTGATTGTCTTTAAGTTCAAATGACTCAGCTTCTTATGCCACATCCAACTGGATTTGGCTGTACTCCTTGCTAGCAGACATGTGCTTGGTGTAGCAAAGAGACAAATCTACCACATACATATTCTTTTGCCTTGTACCTTGCAAAGATAATTTCACTTGATTCAATCTTTGATCCGCATATTCCCATGTTGAATCCTACATTGTAGCCTTTGTCACGAGTTGGCCGATGCTTAACAGTTGAAGTTGAGGCCTTCAACATAAGCAACATCTGATCTCCAATCTATTTTTCTTGATGGATCTCCGTGCCTTTGATCTCCCCCGAGCTTCATTTCTCCAAATATAACTTTAGCACCTCTAATCTCTTTGAATCTTGACAGATTTCATTTTATTCCCTATCATATGTCTGGAACAACCACTATCCATGTACTAGGTTCCTTGGCACTCAGATGTTCGTTGAACCTGCAATCAAGGAAATCAGTTTTTAGGTACCCATACTTGCCTGGGTCCTGGCGGTTAGTTCTATAAGATGTTCCAACCAACCTATAGCCGGATGATCGACTCTAAGAGGTTGCCATCTATCGATACCATAATCATAATGCACATTAGCAAATTGCTTGGGGTTTTAGGATCATACAACCTGTCTCTTTTCCTCAGTATGCTGTGTGTGTTTTAGCAATTGCTTTCTTAGGATAGTTATGAAGTCTTTGAGTCTAGTGCTTGGGTGCATATGTGTGCTGATAATAGCTCTTTTGCCTTGGGAATGACCTTCGCTGAGGTTGAGGTCTTTGCCATTTTGGCTTGTATCCCATAGGTCTTTGCTGATATTTCACACTTATTCCAATCAGCTTGGTTTGGATAGTTTCTACCATTCCCATCATATGTATTTCTTTGATGAAATTTCTGGGGCTTTTGGTAGCTCTGTTTGGCTCTTACAGAGTATTTTCTATTAGGAGTCTGTCGAGGGACCAGTCTGAATTTCTTCTCAGTTGTCCTTTCAACATACTCTACTGGCTTCTTTCCTTTCCCTTTATAACCAAGGCTAATATGATTGTGATTATGCTTTGGTGTGAATGTGGGTGCATCATTTGGTGTTTTGGGTTTTTGGATCCCTTCATTGCTTGAAGATCCTTTTTCCAAAATCACTCTTGGAGTTTGACTATGTTTGACTATGCACAAAGGAATTAAATCCTATGCCTGTCTTGTCTCCACATTCTTTTTGACTCATAATAAGTTCATCCAATGATTTGGATGCTTTTGTAAATGAGGCAATCACATTTTTAAGATCTTTTTCCCTCTTTTCTGTAGCAGCTAACTCTGCTATGATCTTGGCATTTTCAGCCTTCAGCTTAGTGTTCTCATCAGCTATGTGACTCAGAGTACTCAGTTGTTTTGTCAGCAGTGAGTTTTGGCTCTTAAGCTGGCTGTTTTCATCATTTAGAAGTGTGTGAGAGGTTTTAATGTGCTCAAAATCTTTCATCATTTTGCCTAATGAATCGTAAAGATCTGTGGGTGATGAAGTGTGTGTATCATAGTCACTATCACTTGAATCAGTATGAGATGTGTTGGAGTATACCTCATCTTCTTGATCTTTTTCTTTGGCCATGAGGCAGATCAAAGCCTATTCCTCTGTGTCACTTGAGTAGTCCGCTTCACTACTATTTGAGTCTGCTACTTCTTTGCACTTGGCTGGTTCAACAGTTTCAGCATCCAACATGACTTTCTTCTTTTCTTATCTTCTTGCCCTAAAGACTCTTCTTTCATCCTCATTTCTATATTTGTTGACTGGTGGATAGGAACAATCAACAACAAAATGTCCTGGTTGTTTGCAATTCCACACAGGTTTTCAGCTCTCTGATCAGCTCTGTCAGTCCTCTGACTCTCTGGTAGTCAGCTCTCTGATGCTCAGCTCTCTTGGGCGGCCTGTCCTCCCTTGCCTTGGAGGGTGATGAATGTCTTCTGGAGGTTTCACTCTTGTTCCTCTTGTAGTTCATGTTAAAAAACTTGTTGAATCTCTTTACGATAAGGGCAATCTCCTTCTAGTCTATGGTCTCTTTTGGCTCAGCTTTCTTCCCATCACTGGCCAACAATGCAGATGTCTTTGGTACAACTGTTTCCTCTTGCTCTTTCCTTCTCAGCTCAAACTCATAAGCTTTGAGGTCTGAGAATAGCTCATGATTAGAAGTTTTTGAGAGGTCCATTGAATGTCTCAGAGCCATGACCATCATTTCCCATTCAGCTGGGAGGGCTCTTATTATCTTCATGCACATCTCCTTCTGAGTGTACTCTTTCCCAAGAGCTAAAGGCTCATTTGTTATCTCTGTAAATTTGGCATCCAGCTGATCCAGAGTTTCACCGGCAAGCATTTTAAAATTTTCAAATTGTTTAACAGCAACAGTTAATTTATTCTCTTTAATCTATTCTGATCTTTCACAAATCAGGGTTAACTTTTCCCAGATATCTTTGGCATATTTGCATGATTTGACTTTGTTGAACATCGCCTTGTCCAACGTGCGTGGTTTTACAACCATAGTTGGTCTAACCTCAGCAGCTTCTCCTTCACCCCAGTGCCGCTTTGCTCTTGCAGTTGTTGACTTTGTATATTTGCAATGGCCCATCCTCTATCACAAGCCACATTTCATCGTGTAAAGTGGATAGATGAGCCTGCATGCGAATTTTCCAGTCATCAAACTCTTCCACAGTGAACATTGGAATACGAGTTAGATTTGCTTCCATGATAATAACTTTGCTTTAAAAATGAAAGACTTTGAAAAACACAAGTGTTAAAAACTTTGAAAGAGAATGAGATCAAGTTCAGTAACCAGTGCGGAAGGCTCAATGAACCAACCGCTCTGATACCACTTGTAGGTCTCAAGGGGTATGGTGTAAGGTTTAGAAGGGGGAGGGAGTTGAATAAACTTTACCAAATTTTCAATTTTAGTCTTTTTAAGATTTTTCAACAGAGTTGACTCAAATCAGCTTTGTCCTTGGGGGACAACTAAGTTGGCTATATTCGGCTAAGTTACCCACTCAATAGACTCGATAGAGCTGTTGATAGTATAACTAAGATGCTTAAGCTAATACTTAACTTTAGTTGATTTGGTTTTTATCAGCGGAAGACTTAACACCCTTTTAATAGATTTAAACTTTTTTTAACACTTGTTTTAGCACTGGTTAATTATCAGTTGGATAGCAGATTTAACTAACAACAGATATAAAAGTAAATGCAGGAATGTAAGTGCTGAAAATAAATTGGCATAAGTATTTTATAGTGGTTCAAGGATGGGATAATTCCTCTAATCCATCCTTCTCCAACTCCTGGAGGAATCCACTAAGTAACAGATCAAGTTATAAAGCAGTGAGCAGTCTAGAGACAACCTTGGTCACACAGCTGGCTTCTCCTGTGACTCAGCTTCTTCACGAGGCAGTTGCTTTGCTACTTCAGCTCACTTTTAAGTCCTTGGATTTGTTGACGCAGCCCTCCAACAAACTTGAAACTTGGTTTGACCTTGAACCTTTCTACAATCCTTCAACTTGGAAAGTAGACCCCTTTTTGATCTTCAAATTGTTTCCTCTTCAACTGGTTGAAGTTATCTCTCCTTCACAGCTTGTGTTGGATCGAGTTTCTTCGAGTTTTAGGCTTGAGGAATATCTTGATAAGCTTTGAGAATATTTCAGGTTAATTGCTTGAATATTGCTTAAAAGATCTGTGTCATTCGTAACCTTTTCTTAAATGCTTCCTCAGCCTTTTATAGTGCTCATTTGAAATTTGCCCGTTGAAGAGATAGGCCAATTTCAAATGACATTTCTTGTTCGTTGGCTTGTCCTTTCTTGGTCTGCAGCACTTGTGATGTTGACCCTTCCTCGTATTAAATGTCTTCGCAGCTTTACAAGTTCTAACACAAGTTGCAGTGTTTCCCATTGGCTTATTACTTTTGCATCATTCTGGGCCAAACACTTTAAGACCTGGCAGCTTGGACATATTACTATATCGAGTAATATTTTTAACTTCTTTCCAACGGATCAATGTTAGTCGTCTTGACTTGACTGCTGCCTTTACCCCTGGTGACTTGAGTCACCTCCAATCATAAGATTGACTCAACTATCACTTCAACTATTAGACTTGGCTGTTTAAGTTGACTTGACTGACACTTCTCACAGCTGTCCCTCAGCTGACTTCTCCTTCAGTCGAGTATTTGACTTCCTTCATGGACATACTCAGCTGACATACATAAGAGTCTTCTTCACAGTCTGCAGTTGACTTCTTGTAATCTAGACTTAGCTGACTTCACTCAGCTCTTCCAGTCTTATCTATTACAATGCAGAAGGAAAATGGGGTGCCAACTTCATAATCTAAGTTTTATATGGTATCATCAAAATCTAAATAATAAATTTCCTAACAATTTCCCCTGTTTTGATTATGCCAAAACTTAAAACAAACAAAATAATTAAACAGCAAATACAAGCAGTGCATTAACAAAGAATGTATGCTTTTGAATAATCAATTTTATTGATCATAACATTCTTGGCCTTTATAAAGCTGTTTACAACAAGTAACAGAGCTATATACAAATACAACTTTTCAACATGTATCTAAGGTAAGTTACAAGGAGAATGAATATTACAAGGAAATTCTCAGAGCTATTACAGAAAACTTACAGCTATGTATTTATAGCAAAGTAAAGTACATGAAGGGGTTCACAGCTGTCTTCAACGCCTTGGCTGCTTCCTTCTTTTCTCTTCTTCATCAGCTCTCTTCCTACCATCCTCAGGTCTTCTCCTCTTCCTTTGTTCTTGCTCCTTCTTCTTTTTCTCATAGGCTCGCTTAGCAGCAGGGTCATTCCTTCGCTGCCTCTCTTCCCATTCACGATTCACCCTTTCATTCTCTTTTTCTTGCCTCTTCTTAGCTTCAGCAACCTTGCGTGCAACTTCCATGTTAGCAAGGTGATCGAATCCAGCCCAGTATATGATGTAAGTCCAAGCGGCTACGATAATCTAGAGGGGGGGTGAATAGATTATCTCCATCTTTTCGATTTTACCCTTTTTTCGAACCGAATGCTCAAAGACAATAATAAAGGTGCAGAATGCAAACAACACACGTTGATTTATAGTAGTTCAACCCACCTAGGGCCTAATCTACTACCACCACAGTATATCCGGGATGGATTTCAAAAAGAAAAAGAATTTTATTAATTACCAAAATTAATACAAATTCAACTTACAACACCTTGAAGAGCACCACACTCTTCTTCAACACCACCTTTGGAGATTACCACAATCTCCCTTTGAAGATTATCACAATCTTCCTTCAACGGCACCTTATGAAGATTACCACAATCTTGAACCTTGAAGAATACCAAATTCTTCAACACCTCAATAAGAAGATCACCACAATCTTCTTGCACCTATCACCTAGATCATCCAAGTGTGTTCTTACCATAAAAACACTCACAAGGATATCTTGTGTTTGAATGATAACCAAAAATCAAGATTACAACTCAATAAGGAATATTACAATTTGAGTGAAATGTGTAATCAAGAATAGCCTAGACCTCAAAGATGTGAAAGTGATAAGCTAGCCAAATTTACAACAAGAATAATGACAATGAAGAACAAATATTTTCTTGAAGTGTATCTTGTTGTGTTGTATCTCAATTGTTGTGTCTTGTTGCTTGAATGAAGCCTCTATTTATAGGAGAGGACTTGGCTTTCATTTCCAGGCATTTGCTCCTCCTTGGGGAGTGATTTGCTGCAAAAGAAACCATTTAAAATGATCAATATAGCTGTTAGAAATCAATCCCACAAAATAGGGAAGAGTCGTCTGCAAAACGCGGATAGTTTGGTGATAAACAGGGGGTTCGATCGGTCGCGCAGAGATAAGATTGAAATTGAATTCTGCGAATTTTTACACAGGGGGACCGGTCGCCCTTAGCTGTGACCGGTTGGAGTTGAAGAAATTACGAAACAGAGAAGTCTGAACCAAGAGGTCGCCCACCTGGTCGACCGGTTGCCCTCCCCTTTTTTTCTTACGTTCCATTTTCTGTTTCAAAACTCAACTCAGGTACGGGTTGCCCTATAGGGCGACCGGTCGAGCCTGAAACAAATGTGTTGTCCAATTTTTTTTATCGAAAATAAACTCCAAAAAAATACTCCGAAAAATAGTAAAAATATTTTAAGACGATCGGAAGTATTTAGACAACATTGAGGGACTTTGTTTTGGTTTAAAAACTTATTGGAACAAACTCGAACAAAATCATCAAAATCATGATAAAAACATTTATCTAACATATGAGACCATTTTTCTGTGGATCCACACTTAAAATCTTCTGGTCTTGGCCGTGGTTGACTGCTTCTGCCACTGCCATCATGTTTGCCCCTTGTTGACCCAGCTTTCCTTTCTCTGGGAGTATATTGTACTGGAGCTTTTGACTTTCCAGCCGAGTGACTGCTTATCAGTCGACTGGCACAACTCAATTCCCTTCTCCCAATACAAATCCCATTCTTGAGGTAGAGTCATATCTTTAAAGTAGCCTTCTGCTTCTAGAGTTTGAAATTCCTGTGGAGATCTGGGCTCAGATCCAGCATTGGGCATAGCAAATTCTCTTGGGGGCTTTATTGTTGCATAATCCTTTCAGTGGACGAACACCATATCATTTCGATCTCTTGAACACGCGCTGATTGCTTCTCAGCTGCCTTCTCAAATGCAGCTTCAATGGCCTTCTTTGATTCTTTCATAGCCATCTCAGCTTTTTTCGGTCAATCAATCGACTCTCTCAGAACTTGCTAAGAATCGGCAAAGAAACATCACCTTCTTTGTGGGGTTTCAAAGATACATGAGTTTCAAAGGAAGATTTTTCGAACTTCCTTCCCCCTTAGCTGTGTCACCTCTCTTCGCCTCCTTATCACTCATCTTCTTTACCTTCAGTCCCTTTAAGGCTTCATCTTCCCCCTTTTTGGCATCATCACCAAATGGAAAGGTTAGTCCAGGGAACAAACCGCTCAGAAGGAAATCCAGTCGGCTGATAGTTGAATTTTGCTTGATATATGCTGTGGAGTGGGCTGTTTGGAATTTTGACCGGGTAGCCTTCGACTCAGCTGCCACCAACTTCATCTCTGCTATTAGGAGACTAAACTTCTGGTTCATGTTGTCTTCTAGGCGTGCGAACTCGCTCTGGTGGTGCAGCTTAAGCAACTCCATGTCCGACTTATACGCGGTTTCCATTCTGACCATATATTCTTTCATTCTTTGCTGAAATTTGGACGTGTCCGCACTCCAGACCAACATTTTTGGAAACAGGGCCTTGAAGTAGCAAACTGCTCTAAGCGCATGGCGGTTCTTTGTCGGCCCATTCCCTAATCTGAAGCACAACTCCTCTCAAATTAGCACTAAGGTTGCATCACGATTGGCCAATCTTAGATCCAAGGACGCGTGGTGGCATTCCATCTTCTCAATCTCGTCACATTTTCTTGAAGGCTTCTCGGAACTCGGCTATCGAAGGCCGACTCGACTCTTTCCACCACACAAAGATCGGTTAAAACCCATTGGCGTAATCGTATCGGAGGAATGATGGGCTCTTCTTGCATGGTATACTTCTCTTGATCTCTAGTATTCTCTTCTTCCATGTCAGGTAGCTCAACATTGAATGGAAAGATGTCTACAAAGACACCGTCTCTCACAAAAGGTATCCCCGAAGCTCCATGCTGGGGAACTTTCCCTTGTTGCATTGTACCAGCTCTCTGTGCCTTGGCTGTGGTAGCATCATTGGCGAGATAAAGCGATTGTGGGAGCTGCGAAGGAGATGTAGGAGTCGTTATCGCCGCTTTACCCTGTGACTTGAGTCGGCTCAATCATAAGATTGACTCAACTATCACTTCAATCGTTAGACTTGGCTCTTTAAGTTGACTTGACTGACACTTTTCACAGTTGTCCCTCAGCTGACTTCTCCTTCAGTCGAGTCCTTAACTTCCTTCATGGTCATACTCAGCTAACATACAACAGAGTCTTCTTCACAGTCTGCAGTTGACTTCTTGTAATCTAGACTTAGCTGACTTCACTCAGCTCTTCCAGTCCTATCTATTACAATGCATAATTACAAGAAAAATGGGGCGCCAACTTCCTAGTCTAAGTTTTATATGGTATCATCAAAATCTAACAAATAAATTTCCTAACAATTGGGAAAAATCATTTTTGTCCCCAACATAAGCTCCCTAGTTCTCCGGCTGTGGAAAGCAGGGGGGAGCAGTATGGGAGTTAAGTTCCCGGTGAATATGTGATCCGTGAAGGATTTGATCTCTTGAGCAGAAGGATGTCTCCTAAAATGGGGACGCCCCCGGTGAGCGAAAAGTCACCAAAAGGCTGGAGTTCCAGAAAGAGCAAAGTCTGAGAGGTACCCAACACGTGGAGTGCAGGAGCTCACGAAATCCCGTAGACGTGGGAGTTCAGTATCTTGAATGGGACGAGTCATCATGGGACTTCGCCTTTTGAGAGGGAGAATATTTTTTGTGAGTTGAGTGGTCCTCATGGGACATAAGAAATAAGAGTCCCCAAGGGACTTAGTTTTTCTTTGAAAGACTTCTTCTAGTCTTCTTGGCACTTAACCTTTCGAGGTTTCTCATGAGTTTACTTGGTGAAAATTTCACCGGCAAATTGAGAGTGGAGAAGTGTGCCCATTTCCTAGGGAGCAGGAAACTTTTCCTCTCACCCCAGGAACGAGGAAAAGCGCATTCTTAATTGGCAGAGGAGTAGAGTGCTCATGAGAAGCGAGTGAAAAGTAGAAGATTGTTGAGGGTCGCGTGGGCAGAGCCAAAAGTAGGCGAATGGAAGTGGATAAGGGAAAGAAAACCCTCAAGGGTGTTCCCTTGATCTTCCCAAGCCACTCCCGGAGTATGTTTCTATTTCCCCGGCCTGTTCTTCTTTGCGCGGGGTTATTCCGTCTTTGGATTTTTCACATGTTTTGAGTCGGGTCTCAAACCTCGAGGGTCTATCGTCCGTGTTTTGGGGTTGGGGAGTTACCGACCAATCAATTTTTAGTTCCATTCGTCCATCTCCAATTTTGTCTATGGAGTTTTGCATTACCCTTTTTGTCTAGGGGGCTCTGTATAATTGGTGATTATATTGATCATTCGTCGAATTCGAGTTCAATTGTGGAGAAGTATGGGGTGGGAAGTCCAGAGGAGATCCCTCGGCCAAATATCAGCATAGGTCTTCTCCTGTGAGTAGGACTTTGGGTTCAAAACGGAGTTACTACCGGTTGCCTTCGTAGGCTTAGGGAGCAGTTGAAGTTATCTCCGAGTATTCTATTTTGGCTCAAATGGAGGATAGACATGTTCTTCTCTTGGTTATGAAATGCATGGACGAAAGAGAATGAGGGCGTCCAGCCCCCTGGGATTGGGAAATGGTGCCTAATTCTTTTGGGGAGCGGGCAAAGGCACCCTTTACTCCCCGCGAAGTGCTCTAATGTCAGACAAATCTTTTCTTCTGGTGCGCTGTGTCTTCTCTAAGTTACATTCCCATAATTTACTTGTTTCAGATGAGATTAACTTTTCCAGATACTAAGTGTTTTGTGAAGAGTATTTCGGCTTGTAGGGAGCAATGACATTCCCCTATGGGATTGTTATACTGATGTTTTTCCCCATCTGTGTTAGTGTTTTTTGCATTCACTTGATGTATGTCTGCGTAGAGATTGTTTGTGAAAACTTGTTAAGTTCTTGAGGAGATATGTTCATCCTTGAGGGAGGACAAAATCATTTGTTTATTTCTGTGGTGCGTGGTCACCTCCCGTAACACGGGAGGGGGCATAATTTTTAAGGTTTCTTCCCATGGGATGGCTGGGGACGAGTTTTGAGAGATTGCCTCCTGGGTCTCAGGTAGAGACACCCCCACCGAGAGCACCAGATGTGGGTTTCCACATCCAGGATCGTCCTATGGGAGTTTCCATATCCGGGAACACCAGATGGGAATATCTTCATAAAGTATTTCCAAGGTAGCATGTAATTATAGGATTTTGTTTACTTGGCAGAGTGTGAAGCCATTTCTAGAAGAGTTTATATGTCTAATGGAGTGCGAAGCTTCTCTATGGGATTTTGTCTATCTCATGAAGCACAAAGCTTCTCTAGAGTAGGGGTGGCCACGGTTCCGGAACCGCCGGTTCTGGTTCCTCATTTTGGAGGAACCGGAACCGGAACCATTGCCTCATGGTTCCGGTTCCAAAATTGGAACCTACGGTTCCAATTCTATTTTGGAACCCGGTTCCTCCACGGTTAACCGAAACCATTTGTTTATCTTTTGATAATTTTTGATTTTATTTAAAATAGTTTATCAATTTCGGTTACAAAAAAAGGGAAAAGAAAAAAAAAGACTTGGACTTAATATTTAGTTGAGTTTTCGACTTGATATTAATATTAATATTAAATTATCTATATATACTATTAGAGCATAAAGAAATCAAAGTTCACGTAGTTCGCTTACAACATTTGGTTTAAAACGTGTCTCATGTGGTTACACATATAACATCACAATAAACATTTAACATTTCTTATAGCATACTTTACCAAATAAATATAAAAAACATTAGTTTTACCTTGAAACCGCCGGTTCCATCACGGTTCGATCAATGATTCCACAGATGGTTCTAACCGACGGTTAAAACTGCTGGTTCCACGGTTTTTTGAGATCAAGGAACTGGAACCGGAACCGACCTACACAATTCTGGTTCCGATTTAGAACAGTTGACCATGGTTTTGGTTCTGGTTTGGAACCCAGTTTTGGTTCCATTTTGCTACCCCTACTCTAGATTTATTTGTCTTACGGAGCAGTGGAGATTCTATAGAGGACTTTGTTTACCTCACCAAGCGCGGAGCTTCTCTAGAGAAGTTTGTTTGTCTGACGGAGTGCAGAGCTTCTCTATAGGACTTTGTTTATGTCACGGAGCGTGGAGCTTCTCTAGAGAAGTTTATTTGTATGATGGAGCACGAAGCTTCTCTATAGGACTTTGTCTACCTCATGGACCGAGAAGCTTCTCTAGAAGAGTTTATTTGCCTCACGGAGCGTGGAGATTTTCTCGAGGACTTTGTCTACTTCATGGAGCGCGGAGCTTCTCTTTAAGACTTTGTTTACCTCACGGAGCATGGAGCTTCTCTAGAGGAGTTAGTTTGCTTGATGGAGCGGAGCTTCTCTACAGGACTTTGTCTACCTCACGAAGTGCAAAGCTTCTCTATAAGAATTTGTTTGCCTGCCGGAGCGTGGAGCTTCCCTACAGTACTTTGTCTATCTCACAAGCGCGAAGCTTCTCTATAGTGGTGTCATTTTTCCCTGGAGCACCAGAGAGAGTCTCTTTTTTTCCTGGGAGAGCCGACGGAGATTCCTGTGTAGCCCATCCTAAGTCGTAGGTAGAGGTAGTTCTTATGGGGTTGTCGGAGAAGGGTCTCTGCTTCCAGTCGCACCAGAATAGAGCGTTTTATTCTTGTTGGTGAATAATTACATATCTGTAGTCAATAGAATTGGTGAAAACCGATTGCAACTTGTATTAATTATTAGAAATGAATGCAATAAGAAAACTTGGCTCGCAACCGAGGAAATACTTGTAATAAAATTGTCTTACGTCACATAGGCAGAAACAACTAGTACTAAAAACTAAATAATCATGTAAAGGCCATCGGGAAGGTGCAAAAACCGATGTATGGGGGAGATGGCGAGTTTTGCAGCCTCTAAGGTTGTGGGGCTTGATCAATGTCTTCTCGATGAGCTCTTCTCTTTTCTGGGGTCTCCAAAAATTATCTTGATGACTTCGACCATAAGTATTCTGTCTTTCTTCAATGCGCGGCTTGGGGCAGCGTGAAGCTTGGTGAAGTTCGTCTTCCTCCTACCCATGATTCTCATGCAACTTGCATTGATCCATATAATCTTTCAAGTAGCCTCCCTGAATCAACTTTTCAGTTTCCTTCTTTAGGTGGAAACAATATTCAGTAGTATGGCCCTTGTCGCGATGGAAACGACAATATTGATTGGAATTGAGTCTTGCGGGGTTGTCTCCCATTTTCTTGGAGGTTCTATGATTTCCTGCCTCTATGCGGCGATTAATACTGTGAGGCCTCTCAATTTTAAATCTTGTACGAGAGTGAAACCGACGTTATTGGACGACTATGTATATTCACGACTACTTTTAACGCGTGACGGATTATTATTAATAATATTTTCGGGCTATGTCATCATTTTATTTATGTGATCAATTACTTATCTAATTACTAGTCATTTTTATTTTATTCGAATTCTATGCTTATTAATCGCCTGAATGAGTACTATTATTACTACTCGAGTAGTTATTAGACACCTTAGAATTTAGAAGACTTATTTCACTAAGTGATATACATCTTATAGAAATAAGAATTTGATTTAGAATAAGTGATTATGAGACTCATAAGTGATTGTGAGATTTATTATTATTTTGGGAATAGATATTTTACACCAATTATCATCAATTTTGGGGATAAAAAATAAATACCATATATGAGACATGAGGTGGAAGGCCAAGTGTAGAATTTTGGTGTAGAAATACCTCTCCATCATTATATACACCTATACCACATTATACAATATATAAACCAAGTATTATACAAGTATATTCCATGTATTCTACACACTATTTTATTACACCTTACAATTTCCCACATTCCTCCACTACAAACATTCCCTTCAAATTCCCCAACACCATATCCTTCAATCCCAATACCTTGACCAAGTCATTTTTCTCCCATGCAACCTACATTTTGCTAGACACAATAATACTCCCATTCCTCTCCATTTTCGGTCGTATGCTTGTGAGGGGAGGAGTTAATTTCATTTTTCATTCTACATCCTTCTCTCAACTTCTCCAACACTTACAACTTTCAACACTCTTCATCTTTCAAGCACTTAGACTAAGAAACACAAGAATTTTCCCCATTTTTTCACCTAGAGGCCGAACATTACAAGCTAAGGTAAGGAAAATTTTGCTTCTTTCATCTTCATCTTGTCCTTTTGAAACTTCAAGCCTAATCTTTCATCTTCTAACATTGTTGAATTATTTCTTTTTGAGGTACTCCTAGAGGTTAATTTCTTGAAGAAACTGAGAAAAATCAAGACTTGGTCATAAGCTTAAAGAGGACCTTCAAAGCCATTTCTAGAAAACAAGAAATAAAGGTAAGAATTGTGGCTTGGTACTACCTCTTCCTTTCATCTTTTGATTTCCAAATTTTAACACCAAAATTTGGTTTTAGTGTTAAAACGGGGCTAATTTTGGAGGTTAGAACCTAAATCTTGAAGGTGCAATGAAAATACTCCATTCTAGGTCCTACTTGTAAAACTACACAAGGTGAGTGTAGATTTCTTAACCCTTGTTCTAATTCCTTCTTTCTTATCACAAATCCTTCAACTCCTAACTTAAAATTCTTGACAATTTGACACTTAAGGGCTGCCTTGAGGATTGGTGGTCGATTTCAAGGAGTTAGGAGGAAAATATCATCTCTAGACACATTAACAAGAACTATCAAGGGGGGGATCCTTTAGAAAAACTAAAGTCTTTTTGTAAAAATTGGCATGTAATGATTTGAAACTTGAATGATGTGATATAAATATGTATTTCATGTGTATTTTAAGCATCTATCTCCAACAATCTCATCAAAGTATGCTTGTTGTTCCAATTTTGCAAAAATAGGTGCATGCATGAACAAATTTATGAAATTCTTGATGAATTATTGAATGATATGTTAATGCACGCCTATGTACTTGGAATTTCATTTTATATTTATTTTATATTCTGAAAAACTTGAAATATATGAAAAATTGAGTTATTGGACCTTGTATGCAAATTTTGCAAAATTGGAGGACTAAATTAAAAATTTTAAACTGTAAAAAGGACCTCTGAAAATATTACATTTTAATATAATAACAAAAGTTTAAGGGTTCTGAGATAATAAAAACCAACCATTGAATGCCTAAGGACTCAAATGAGGAATTTTGAAAGTTTAAGGACCAAAAAGGAGATTTTCAAAACTGCTTCCGGACTTTTCTCAAAATTCGAAATTTTTAACTTGTGTTAACTGAAAAACTGATATTTTGAGTAAATCTCAAAAATCAAAGTGTGTTGAGTAAAGAAAATCAATTTTCAAAATTTTGAGGACTAAAGTGTAAAATACCAAACTCAAGGACTAAAATAAATTTCAGGATTAATATAGTCCATGTACCTGGAAAAATCACTTAATCTTAATTTTATAATATTTTGAACCCATGGTACAAGTTTCATAAGAAACCGACCCAAATAAGCCCTTAAGGCCAAAAATGAAAATTTGGACTAGAAATAGAAATCTCAAAAGTTAAGGAACTTAAACTGAGACTTTTTCAAAATTGCTTTTGTCCCAATAATCCCCTATCATAAGTGATATTTCAAAATTGGAATCACATCAAAAGCCCTTCCGGTTTGTGAGATCCAAATAGTTTAAGTTCGGGGCCAAAAATGAAAATTTTGACAAAAGGGGAGCAAATTGAATTTCTTTAGAACTCGGCCCCAAACTCTTCGAAAAACTGATTCTCTGGATAATTTGGAGAATTTAGGAGCTGACATTGTATTTTTACGAAATCGAGACCAAAACCTATTCGATTTCAAACCCGATAAACACTAGTTTTCCAAAACGAGGCTACTTATGAAAAATTTCTTTTATCAAGGACCCCAAATGAATTATTGATTGTGAGATTCTTACCGCAAGCGTACGGTATCAAGTTTTAGTATAGTTTTGAAATTGGGGTTATGTAGGTCCCAAGGGGTGTGAGTGTATGGATTAGAAGGGGGGGTTGAATAAACCTTACCAAATTTTTGATTTAGTCCTTTTAAAAGTTCGAGTTGATACTACACACCGTGTCTGGTGGACAACCAATTTAGTTAATCAAGAGTTAGTCACTCAACGCACTGATTGTCTTTGTTGATAGAATAACTCACCGTTAAGACTAAATTAGCTCAACCGTGGTTTGTTTTCGCTTGGAAGACTTAACACCCTTAAGTATGGTTTAGTAGAGATTTAAAGCTTGATTTAGTACTTAGAAATTATCAAGTAGATAGCAAATTTATCAAAGAAAGTTAAGCAAATAAGATGCAGAATTTAAAGTGTTGAAATGTAGATGACACGATAAGTTTTTATAGAGGTTCGAAGATGGGGTAATTCTTCTACTCCTCTCTTCTCCAACTCCTGGAGGAATCCAAGAGGTATTGATCAAGATACAAAGTGGTAATGATCCCGGATACAAGTCTTGATCACACAACCGACTTGATCCTTTGGGACTCGGGCCTGAGACGCCTTGATCACTCACCAAGCTTCTCGTACGACTCGCTTCTTCACAGGCAGTTTTGCCTTGCTACTACCCACTTGCTCAAGCTCTTTGGATTTGATCACGAAGCCCTCCAAAAGCTCAAGACTTGGTTCGACCTTGAACCTTCCTACAATCCTTCGTGGAATGTAGACCCCTTTATTCTTCAGTAATTTCCTCTTCAACTGATTGAAGTTATCTTTCCTTCACAGGTGAGTGTTGGATTGATGTTCTTCGTAATGTAGGCTTGAGGATTGAGCGTTTAATAACTTGAGAATATTTCAGGTTACAAAATGTTTCTTTCTTGCTTGTATTCAATTCTCAGATGGTCAGGGTAACCTTCATCACCTTTTCTCAGAGTTATTCCTCAGCCTTTTATAGTGAGCTTTCAAAAATCTGCCCGTTGAAGAGATAGGCTTATTTTTGAAAGTCAAGATAGGCTTATTTTTGAAAGTCACTTGTGGTCGTTGGCTTGTCTTGTTGCAGTCCTTGGAATTGTCATTTCCTCGTATGAATTGTTCTTGACTTTTTCGAGTTCGACACGGTGTAGTGCTTCCCATTGGTTTATTCCTTTTGCACGCTTCGGGACCGAGCACTTCGAGAAAGGTAGCATGGAGATATTACTTGTTTAAGTAATTCTCTTGATTTACGTAAACGGATCTTTTTCATTATCTCGACTTGAGTGCATTTCCTTGCTTTCCCTAGGTGACTTAGAGTCGCCTTCCAATCATTGGATGACTCTTCTCACTTCAACTTGAGACGTGGCTTATCTTGAGTTGACTTGACGATACTCCTCTCACCGTGCATCTTAGTCGCTCCTTGATCGAGTTCTTGTCTTCTCTTCTTTGCCATACTCACTGTCTTTGCAATGAGTCTTCCTTCTAGTCTCCAAATGTCTTCTTGCATGTTTTGGCATAGTCGACTTAACTCACTTGACCAGCCCTATTTATTACAATGCGCTTTACAACAAAAATGGGGTGCCAACTTCCTATTCTAAGTTTTACATGGCATTCATCAAAATCTAAACAATAAATTTCCCAACAATTTCCCCCTTTTTGATGATGCCAAAACTTAAATCATTCAAAATGTAAATAGCAAAGATACATACGATAGTGCATTCACATAGAATGTATGCGTAGAATCAATCCTTTTATTGATCATAACATTCTTGTTCTTTTACACAATCACAAGGTGTCCGAGCAAACATTTGTCTACACAAAAAGATAGAGAATTTACTTTTTTATTGCGAGAAGACTTACATAGTATGTATTTACATAGTAAAATACATGAAGGGGTGGACAACAACACTTCATCTCCTTCTCTCGCCTCCTTCTTTCATCTTCTTCGATTCTGTCATCTTCTCGGTCTTCTTCTCTTTTTCTCATCTTCACCGCCTTTTCTTCTTCTTTTTCATAAGCCTTCCGGCAACTTCATCTCTTCTTAATCTCTCTTGTCTTTCCTCCCATAGCTGAGTTTGTCTCTTATTTTCTTCTTCTATTCTTTTCGCATACTCAAGATTGCTTTTAGCCACTTGCGATTGGCTACTTGGTCAAGACTACCAGCCCAAGAGATCCCTCCTTTCTTGCCTGGATCTATGTACTCAATGTTTTTGGGCGGAGGCCTAGTCCAAACCTCTTCCTCCACCATCGCTTCTTCCTCTTCCTCTCGGGCGTGTATTGTACTTGGGTCTTCTTTTCCGGGTGAGTGACTAGTGGAGTGACCAGCAGAGCGATCGCTTAGTCTCGCATGTCGCCTTCTTCACATAGCGTGAGACCCTTTTCCCAAGACAAGTCCCAATCTTGAGCCATGGACATGTTTGCAAAGTATCCTTGAGATGCGGCGTTTTAAATTCATCAACTAATCTTGGCTCGCCCCGATCCGAGATGGCATAAGTGTCTCTCTTCACTTTGAATGCCTCCATGTTGTTTCAAGATATTCATAACTCGGGCATCCATTCTTCCTTCCATCTTCTCCATCCCCGCTTCAATTGTCTTTCTCTTTTCGGCCATAGATATAGCAGAGTGTTGGAGTGGCGAGTCACTGGAGTTTGTCACGATAATATCACCAGACAAGACCTTGTTGGGGGTTTGTGCAATCATTAAGGTCACATCTCTCGATTCTTCCCCCTCAACAGACTTTCCTTTCTTTTTCCTTGTAGCTTCCAATCTCTTTCCTTCACAAACCGCTTCCTCCTCCTTTTTCGCCTTCGGATCTCTTTAGCGCTTTAAAGTATTCCTATTTCCCCCTTTTGGCATCATCAAAGGAGAGAGGAACCCCGAAACATACTCGCAATCGTGAAGTCGAGCTCGCGATAGCCGAGTTCGCCTCGAGTCCGGCTGTGGAGTATGCGGCACGAAATTCGAGCGAGTAGCGTTGGACTCGCTAAAATTAGCTTCATCTCACCATGAGAAGGCTGAAATTTCTATCCATGTTTTCTTCCATACGCCGGAGATCACTCTTATTTTGCTCACGCAGCAGCCTTTATCTCAAAGTGTGAGCTTCATGCATGTGCTCAATGTGTTCTCTCAATTTCGTTTTTGCTTCAAAGATTCTCGCCTCTCCATACCAAGAAGCTTGTTGAACAATGTTCGAAATATCTAGCGTGTTCCACACGCATTGTTTCTTCTTTGTTGCCACCATTCCCGATTCTCGACCAATGCCTCTCAAGTCGGCCAGTAGTTGCATCTCTCTCATTATCTAGTCTCATGTCCATAGAGGCCTGGTACCTCTCCATCCGTTCAATTTCAAGAAATAATGCTTTGAACACCTCCCGAACTTCAATGTTTCTTCAAGTTGCGGTGACGGCCATGCGGCGTCAAAGTCATAGTTAGCCGAACGATGGTGTCGGATGGAAGAATAGGATCTGGTCCGTGGAAGTGCGCGAGATCGTTCTCTTCGACTCGTCGGGAGGTCGGGTACCTCAGAGAGAAAGAAATGATTCTACAAAGGAATCATCATGGCCAACTCGGGATTTGTTCAATGATGAGAGGTGCGCGTGAAGTGAGGCGAACCTGCCGCAGCTTGGGGAGCCTGCGCAGCGAACTCTGTTTCACTGGGGTCTTTTGTGAAGTGGACTCGGCTTTGCCGAGCCTCACTGCCTCTCAACTTCGCTTGGTCTCACCGGTTTCTCCAATTGAGTGGGTCGTCCTCGGCCTTATCGGAGCGTCATCGGACGATGATGAGATTTCCATTGGTGGCTCACCATCAAAATTGAAAGTTTGACGAGTAGTCTTGAGATCGACTTGCTCGTGCTTGGAAACATCCTCACCGAGTCTTTTGGATCTATCACGGGGATGACTCAAACTCTTCGTCGCTTCGATCCCGAAAACGTTACATCGATTATCCTGGGAATCATGAAGCACGCTTATCTCCTTTTTCGATGGATCAATGATAGCGGGAGGGATGTTCTCTACTTGGCCTCTTTTACCCCAGGAAGTCTCAACCTCCCGTTGGCCTTCATTACCTCTTGCGATCTCAATCAGTAGCGAGGCCTTGACCTCTCTTTCGGCGACAAAGTCACCGTCTTAGGGTCTTCGTGGTGGCATCCATTGAGTCTCAACCCCATGGATTGCACTTTCATCGCCCAAAGTGTTAACTCCTAGGGTGTTCCGCCCCGTGCCTCGATCGCATCATCGGCGTCATTAGCCTTCGTCGAGAGCGCTTGGCACCTCACCGAGAGACAGTCTCAATCGCCTCGAGCTTCGTTGATGGCAACTTGCTTGTGTATTTTGTGTTTGTACCTTCTCCACTTCGCCTCCTAAATTCGTTGTGGAGTCATCTCAAAAGATCCTCCGAACTCCCTACTGTTTCCGAGTGTTCACCCGTTGGGGCAGGTGGGTAAGACACCTTCATTAGGGGTTGGCTCGACTAGGGTCCCCACTAACCCGCCATCGCCATTTCCCTTAAATCCTTCTTCCGAGTGAGTCGGGAAGTGGTGGCAAAGAACAATGGTGGCGATTTCTTTGCGCACTACTCGCATTGGATCAATTTCACCGTGTGTTTTGGAGGACTCTCCTGGTCCCTCCATCATGCTCTTCTCATGAAGAATTCTGATTCATGCATTGCTTGCTGCATTTGCAACTCTTCTCGTGGGCAGCAGGGTCCGATCCTCATCATCATGCGATAAGACATCAAGGAGATGATGTGTGTGTTCTCAGTGGTGCGGTGATAGGGCGAGATCGGCCTTCTCACGTGCCTCGCCTTCCTCTCGCATGTCTCTCCTTCTCCTTATCCTTGAAGATCCGCAAGATATCTTTGCGCTTTCTTCATCCAAAGATCTTTGAGATCACAGAGGTCACCCAAGGAAGTTCAGCAGCTCCTCTTCCTCTTCTATAAATTCAGGCCGTTGGAACTGCTCCTTGATCGACTCAATTTCCACTTCCTCCACTCTCGCAAATGATTTTGGATGTCCGGGTAAGGTGGGGATAGGATCATCACATCACTATCATCTCTATCGCCTTCTTCTTGTGTCTCACTGTGCGAACTACAATCGTGTCTTCAATTTGCCTCTGCGATCGCCTTGACAGACTTAGTCAAGTTTCATCTATAATATCCGAGACTTCTACTTCTCCAGCAGTCTCCGATATCTGCTCCAACTGAGTGGCCGACTCAAATGGTTTCTCAAGCTCGGAGTGCTTGATGATTCTTCTTCGTCTCCTAGTTCGTACTGGAGGGACCTCGGTTCGAGAGAGTTTCTTCGAGTCTTGGGCGGCGGGGGCCTGCTCGTGTTTTCTTCGAGGAGCTGGCCGTCTTGGCTTATCGCTTCTCCTCTTTTTTGACGATCGGAGAAGGTAGTTGAGAGTCCTTCTCGACCCCATTGTTTCTTTGAGGGCAGAGACACGGCGGGGGGGCGGTGACTCGACTGCGGGGGGGAGAGCAGGTTTGTTTTTCTTTCTTTGAGCAAAGCATCTTCTTAGCACCATGCAGGGCAGCAGCTTTTCTTAGCGGTCGTAGGGGCAACTTTCTTCTTTGGTGGAGAGGAAACAACAGTATCTTCGTGGTCACCGATTCCCCTCACTCGTGTCGCCTCTCTTGGCGTAGGCTCTCTTCGTGCGCCGCAGAGGTTTGATCTCGAACATCCTCTTGTTTACATGGAACGCCTTTCCATGTCTAAGAGGGACTCCTTTCACCTCCATCACCGGCCAATCACTGTGCCATATCCTAGGGATCCTCCAAATGCACCATCTTCCTTGAAGGATTTGTTCCCTACATTCTCGCATAGTCCGTAGACAAACTCACCTAGTTTATTTTCCTTTCTTCAATGATCGCAGCCATTACGATCAACTTTGCTTTTGACAGTTGGTCAAAGCTGCCAAATTTGATGTCTATGCATTTGGCAACTATGTCCAACAACTTGTGGTAATCCTCCATCAGCAGCCTCTTGTTTGCTGTGTAGACTATTTTATTAGCATAGTCGGATTTGGCTACTTCCCTCCAGGTAGCAGCCAGGTCTACATTAGCTTCGTTGATTTCTGATGCTCCTTCCATCGGTAGTGAGCAGTGTTCAGACAAAGCCTTGGCAGAGATGGTGAACTTATTTCCGTGAACAGATGACTTTATCCCTTCATCGTGAATCTCAGCATTCACGTAGAACTGTGCGACCTCTTCCACATAGGTCATCGAAAACTCCATCGTCAGAAATGGTTTTAGCCCGGACGTTTCGAGCTTTTCAGCGATTTTCTTTATGAGGGCGTCATCGGACCCCTGTTTGACCATGCCCTCGAAATCCACGGTCGACCCTGTGTGGATTTGCTTTCCTAGCTTGACAAAATCATAGGTTGATGCCATTTTTCAGGATTTCACCGAAAAGAAACTTAGAAATTGATTTGAATACTGATAGGGTTTTGAGATAGTTTTGCCTTTGCTTCTGAGATAGAAATGAACCGTTTTGGTAATATGTGAGAGAAAACAGACGAAAATGAGTTAAGTATGGTTTTACGAAAGGACGTGGTGGTTTTGAAATGTGATCGAAATCAACGACTTAGATTTTGCACGCCGATTAGCATTTAATGTCTCGAATTTAATGCGGCAAAGATTTATATTCAATCATAAGCTTGGTATGCAGCTTTTTGTCTGTACACATCATCATTATCTTTGACGTCATTCTTAAAAACATTCCCGCTTAGTAAAAATGATCAAAGCGTTTTTGTCACTTTGCTCATAAATGACTCGAACTTATCCCTTAGTTGATTTAACTCTTCTCGTCACGCTCTCTCAGGTGACTTCACCGTCACTAATTCGGTATAGTCATTGTCTCTCCGATGGCTGATTCATTTAGGCGATTTTGAGAATTCAAATTTTTCTTTTTGTGTTCCATCTCTTTTCTTTGAGTCTTCCGAGTGTCACTCACTCGATTAATCCTAACTTATGCTTGAGTTCTTCAAATCTTGACTCACATAATGGTTTTGTGAATATGTCGCCTAACCTGTTTATCGCTTGAGATATATTCCAATATGATGTCCTTCTTTTCAACATGATCTCTTATGAAGTGATATCGACATCGATATGCTTTGTTCTTGAGTGCAACACAGATTTCGAGTGATTGCAATTGCACTTGTGTTATCACACATGGTTGGAATTTCCTTTTCTTCAACTTCATAGTCTCTCACATTGTCTCATCCATAGGACTTGGGCCGACAACAATGTCGCCCATGATATGTATTCTGCTTGGTGTAGAGGTGGCTATTGAATTTTGCTACTTGCTAAACCAGAAATCAGCCTGTTTCCAAGCATTTGACATGTGCATGAGGTGCTTTTCTGTCAACTCGCATCCAAAGATAGTTAGAGTCTCGAATAGCCAATTATCTTGAATCCACCTTCCTTTGGATACCATAAGCCAACTTCTTGGCTTCCTTTCAAGTATCTCAAGATTCTCTTAGTTTCTTGTCATATGGCTCTCTTTTGGAGCAGATTGAAATCTTGCACATACACCTACAAAGAAAGGTGATGTCCGGCATGCTTCTTTGTGAGATAGAGCAATGATCCAATAAGTGGTCTATATCTTGTTTGATCTACAAAGCTTGCCATCCGCATCCATGTCCATTTTGACCGATGTATTCATTGGTATTTTCACGTAAGACTTCTCCTCCATACCAAATTTCTTCATTAAATCTCGGTGTCTTTTGTTTGACTTATGAAGGTTCCATCCTTCACTGTTTTACTTGAGTCCAAGAAAGAATGTCGCTCTCCCATCATGCTCATTTCAAATTTGCTTTGCATGAGGTTTGAAAATTTTTCACATAGCTCTTTGTTTGTGGATCCAAAAATGATGTCATCCACATATATTTGAACAAGCAACATACTCTTCTTGTCTTGAATTCTCAAAAGTGTTCTATCTACTTTTCCTTTTGTGAATCCATTCTCGCTAGTAATTGTGACAAAGTATCATACCATGCTCGGGTGCCTGTTTCAATCCATACGAGCTTTCTTGAGTTTGTATACCTTATCTCCAAGAGTCTTCTCGCTCAAATCCTGGAGGTTGTTCAACATACACTTCTTCTTCCAATAAACCATTTAGGAATGCACTTTTTACATCCATCTCGATATACAATGAAATTCTTGTGAGTCGCATAGGCAAGAAACATCCTTATAGCTTTCAATCTGCTAAAGGAGCAAATGTTTCATCAAAATCTATTCCTTCTTCTTGGCAATATCCTTTGGCTACTAGTCTTGCTTTGTTTCTTACCACAGAACCCTCCTCGTTCATCTGGTTTCTGAACACCCATTTAGTACCAATAACATTTTTATGGGTGGGTCTTTGAACTAATTCCCATACTTTATTTCTTTCAAACTGATTCAGCTCTTCTTGCATAGCTTGAATCCAATGACAAGTTCTGGTGAGATAAAGCATGTGAACATAGCTTCTTGTTGAGTTCTGGATCTTGTTTTGACACCTTCTCTTATATCTCCAATGACAAGTTCGTGGATGGTCTTTCACCATCTTGCATCGTTGAAGTAAGTTTAGCCGGATTCATCGTCTAGCTTGTGTTGCTTTGATCGCCTCTCTCGTAATCACTTAGTGGCAAATTTTCCACTCTTTTTGAGATTCAAATATCTCATCTTCTTCTCGAGTTTACAATTCCGATTTCACTTGACAAAGATAGGGATTTTTCGTATGTTTGGATGATTCAAACTTATCACCGACTCTTCAATATCTTCTCCATTTACATTTGGCTCATCGAATACCACATGAATGGATTCCTCTCGCAACCATAGTCCTTTTGTTGAGTACTCAGAGGCTTTGCTTTCACCAGTACCCCAAGAAGATACCTTCATCGCTTTAGCATCGAAAGCCTTTAGATTGTCTTTGCCATTGTTATGGATGAAGCATTTACATCCAAATATTCTAAAATATGCAACATTTGGTTTTCTCCTGTCCAAATCTCATAGGAGTCTTTGTCACCGTCTATTTATCATACATCCTGTTTTGAGTGTAGCAAGTTGTGTTGATTGCTTGACCCAAAATCTTTTTGGTAACCCCGTCGCCATTAACATGGTCCTTGTTGCTTCTTTGAGAGTTCTATTCCTTCTTTCTCGCAACTCCATTCTCATTGGAGTCCTTGCTGATAATTCATGACCAATGCCATTTTCAATACAATATCGAGTTATTATCCCATTGACAAACTCGGTTCCTGCATCCGATCTTATTTTGATAATGGTTTGGCTCTTTTCATTTTGAATTTTCTTCATCACCGTGGGTAGTTTCTCAGAGAGTTTTTTCTTCTTACACATGAATATAGTCCATGTATATCTTGAGTAGTCATCTACTACCACCAAGGTGTATTTCTTTCCACTTATGCTAGCTGGTTCCACCTTGGGCCAAATGGATCCATATGTAGCGGATGTAATATTCTTGTTGAAGATGGGCGGTCTTTTCTTTGAATGATGATTTGATCTGTTTTCCCTTCGACATCGTCACATATACTCCCCTTCTTGTATACTCGAGTCCGAAGTCCTTCCACAAGATTACTTCGCAAGATTGTTAATCGTTTGAAATTTAGGTGACTCAGCTTTTTTGTGCCACAGCCAACTTGATTCAGCTGTGCTATTTGCCTAATAGACAGTGTTGGGTGTAGCGGTTGACCAATCTACTACATACATGTTCTTTTGTCAAGATCCTTGCAACACAACTTCATTCGATTCAAGATCCTTAATTTGGCATATACCCATGTTAAATCCAACATTATAGCCCTTGTCACGTAGTTGATCGATGCTTAGCAAGTTGAAGTTGAGTCCTTCAACATATGCAACATCTGTGATTTCTAATCCGTTCCTCTTGTTGGATCCAATGCCTCTTATTTCACCTGGAGCTTCATTTCCTCCAAATATGACTTTTGCTCCTTTAACTTCCTTGAATTTTGACAGATTTTTCTTGTTTCCTGTCATATGCCTGGAACAGCCACTATCCATGTACCAGGTTCCTTGGCACTCACCTGCTCCTTGAACCTACAATCAAGGAAATTAAGTTTTAGGTACCCATACTTGTCCGGGTCCCGAGGGGTTAGAATTGTAAGATGATCCAATCAACTTATAGCCAAATGATTTGACTCTAAGGGGTTGCCATCTATCGATGCCATAATCATAATTAATCTTGCAAATTGCTTGGGGATTCTAGGTTCATACGCTTGTCTCTTTTGTCTCGTATGCTGTGTATGTGTTTTCGCAATCGCCTTCTTTGGGTAATTGTGGTGTCTCGAGTGTAGTGCCTAGGTGCATATGTGTCTTTGATGAAAGCTCTTATACTTTTGGAATGGCCTTTGCTTGAGTTCTAGGCCTTTGCCATTTGGGCTTATATTCCATAAGTCTATGTTGATAGTTCACATCATTCCAATCAGCTTGGCTTGGATATTTTCTACCATTCCCATCATATGTATTTCTTTTATAGATTTTCCTGGGTTTTTGGTAGCTCTGTTTCTTCTTTACGAGTATTTTCCATTTGGAGTTTGGCCGAGGACTCGATCAATCTCTTCTCAATCGCCCTTTCAAAGACACTCAATCAAGGCGTTTTCCTTTTCCTTTATAACCAAGGCCGATTTGCTTGTAATTGTGCTTTGGAGTGAATGTGTGTGCACCATTTGGAGTTTTGGATTTTCTAGACTCTTCATTGCTTGAAGATCCTTTTTCCAAAATTACTTTTGAGTTTGACATAGCACGGAGAATTAAATCCTAAGCCTGTCTTGTCTCCACATTCTCTTTGACTCATAATAAGATCATCCAATGATTTAGATGTCTTAGTAAATGAGGCAATCACATTTTTGAGGTCATTCTCCCTCTTTTCTATGGCAATATTTCGCTTATTAGCTTGGCATTTTCAGCCTTTTAAACTTTTATTCTCATCGGCTATTTGACTTAGAATACTCACTCCTTAGTCACCGTGAGTTTTGGCTCTTAGAGTAGTTTGTGTTCCTCATTTAGTAGTGTGTGTGAGGATTTAATGTGTTCAAAATCTTTCATCATTTTGCCTAATGAATCATAAAGATCGTGGGTGATGAAGTGTGTGTGTCACACCACTATCACTAGAATCGAGTTTGATGAGTTATAGTGTACCTCATCTTCTTGGTCGAGGTTGATCTTGTTCCTTGGCCATCAAACGGATCGGGGCTTCTTCTTCGTAGAGTCACTTGAGTAGTCGGCTTCACTACTCTCGACTCGGCTATGTCTTTTGACTCAAAGATTCTCTGCACCAACATTGCCTTTCTCTTTTCTTATCTTCTTTCTCACAAGACCTTTCTTTCTTCTTCATTCCTGTATTTGTTGACTACGAGGATATGGGCGATCAATGGCATAGTGACCTGGTTGCCTACTGTTCTAGCATAGATATTCAACCTTTTGATCACTCTTTCCATTCTTGGATTGTCACCTTTGATATTCACTTTTTGATGATCTGTTCTCTTGGTTGGCCTATCTTCTCTTGACTTGGAGGGAGCCGAGTGTCTTCTCGGAAGATTCGCCCTTGCCTCTCTTGTAGTTCTTATTGAAGAACTTGTTGAACCTTTTAACCATCGGGCTATTTCTTCGGATCAATGACTTCTTTGATCTCGGCTCTTTTTCCATCCTTAACAATTAGAGCAAATGTTTTGGAGTACACTTGCCTCTCTTCCCGATCTTTTTCTTCTTAGCTCAAATTGCGTAGGCTTTGAGATCGAGAATAGTTCATGGTTGGAGGTCTTCGATAGGTCCATGGAATGTCTCGGTGCCATGACCTTCATTTCCCATTCATCCGGGAGACTTTTTAGGATCTTCATACACATTTCATTCGTATATATTCCTTTCCAAGCGCAGAGATAGCTCGTTGGTGATTTTTGTGAACCGAGCATCCAGTTGATTCAGTTTTCTCCTGCGATCTTTTGAAATTCTCAAATTTTTGTACAAACTCTACTGATAATTTTTTTCCTTGATTTGCTCTCGAGCCTTCACAAATCAATGTTAGCTTGTCCCATTTCTTTAGCCGTTTTGCATGATTTGACTTTATTGAACATGGCTTTGTCGAGGTTTTGTAAAGGATGTCCTTGCTACATTGTCCAGGTTGTATCTTTTTCTGTCATCATTTGTCCATTCAGTTCTTGGTTTTCAACCATAGTTGGTCTAGGGCAACATCCTCTTCACCTCAACTGCACTCTTTCTTAAAGTCGTGTTTCACTTTTAGATTTGTAGTGGCCCATCCTTTATCACTATCCACATCTCATCATGTAATGCTTTGATAGATGAGCACGCATACGAATTTTCCAATCATCAAATTCTTCAATTGTGAACATAGGGATGCATGTCAAATTTGCTTCCATGATAATAATTTTTAATGATAGAAGGAGTTTTGAAAATTTAAGTACTAAAGCGGACTTTGAAAAATTTGGAGATCTAGTTTAGTAACCGGTCATGGAAGGCTCAATGAACCAACCGCTCGATACCACTTGTAGGTCCCAAGGGGTGTGAGTGTAAGGTTTAGAAGGGGGTGAATAAACCTTACCAAATTTTCGATTTAGTCCTTTTAAAAGTCGAGTTGATACTACCGCAAATGTGTCCTGGGGTGACAGACCAATTTAGTTAATCAAGAGAGTTAGTCACTCAACGACTGACGAGCAGTTGATAGAATAACTCACCGTATTTAAGACCGAATTAGCTCAACTCGTGTTTTGTTTTCAAATGGAAGACTTAACACCCTTAAGTATGGTTTAGTAGAGATTTAAAGCTTGATTTAGTACTTAAAAATTATCAAGTAGATAGCAAATTTATCAAAGAAAGTTAAGCAAATAAGATGCGAGAATTTAAAGTCTTTGAAATGTAGATGACACGATAAGTTTTTATAGAGGTTCGAAGATGGGGTAATTCTTCTACTCCTCTCTTCGCCAACTCCTGGAGGAATCCACTAGGTATTGATCAGTATACAAGTGGTAACAATTCAGATAAAAGTCATGATCACACAGCTGACTTGATCCTTTGGGACTCGATCACGAGACGCCTTGATCACTCGGTTGGCTTCTCGTGACTCGGCTTCTTCACGGGCGGCCTTGCTTGCTACTGAAACCACTTGCTCAAGCTCTTTGGATTTGATCACGAAGCCCTCCAAAAGCTCAAGACTTGGTTCGACCTTGAACCTTCCTACAATCCTTCGTGGAATGTAGACCCCTTTATTCTTTCCTCTTCAACTGATTGAAGTTATCTTTCCTTCACAGGTGAGTGTTGGATTGATGTTCTTCGTAATGTAGGCTTGAGGATTGAGCGTTTAATAACTTGAGAATATTTCAGGTTACAAAATGTTTCTTTCTTGCTTGTATTCAATTCTCAGATGGTCAGGGTAACCTTCGTCACCTTTTCTCAGAGTTATTCCTCAGCCTTTTATAGTGAGCTTTCAAAAATCTGCCCGTTGAAGAGATAGGCTTATTTTTGAAAGTCACTTGTGGTCGTTGGCTTGTCTTGTTGCAGTCCTATGAATTGCCATTTCCTCGAATGAATTGTTCTTCACCTTTTCAGAGTTCTGACACGGTGTAGTGCTTCCCATTGGTTTATTCCTTTTGCACGCTTTCCTGGACGAGCACTTCGAGAAAGGTAGCATGGAGATATTACTTGTTTAAGTAATTCTCTTGATTTCGCGGCAACGGATCTTTTTCGATTATCTCGACTTGACCGCATTTCCTTGCTTTCCCTAGGTGACTTAGAGTCAGCTTCCAATCATTGGATGACTCTTCTGTCACTTCAACTTGAGACGTGGCTTATCTTGAGTTGACTTGACTGATACTCCTCTCAGCTGCATCTTAGCTGCTCCTTCAGTCGATTTCTTGTCTTCTCTTCTTTGCCATACTCAGCTGTCTTGCAGCGGAGTCTTCCTTCTAGTCTCCAGTTGTCTTCTTGCATGTTTGGGCATATAGCTCGACTTAACTCACTTTGACCATTATTTATTACAATGCAGTTTACAACAAAAATGGGGTGCCAACTTCCTATTCTAAGTTTTACATGGCATTCATCAAAATCTAAACAATAAATTTCCCAACAGGTTATCGTCTCCACAGGGATTGGTATCGAATTTTATACTAAGTACTATAATTAAAATAGCTTAATTCCATCTAGAAATCGATAAGAGAGAGATGTTTATCAAACTAAAAAGAAAACTAAAATTAAACTAACAAAATGGTTCAGACAATTTATCAAACACGTATAAGATGAATTCTAGAGGGTTGATTCACTCAGTTATCCCCTATGTTCTCAATCCAGTTCATTAATCACATGTTATTAATCTATAAGCCAATATTCCTACCGCTCATCACTTCCTCTCTCGAGTGCCAAGTGATTCTAGGTTCCAATTCTGATATCGATATCTCTATAAAAATCATAAATTAAACCCTAATACGCTCGATGAATATTATATCACAGGCTTCAAAAGATTCATAAACCTCTCGGTTCTATGAAACCCTAGGTTGTGCTATTGTATGGCTAGACGTTCAATTACCTCTCGCGAGTGTCAAATCGAATACACCAAACAATCTAAATTATTGATCAGACAATTCATAAGTAATCAATTCAAATAGATGAAATAACATGCAAATCTCATAAACCGGAAATCAAAACATATGTTCAAACGTAAGTTACATCAATCCCCTAGAAAGATGGGTTTAGCTCATGGTGGATGTACAAAAACTCATAAAGAAATAATTATACATCTCAAGAATTGACAAAGAAAAGCAAAAAAGGAACTGAAAAGAGAAGAGATGGAATTCTCTCTGTGTCGAGATGAGAAGTGCCTCCAATTGCCGTCCTGAACCCTAGCTCTGTGTTTCTTGCCTTGCGTTGTTCTCAAAATAATGTCTGATGCCTTTTACGTACGTCCTTGGTGTATTTATAGGTCAAAACCCTCAAAAATCCGTCAAAACATGAAAAATAAGTCTGCCGCCCGGTCGCGCGCTGCGGCGCTCGATTTGAGCGCTGCAGTGCATCCTACAACATTGTCGTCGTCCGCTCGCGCGCTGCGGCACTCATTTTGAGCACTATAGTGCTCACTGAAGATAATCGTTTCTGTACCTTTTTCAGGGGGTGCGCTGCGTCGCTTGATTTGGAGCGCTGCAGCACTGCATCGCTTGATTTGAGCGCTGCGTGGCTCCTACACTTTCAGCGTTTTATTGCATTTTCTCTTCCTCAAGTGCGACTTCTTCCTCCCAAACACGTTTTTCATCATTTTTCATCGTCCTTCGGCTACCATAACTTGTATCGACTCGCTAATGACACCTAATGAAATGAAAGGACTCAAATAACACTAGAACACCCGAAAACACCGCAAATTCCTATCTAGAATACTCAATACTTTGGTATAAAACCAACTTAACAAATACCCCCAAACTTAGACTTTTGCTTGTCTTCAAGCAATTACAGACTCTATAAAATCTAAAAACATGAAGGAAACAAAAATAAAGACAACTGACTCAAACAGACTAACTGCAAAACTTCACAAACAAGCTCATTCGTCTCAAAATTCGTTTCACTATCAATCAATCACTCATTTTAACAATGTGATCATGAGTGTGGAATGTTCATGCCAACTTCGTTTTTATTATCCATATAGATTCACGCAATTAGGTGTTTTCAAGTTGATCCACTTTCTGAATATCAAGATGAGATGCTTACCGGACTCCATAGGCTTGTCCTTCACACTAATCTCCACTAATGTAGGCTAACGCAACACAAGGATCAATAGGACTTTCAAAGCTTGTAAGGTGGGCTTAGGATAAGGTAGATAAATATAGGATTAAGTGGCTCAAATCACCCAAACAAAGAATTATTATTTCCTTCAAATCACCAATTAATAACTACCTTCACTTTTTGACATCCCCAATGTTATCACTTTATGAACCTTCAATCCCGCTGATTTTTTTTTCCAAAAACCCCCAAACTTATTCTTTTGCATACTTTACACATGGGGTTTCATATTTTCTTTTCTCGGGCAACTTCATGCAATTAAACACATACCTTGCTCATCATACCCTCCTCAACCTTCAATATATTTCTATACTTTATGTGTATGAGTGATGGGTAATTAGGATTTTTACATGTAGACTCTGGTTATTAGATTGGTTGCCAAAGAAACGGGTTTACAAGGCTCAAAGGGGGACACTAGGAAAAGTATACAATATAAAGATAGATATTTTGGCTCTAGCTTTTTCAAAGATGGCCTAAATCACTTCCTTAATGTTACTTCACCTAGGATTTCGCCTCGACTAGTGATCAGACAAGTTCTAGAATCCGGTGGGATTGTACAAGAAACACTCAACCGCATAAATTATCTCCAAATAAATCAACAGAGTTAAGCACATAGATGGAATTAATGGAAAGAATAATAGATCACAGCTCAAACACAAGCTCTTTTGACCGTTCAAATCATATTCAACAAATTCACTTAGTCATGCAGTTTACAGTTTCACAAATGACCCGACTCGACCCTGGACTCTTTTTTTCATTTTTTTTGATACATGACTCAACTTGATGTATGAAAACAGACTACACCCCCAAACTTAAAATGACATTGTCCCAATGGAGATGTGGGAAAAGACTTTCCTGGTAGTCGAGGAGCAAAGGCTCCTTATCGAAGTCATGTGGTACTACTACGTGTATGAGGTGTCTCGTATAAGCTCACTATGCATCCTAGCGCCCAAGCCCGTAGGTGTTGTATGCCTCCGAGGTGTGGTCTTGTTCTTCTCCTTCACCTTGGCTCGGTCCCTTTTTGGTTTCGCATCTTTGTAACCTAGCAAGGTAGATAAGAAAACAAAACTCGTGGAACCATAGAATTCGGTTATGGGTGAGAAATCGAAAATCAAAGTATGTACATAATGCACCAAAGTGGAAAATATAGTGCCATGTTGAGAAGACAAGCATATATATGCAAGATAGCACTCAACAATGTGAAAATGTCGTTGGGGCATTTGATCAAACACCTCGTATGCATGAATTTGGGAAAAGATGGTAAATGCAATGGATAACTCATTTTAATCCCAAAATTCAACACCAAAACATAAGTCTAGCATAAACATTTAATCCACAACCCAACAACAATTATCCTAGCACTACTACAATCAAATCACACAAAAATAGAGATATGGGGAAAACCATGGGGTAGGGTTTGGAAGTTGCAAACTTACCAAATAATGAGTGGATGAGATGAAGATGATGTGTGTGGTGTTAGAATGCTCCTTTGTGAAGATTGAGTGGGATATGTGGGAGTTTTGATTGAAAATATGATGTGCGTTGTGTTTTAGAACAAATGAGGGCCATGGAGCAGATTTAGTAAAAACTTGGGCGGTCGGCGACAGTGAAAACGGATTTAGACCTGTCTTGAATTTGGGGGCGCATCATGGTGCCCCCCATGCCCATTATTCGTGCTGCATACTCAAGAGTTTTTTTTTCACCTCTTTGCACGTTGCATCAGGTTTTTAGGGCCCGTGCCGCATGGTTTTCTGTCAAAGCGCATATCTCATGTGCACAAAGGGGCGGGATGTGATGCAACTTACTACTCCTAAAAATGCAAAAACCAACTATGATGCAATTAAAACGAAAAAACTACTAAACTTAATTAATACTACAAAAGCAATAAAAGGGCTTGGGTTGCCTCACAAAAGCGCTAAATTTACAATCTTCAGCCAGACTTTATCTGATTATCGTCAAGTTGGAGCCCCAATGGGAACGTTGCCCACATTTCCCTTAGATACTTCCCAACCTCCAATATCTTCAGCCATATTCCCAACCATCTAATGACCATCATTGGATTCAATTTGAGCCTCTTGGCTGGATGGATGGTGAATACGACTTTCTCCTTATTGACCCACAGAGTCAGCTCCCCCATTTCTACATCGATCAAAGCCCTTGATGTAGCTAGAAACGGCCGCCCAAAGATTAAAGGGATTTTCTGGACTTCATTCTCATCCAACACTACAAAATCCACGGGAAAAACAAATTTATCAATTCTTACCAACACGTCCTCAATGATTCCCCAAGGATAGGTAATGGATTGATCAACAAACTGCAATGTGATATTAGACAGTTTTACCTCTCCAAGCCCAAGCTTCGTAACATTAGAGAGAGATATAAGATTCACACTGGACCCAAGATCACAAAGTGGTTTTTCAAAGAAAACTCCTCAAATAGTATAAGGAATAGTAAAACTCCATGGATCATTCATTTTCTGAGGTAGTTTACTCTGTACTATTGCACCACATTCCTCTGTCAGATAGACAGTCTCAAACTCCTCCAATATCATTTTCTTGGATTCCACTGGTTTTGCATAAATGGGCAATTTTTCGGGGGCAGGCTGAATTTTCGCTTCCTTTTTCACATAAATTGCATTGTAGTGCTCTCTCGTATTAACCTCTGTATTGCTCGGAAACTTTCCTCTGTGCTGCAATGAATTCACTACCATCTCCAACTGACCCATTTGTGTCTCGATCGACCTAATATGTGTATCTATTGTGCTCATCTTTGTACCCAGACTATCAATCTGTGCATCACTTTTGTTCAACCGATTCCTGGTCTCTCCTATGAATGAGCCGAGTATCTCTTCTAGCGAGTGCTTCTTTTCACCTCCGGGTGCATTGGAACTAGATGGGTTGGGATAACATGGAGGTGGGTTCAATACATTCATGTTGTTGCTATAAGAGAAATTCTCATGATTGCGAAGTCCCGGGTGATAATGAGTTGGTAATGGATTACCTCCATTATTAAAATCCCGGCTATTCACATAATTGACTTGCTCGGCCTCGTGAGGGGAAGCTGTGTGAACAGCCATGGGTGGGATCTCAGCTTGCTTTGGTGTGCCGCCAGTATTCATGATTGCTAATTGCTTCGTCAGACTCGAGATTTGTGGAAACCTTCTTTGGCGCTGACCTCTCGGAGGGCCATTGATAACTGTTTGTGGCCATTTCTTCAAGCAGAAGTAAGGCCTCAGTTGGAGTTTTATCCATCAATGTACCTCCTGCTGCCGCATCTAATATCATCCTCGTATGCCCATTAAGCCCGTTGTAAAAATACTGAACCCTCTGCCAGTCTGCATAGCCATGTTGTGGGAACCTCCGCAATAGATCTTTAAATCGCTCCCAAGCTTCATATAACGGCTCAAATTCAATCTGTTGGAATTGGGCTATCTCACTTTTCAGTTGGAGCGTCTTGCTGGGAGGGAAGAATTTTGCCAAAAATCTTTGAGTCAGATCATCCCAGCTCGTGATACTCCCAGGGGCGAACATCTGCAACCACTATCTGGCCTTATCCCGGAGTGAAAACGAGAAAAACCTCAATCTAATAGCCTCTTCAGTCACACTATTCATCTTGATGGTGTCGCAAATCTCCAAAAATATGACCAGATGTGTATTCGGATCATCCACTGGACTCCTCCCAAACTGATTCTACTGAATCATGCTTATGAGGCCCGGTTTCAATTCGAAATTATTTGCATTTATGGGCTGGCGCATAATTCTGGAGTAATTCTGGTTCACAGTTGGCCGAAAATAATCCCGGATTGCCCTTTCTTGTGCCTCAGGCTGTGGTAGCACATTCACAACCGAATTTCCACTATTCTCATTTTCCCCGTCTTCTGTCATTGCTCAATTCTCTGCTCGCTTTGCTGCTCTGATTGCTCGAAGTGTCCTTTCAATCTCTGGATCAAAAGGAAGCAAATTAGTATCTTTAGAATCTCGCTTAAACAAGCAAGTCAATGAGAAACACGAAATTATATTACCTAAACTAGTCTAGATTAGGATTAAGACTACTTGGTAACAGTATTAGCGTAAAATAGGATAAAACAATCCCCAGCAACATCGCCAAAAACTTGATCGTGAAATTCTTACCGCAAGCGTAAGGTGTCAAGTTTTAGTATAGTTTTGAAAGTGGGGTTATCGTCTCCATAGGGATTGGCATCGAATTTTATATTAAGCACTATTATTAAAATAGCTTAATTCCATCTAGAAATCGAAAACAGAGAGATGTTTATCAAACTAAAAAGAATACTAAAATTAAACTAACAAAATGGTTCAGAAGATTCATAAACCTCTCAGTTCTATGAAACCCTATGTTGTGCTATTCTACGGCTAGACATTCAATTACCTCTCGCGAGTGTCAAATCAAACACACCAAATAATCTAAATTATTGATCAGGCAATTTTGGATGCAATCAATTCAAATAGCACAAATAAATGAAATAACATGCAAAACTCATAAACTAGAAATCAAAACATAGGTTCAAACGTAAGTTACATCAATCCCCTAGAAAGATGGGTTTAGCTCATGTTGGATGTACAAAAACTCATAAAGAAATAATTATACATCTCAAAAATTGACAAAGAAAAGCAAAGAAAAAATTGAAAAGAGAAGAGAAGTAATTCTCTCTCTGTCCAGATGAGAGGTGCCTCCAATTGCCTTCCCGAACTCTAGCTCTGTGTTTCTTTCCTTGTGTTGTGCTAAAAATAATGTACGATGCCTTTTACATATGTCCTTTGGTGTATTTATAGGTCAAAACCCTCGAAAATCCGTCAAAACGTGAAAAATAAGTCTACCGCTTTCGAAAGCCGCGACGCTGATTTGGAGGCTGTGCAGTCACCTTACAACATTGTCGTCATCTGCTCGCGCGCTGTGGCGCTCATTTTGAGCGCTGCAATGCTCACTAAAGATAATCGTTTCTGTATCTTTTTCAGGGGGTGCACTGCGTCGCTTGATTTGGAGCGCTGCAGCGCTTGATTTGAGCGTTGCGTCGCTCCTGCACTTTCAATGTTTTATTGTGTTTTCTCTTCCTCAAGTGTGACTTCTTCCTCCCAAAAATGTTTTTCACCATTATTCATCGTCCTTCGGCTACCATAACCTGTATCGACTCGCTAACGACACCTAATGAAATGAAAAGGACTCAAACGACACTAAAACACCCGAAAACAATGCAAATTCCTAGTCTATAATACTCAATATATTGGTATAAAACCAACTTAACAATTATTTACCTTGTTATAGCCCTGAAATTGACTTAATTATATAATTTTAGTTTTCTCAAAATTTTCGTACCTTAACGGACTCCTTACCCGAATCTTACACATTACGCGTGGCGACTTCCTCGCCTTATAACAAATCGAACTTTCAACGAAGTTGAAACCTCCCACATAATATAATGAGTCCACCAAATCAATCAAATCATGGGTTATCCTCCCGATAATTAGCTTCATTTAACATGTTTACACCGCCAATGATTTCGAACACTCGCATAAATAAACTTAACTTATTTACACATTGTATTGCTCTTGTATGAATCGTATATTGTATTTGACTGCCTTGTTGACAAATTATAACTCTGTGAACCTACTTTCTTGAGTCAACTTGGTGTGTCGAGCTCACAGTCGGAGTGGACTAGTCACGTATTGGAACCGGGCAGCTTGATTGTTATTCCATTTACTGGCCCCACCGTCCTAATCCCACCACTGAAGGATGGAGTGTCCAACATGCAAAGTGGGTTGTAGAATTGAGGTATAATCATGATTATGACAATCCGGACTTAGCTAGCCCCATCATGGATTTGTCATTCCTAGGAGCGATAAGGTGAATTGGGCCTTGTGCAATCTTACTCGGCGAGTTATAAGGAAGAACGAAGGAAGCGCTGTCTGATCCACACAATTCTGGAGTTGCTTGGACCATTTACTTTCTTGGGTTGCTGTTACATTCCGTATGCAACCACTACTTGAACCGCTTGGGTTGGCGCTACATTCCGTACGCAACCATTACTTGAATTGCTTGGGTTGGCATTACCTTCCGTACACAACCACTACTTGACTTGCTTGAATATCATTCATGGTACTTGAATGTGCAAGAACTATTTTCAACAAGTTATATACTACTATATTATTTTGGAATATTGTAGGTCCCAAGGGGTGTAAGTGTAAGGTTTAGAAGGGGGGGTTGAATAAACCTTACCAAATTTTCGATTTAGTCCTTTTAAATATTCAGAGTTGATATTACATACCGTGTCTAGGTGGACAACCAATTTAGTTAATCAAGAGAGTTAGTCTCTCAACGGACTCAACCGAGATGTTGATGGAATAACTCACCGTTGGGTCTAAATTAACTCAATTGTGGTTTGTTTTCACGAAGACTTAACACCCTTAAGTTTGGTTAAACAAGGATTTAGTGCTTGGTTTAGTACTTAGAAATTATCAAGTGGATAGCAAATTTATCAAAGATTTAAACAATTAAGATGCGGGAATTAAAGTCTTTGAAATGTAAATGACACAATGAAATTTTTATAGAGGTTCAAGATGGGGTAATTCTTCTACTCCTCTCTTCTCCAACTCCCGGAGGAATCCACTAGGTATTGATCAAGATACAAAGTGGTAATGGTCTGATACAAGTCTTGATCACACAAATGACTTGATCCTTTGGGACTCGATCTGAGACGCCTGATCACTCACCGGCTTCTCATACGACTCGCCCTTCTTCACAGGGCCTTTGCTACTACAGCCCACTTGCTCAAGCTCTTTGGATTTGATCACGAAGCCCTCCAAAAGCTTAAGACTTGGTTCGACTTGAACCTTCCTACAATCCTTCGTGGAATGTAGACCCCTTGATTTTTCAAGATTTTCCTCTTCAACCGATTGAAGTTATCTTTCCTTCACAGTGAGTGTTGGATTGATGTTCTTCGTAGTGTAGGCTTGAGGATTGAGAATATTTCGTGTTTCGATTCTAAAATTGCTTGAACGTTTTGGTTCTCGTCCGTTACCCTTCTCAAAATCATTTCTCGGCCTTTTATAGTGATCTTTCAAAAATTTGCCCGTTGAAGAGATAGGCTTATTTTTGAAAGTCACTTGCGATCGTTGGCTTGTCTTGTTGCAAATCCTTGAATTGCCATTTCCTCGTATGAATTGTTTTTTCACCTTTTCGAGTTCGACACGGTGTAGTGCTTCCCATTGGTTCATTCCTCTTGCACGCTTCGGGACCGAGCACTCGAGAAAGGTGGTATGGAGATATTACTTGTTTAAGTAATTCTCTTGATTTCGTAACGGATCTTTTTCGATTATCTCGACTTGACCGCATTTCTTTGCTTTCCCCCGGTGACTTAGAGTCGACTTCCAATCATTGGATGACTCTTCTCTCACTTCAACTTGAGACTTGGCTTTTCTTGAGTTGACTTGACCGATACTCCACTCACCGCATCTCACCGCTTCTTCAATAGAGTTCCCGTCTACTCTTCTTTGCCATACTCACTGTCTCGCAATGAGTCTTCCTTCTAGTCTCCGGTTGTCCTCTTGCATGTTTGGGCGTAGGCGACTTAACTCTTGACCAAATTTCAGCCCTATTTATTACAATGCATTTTACAACAAGAATGGGGTGCCAACTTCCTATTCTAAGTTTTACATGGCATTCATCAAAATCTAAACAATAAATTTCCTAACAATTTCCCCTTTTTGATGATGCCAAAACTTAAACCATTCAAAAATGCAAATAGCAAAGATACATACGATAGTGTATTCACATAGAATGTATGCGTAGAATCAATCTTTTTATTTATCATAACATTCTTGTTCTTTTACACAATCACAAGGTGTATCGAGCAAATATTTGTCTACACGAAAATAAAGAATTTATAGCTTTATTGCGTAAAAACTTACATAGTATGTATTTACATCATAAAATACATGAAGGGGTGGACAAAGAACACTTCATCTCCTTCATTGTCTCCTTCTTTCATCTTGTTCAAGATCTTATGCTCTTTCTTTTTCTTTTTTTCTCATCGTCACCGCTTTCTTCTTCTTTTCATATGCCTTCCCTGGCAGCTTCATCTCTTCTTAATCTCTCTTGTCTTTCCTCCCATAGCTGAGTTTGTCTCTTGTTTTCTTCTTTCTATTCTTTTTCGCATACTCAAAGATTACTTTTAGCCACTTGCAAATTTGCTATTTGTCAAGACCAGCCCAAAGAGATCCCTCCTTTCTTGCCTGGATCTACGTATTCAATGTTTTTGGGCGAGGCCTAGGTCTCAAACCTCTTCCTCCACCACGCTTCTTCCTCTACCTCCTGGGGCGTGTATTGTATTGGGGTCTTTCTTCTTTCCGGTGAGTGACCAGCAGAGTGATCCGCTTAGGTAGTCTCTGCCTCTGTCGCCTTCTTCACATAACGTGAGACCCTTTTCCCAAGATAAGTCCCAAGCTTGAGCCATAGACATATTTGCAAAGTATCCTTCGAGATGCGGCGTTTTAAATTCATCAACTGATAAGTGTCTCTATCTCCGGAATGCCTCCATGTTGTTTCAAGATGTTCATAACCCAGGCATCCATTCTTCCTTCCACTTCCTCCATCCCCGCTTCAATTGTCTTTCTCTTTTCACCATAGATATAGCAGAGTGTTGGAGTGACAGGTCATTGTGGAGTTTGTCACCGATAATGTCACCAGACAAGACCTTGTTGGGGGTTTGTGCAATCATCAAGGTCACATCTTTCGATCCTTCCCCCTCAACAGATTTTCCTTTCTTTTGTTTCAAGCCCCTCACTTTGTCTTTCCCTTCGCAAAGCATCCTCTTTTTCGGCTTCAGATCTCTTCTTGTGCTTTAAGGTATTCCTCTTCCCCTTTTTGGCATCATCAAAGGAGAGAGGAACGCCTGAAACATACTTGCAAGCGGGAAGTCGAGTGCGCTAATAGTCGAGTTCTGCCTCGAGTCTGCTGCGGAGTATGCAACACAAAATTCGGATCGAGTAGCGTTGGACTCACAAATTAGCTTCATCTCACCATGAGAAGGCTGAATTTTCTATTCATGTTTTCTTAAAAACGCTGTAGATCACTCTTATTTTGCTCACGCAGAGCTTTATCTCGGCAAAGTGTGAGCTTCATGCATGTGCTCAATGTGTTCTCTCAACTTCGTTTTTACATCGCATTCTCGACTCTCCATACCAAGCACTTGTTGAACAATGTCCTGAAGTATCTAACTTGTTCCACACGCATTGTTTCTTCTTTGCCGTTGCCACCATTCCCGATCCTCGATCAAGTTATGCCTCTTAAGTCGCCAGTAAGATTGCATCTCTGTTGTCCGGGGCCGCATGTCCATAGAGGCCGATGCCTCTCCATCCGTTCAATCTCAAGAAATAATGCCTTGAACACTTCGCGACTTCACCGATTCTTCCGTTGCGGTGATGGCCATGCAACGCCAAAGTCATAATCACCGAACAATGGTACCGATGGAATAACAGAGCTGGTCTATGGAAGCGTGCGAGCTCATTCTCTCGACTCTTCAGGAGGTCCTGTACTTCTGTAGAGAAAGGAAAAGATTCTATAAAGGAATCATCACGGCAACCGGTATTTGTTCAATGATGAGAGGTGCGCGTGAAGTTCCTTTTGGAGTCGAACCCGCGCAGACTTTGGAAGCTCGCGATGGACTCTGTCTCACTGGGGTCTTTTGTGAAGTGGACCCACTTGCTAAGCCTCATTGTCTCAATGCCTTCGTTGGTCTCAAATGGTTTCTCAAATTGAGTGGATCGTCCTCGCCTTATCGGAAAGCGTCATCGGATGATGATGAGATTTCCATTGGTGGCTCATCATCAAAATTAAAGGTTTGACGAGTAGTCTTGGGATCGACTTGCTCGTGCTTGGAACATCCGCAACAGTCTTTTGAGCTGTCACGGGGAATGACTCGCTTTTCTTCGCCGCTTTCTTCGATCCCGAGAAGGTTACATCAGATTATCCTGGGAATCATGAAGCGCGCTTATCTCCTTTTCGATGGGTCGATGATAGCGGGAGGGATGTTCTCTACTTCATCTTCTTTACCCCGGAAGTCTCAACCTCCCGTGGCCTTCATTACCTCCTCGGTCTCCTCGATCGCGAGGCCTTGACCTCCCTTCGACAAAGTGTCACTGTCTTAGGGTCTTCTCGTGGCATCCATTTGAGTCTCAAACCCATGGATTGCATTTTCACCGCCTGAATGTTAACTCCCGGGTTGTTCCTTCCTGCCTCGATCGAATCAAGCGGCGTCATTAGCCTTCAGAGCGATTGGCACCTCACCAAACAGCCTCAATTGTCTGAGCTTCGTTGATGACAACTTGCTGCTCGTTTAGTGTTTGTACTTCCTCTACTTCGCCTCCCGGATTCGTTGTTGAGTCATCTGCAGATTCTCCGACCTTGCTGCAGTGGGAGTTTCCCACTCGGGCGCACCACCGAGTGACTTGGAATGGGGTCACTCGTCCAAGCTCCCTTACTGCTTCTATTGAGTGTTCAACCGTTGGGGCGGTGGTAAGACACCTTCAATAGGGGTTGGCTCGACCGGGGTCCCCACTATCCCGCCATCACCATTTCCTTATTTCCTTCTTCCGAGTGAGCTGGGAAGTGGTGGCAAGAACAACATGGCGATTTGTTGAACCACTCCCATTGGATCAATTTCAGGTGTGTTCGAGGACTCTCCTGGTCCCTCCATCAATCTTTGCTCGTGAAGGATTCGGGATTCGTGCAATGCTTGCTGCATTTGCAACTCTTCTCGTGGGCGCGGCAGAGTCCGGATCCTCATCATTGTCGATAAGACATCAAGGAGAGGATGTGTGTATTATGTGGTGTCGGAGATAGGGCGGAGATGGCCTTCTCACGTGCCTCGCCTTTCCTCTCGTCTTTTTCCTTCTCCTTGTCCTTGAAGATCTGCAGGATATCTATGCGCTTGTCTTCATCATCTTTGGATCACAAAGTGGTTAGGCCAAGGAAGTTTTAAAAGTTCCTCTTCTTCTTCTATAAACTCGGGCCGTTGGAACTGTTCCCTTAATTTACTCAATTTCCATTTCCTCAACTCACGCAGACGATTTTGGGTGTCTGGGTAAGGTGGAGATAGGATCATCACATCACTATCGCTCTATCGACTACTTGTATCTCACCGCGCGGACTACAACTATTTCTTCAGGTTGCCTCTGCTGACGCTTTCAAAGCAGACTTAGTTGTTTCATCAATTACATCGAGGACTCGATTGCTTCAAAGATTTCGTATTTGTTCCATCTGAGTGGCTGACTCAGCCGGTTTTTCAAGCTCGGAGCGCTTGATGATTCTTCTTCGTCTTCTAGTTTGTACCGAGGAATTTCTCGGTTCGAGACGCTTTCTTGAGTCTTGGCGGCGGGCCGGCTAGTGTTTTCTTCCGAGGAGTTGGCCGTCTTGGCTTATCGCTTCTCCTCTTTTTGACGATCGGAGAAGGTATTTGAGAGTCCTTCTCGACCACCGCTAACTCTTTGGGCAGAGACACGACTGCAGGGGCAGTGACTTTCTTCGCAGGGGGGAGCGAGTTTGACTTTCTTTGTTGCGGAGCAGCAAGATCTTCTTAGCAGCTGCAGAGCAGCCTTTCTTCTTTGGTGGAGAGAAAACATTGTATCTTCGGTGATTCACCCCTCGATTCCCCCTCACTGCGTGTCGCTCTCTCGGCGTAGGCTCTCTTCTCGTGCGCCGCAGAGGTTTGATCTCGAACATCCTCTTGTTAACATGGAACGCCTTTCCATGTCTAAGAGGGACTCCTTTCACCTCCATCATCCGCCAATCACCAGGCCATATCCTGGGATCCTCCAAATGTGCCATCTTCCTTGAAGGATTTGTTCCCTACATTCTCGCATAGTCCGGTCAGAGACAAACTCAACCCAGTTTTATTTTCCTTTCTTCAATGATCGCCGCCATCACGATCAACTTTGCTTTTTGATGATTGGTCAAAGATGCCAAATTTGATGTCAATGCATTTGGCAACTATGTCCAACACTTGTGATAATCTTCCTTCAAGCCCGCTCTCTTGTTTGCCGTTGTGTAAATTATTTTATCGGTAAGATAGCTCGGCTATTTTCTTCCAAGCAAAGAGCCCGGGTTTTACATCGCCTTCGCTAATTTCGATGCTCCTTCCGTTGGTAGTGAGCGGTGTTCACCAAATCCTTGGCGAGATGTTGAGCCGCTTTCCGTGAATGATGACTTTATCCTTCATCGTGAATCTCAAGATTCACGTAGAATCGTGGCGACCTCCTCCACATAGGTCATCGGATATTCCAAAGATCGAAACGATTTCGGCCAGACGTTTCCAATTTCTCAGATTTTCTTCACTAGGGTGTCATCGGACCCCTGTTTCACCATGCCGTCGAAATCCACAGTAGACCCGGTGTGGATTTGCTTTCCTAACTTGACAAAATCATAGGTTGGTGCCATTTTTCAGGATTTTATCGAAGAAAACTTAGAGATTGATTTGAAGATAGATAGGGTTTTGAGAAGATTTTTGCCTTTGCTTCTGAGAGAGAGAAATGAACAGTTTTGGTAGTGTGTGAGAGAAACGGACGAAAATGGTTTAAGTATGGTTTATGAAAGGACGTGCGGGTGGTTTTTGAAATGTGATCGAAATCAACGGTTTAGATTTTGTACGCCTATTTAGCATTTAATGTCTCGTATTTAATGCGGCAGCATTGATATCCAATCATAAGCTTGGTGTGCGGCTTTATGTCAGTACACATCATCATTATCTTTGATGTCATTCTTAAAAACATTCCCCGCTTAGAAAAACGATCGCGTTTTTGTCACTTTTCTCATAAGTGACTCGGCTTATCCCTTAGCCGATTTAACTCTTCTTCTCACGTTCTCTTAGTGACTCACCAATAACTGACTTGGTATAGTTGTCTTTCCAATACAACCGATTTACTTAGGCGATTTGTGAGTTCAAATTTTTTTCCTTTTTAGTGTTCCATTTCTTTTCTTTGATTCTTCCGAGTGTCACCACCAATTAAACCCTAACTCATGTTTGAGTTCTTCAAATCTTGACTCACATAATGGTTTTGTGAAGATGTCGGCCCAATTGTTTATCGGTTGAGATATATTCCAAGATGATGTCCTTCTTTTCAACATGATCTCTTATGAAGTGATATCGACATCGATATGCTTTGTTCTTGAGTGCAACAAAGGATTTTGAGTGATTGCAATTGCACTTGTGTTATCACACATGATTGGAATTTCTTTTTCCTCAACTTCATAGTCTCTTAGCCTTTGTCTCATCCATAGGACTTGGGCACAACACCCCCAGCCTATGTATTCTCGTGTAGAGAGGTGGCTATTGAATTTTGCTTTCTTGCTAAACCAGAAATCACTGTTTCTAGCATTTGACATGTGCCGAGGTGTCTTTTTCTGCATTAACTCGCATCCAAAGATAGTCGAGTCTGAATAGCCAATTAGCTTGAATCCACCTTCCTTTGGATACCATAAGCCAACTTCTTGGCTTCCTTTCAAGTATCTCAATATTCTCTTAGTTCTGTCATATGGCTCTCTTTTGGAGCAGATTGAAATCTTGCACATACACCTACAAAGAAAGGTGATGTCCGCCTCGCTTGCCGTGAGATAGAGCAATGATCCAATAAGTGCTCAGTATCTTGTTTGATTTACTGTTTGCCATCCGCATCCATGTCCATTTTGACGATGTATTCATTGGTATTTTCACGTAAGACTTCTCCTCCATACCAAATTTCTTCATTAAGTCTCCGTGTATTTTGTTTGACTTATGAAGGTTCCATCCTTCGCTTGTTTCACTTGGAGTCCAAGGAAGAATGTTAGCTCTCCCATCATGCTCATTTCAAATTTACTTTGCATGAGGTTTGAAAATTTTTCACACAGCTCTTTGTTTGTGGATCCAAAATGATGTCATCCACATATATTTGAACAAGCAAAGATACTCTTTTGTCTTGAATTCTCAAAAGTGTTCTATCTACTTTTCCTTTTGTGAATCCATTTTCGATTAGGAATTGTGACAAAGTATCATACCATGCTCGGGGTGCCTGTTTCAATCCATACAAGGCTTTCTTGAGTTTGTATATCTTATCTCCAAGAGTCTTCGCTCAAATCCTGGAGGTTGTTCAACATACACTTCTTCTTCCAATAAACCATTTAGGAATGCACTTTTTACATCCATCTCGATATACAATGAAATTCTTGTGAGTCCGCATAGGCAAGAAACATCCTTATAGCTTCCAATCTTGCTACAGAGCAAATGTTTCATCAAAATCTATTCTTCTTCTTGGCAATATCCTTTGGCTACTAGTCTTGCCTTGTTTTCTTACCACGTAACCTTCCTCGTTCATCTTGTTTCGAACACCCATTTAGTACCAATAACATTTTGATGTGTGGGTCTTTGAACTAATTCCCATACTTTATTTCTTTCAAACCGATTCACTCTTCTTGCATAGCTTGAATCCAATGTGTGTCGTCCCAATGCTTGTAACACATCTTTGGGCTCTATTTGCGAGATAAAGCATGTGAACATGGCTTCTTGTTGAGTTCGATCTTGTTTTGACACCTTCTCTTATATCTCCAATGACAAGTTCTCGTGGATGGTCTCTCACCCATCTTACATCAAAGTTGGAGTAAGTTAGCTGGATTCATCGTCTTGTAGTTGTGTTCTTTGTGTTCACTCTCTCGTAATCACTTAGCCGCAAATTTTCCAAATTGCTTTTGAGATTCATCTATCTCATCTTCTTCCGAGTTTATAATTCTAGCTTCACTTCAAAGATAGGGACTCTTCTCAGATGGTTGGATGATTCACTTATCACCGACTCTTCAATGTCTTCTCCATTTACATTTGGCTCATCGAATACAACATGAATGGATTCTTCGCAACCATAGTCCTTTTGTTGAGTACTTTGTAGGCTTTGCTTTCACCGAGTATCCCAAGAAGATACCTTCATCGCCTTTTAGCATCGAAAGCCTTTAGATTGTCTTTGCCATTGTTGTGGATGAAGCATTTACATCCAAATATTCTCAAATATGCAACATTTGGTTTTCTTCCACCAAATCTCATAGGAGTCTTTGTCACCGCCTGTTTATCATACATCTGTTTTGAGTGTAGCAAGTCGTGTTGATTGCTTGACCCAAAATCTTTTTGGTAACCCCGCTTCACCTAACATGGTCATTCTTTGCTTCTTTGAGAGTTCTTGTTCCTTCTTTCTCGCAACTCCATTCTCACAGTGGAGTCCTTGTATGCCGATAGTTCATGACCAATACCATTTTCAATACAATATCGAGTTATTATTCCATTGACAAACTCGGTTCCTCCTGTCGATCTTATTTTGATAATGGTTTGGCTCTTCTCGCTTTTGAATCCTTTTCATCACCGTGTGGTAGTTTCTGTAGAGTTTCTTTCTTCTTACACATGAATATTGTCCATGTATATCTTGAGTAGTCATCTACTACCACCAAGGTGTATTTCTTTCCACTTATGCTAGCTGGTTCCACTGGGCCAAATAGATCCATGTGTAGCAGATGCAATATTCTTGTTGAAGATGGACATGCCTTTTCTTTAAATGAAGATTTGATTTGTTTTCCCTTCTGACATGCATCACATATACTCTCCTTCTTGTATACTGAGTCTGGAAGTCCTTCCACAAGACTACTTCTGGCAAGCTTGTTAATCGTTTTGAAATTCAGGTGACTCACTTTTTGTGCCACAGACAACTTGATTCATTGCTTTTTTTGCTAATAGACAGTGTTGTGTGTAGTGTGACCAATCTACTACATACATGTTCTTTTGTCCGCATCCTTGTAAACACAACTTCATTCGATTCAAGATCCTTGATTTGGCATATACCCATGTTGAATCCAACATTATAGCCCTTGTCACGAGTTGACGATGCTTAGCAAGTTGAAGTTGAGTCCTTCGACATATGCAACATCTGTGATTTCTAATCCGTTCCTCTTGACGGATCCAATGCCTCTTATTTCACCTGAGCTTCATTTCTCCAAATATGACTTTTGCTCCTTTAACTTCCTTGAATTTTGACAGATTTTTCTTATTTCTGTCATATGTCCGGAATGACCACTATCCATATACCAGGTTCCTTGGCACTCACTGCTTCCTTGAACTCCGCAATCAAGGAAATTAAGTTTTAGGTACCCATACTTGTCCGGTCCTGGGGGTTAGAATTGTAAGATGATCCAACCAACTTATAGCCAAATGATTTGACTCTAAGGGGTTGCCATCTATCGCTGCCATAATCATAATTAATCCTGGCAAATTGCTTGGGGATTCTAGGTTCATACAAATGTCTCTTTTGTCTCGTATGCCTGTGTATAAGTTTTTAGCAATCGCCTTCTTTGGGTAATTGTGGTGTCTCTCGAGTGTAGTGCCTAGGTGCATATGTGTGCCGATGAAAGCTCTTATACTTTTGGAATGGCCTTTGTTGAGTTCTAGGTCTTTGCCATTTGGGCTTATATTCCATAAGTCTATGTTTGATAGTTTACATTATTCCAATCAGCTTGCTTGGATATTTTCTACCATTCCCATCATATGTATTTCTTTTATGGATTTTCTGGGTTTTTGGTAGCTCGCTTCTTCTTTACAGAGTATTTTCTGTTTGGAGTTTGCTTTGAACTCGGTTGAATCTCTTCTCACCGTCCCTTTCAAAGACACTCAACCGGCCGTTTTCCTTTTCCTTTATAACCAAGGCCGCTTTGCTTGTAATTGTGCTTTGGAGTGAATGTGTGTGCAACATTTAGAGTTTTGGATTTTTAGACACTTCATTGCTTGAAGATCCTTTTTCCAAAATTACTCTTGAAGTTTGACATATCACGGAGAGTTAAATCCTAAGCCTGTCTTGTCTCCACATTCTCTTTGACTCATAATAAGATCATCTAATGATTTAGATGCCTTAGTGAATGAGGCAATAACATTTTTGAGGTCATTTTCCCTCTTTTCTATGGCAACTATTTCTCGCTATTAACTTATCATTTTCAAATTTTAAACTTTCATTCTCATCGGCTATTTGACTTAGAGTACTCGGCTCCTTAGTCGGCTTTGAGTTTTGGCTCTTGAGTAGGTCAAGTTTTCCTCATTTAATAGTGTGTGTGAGGATTTAATGTGTTCAAAATCTTTCATCATTTTGCCTAATGAATCATAAAGATCGATGGGTGATGAAGTGTGTGTGTCACAGTCACTATCACTAGAGTCCGAGTTTGATGAGTTAGAGTGTACCTCATCTTCTTGGTCGGTTGATCTTGTTCATTGGCCATTAAGCGGATCGGGGCTTCTTCTTCGAGTCACTTGAGTAGTCGCCTTCACTCTCAATCAATCACCGTCTCTCTTGACTTGGTTGTTTCAAAGAGTCTCTGCAGCCATCATTGCTTTTTCTTTTCTTGTCTTCTTTCTCTCAAGACCTTTCTTTCTTCTTCATTCTTGTATTTGTTAACTACAGGATATGAGCAAATAATGGCATAGTGACCTGGTTGTCTACGTTCCAAAGATAGATATTCACCTTTTGATCACTCTTTCCATTCTTGGATTGTCACTCTTTGATATTCACTTTTTGATGATTTGTTCTCTTGGTTGGCCTATCTTCCCTTGATTTGGAGGAGCCGAGTGTCTTCCTCGAAGATTTGCCCTTTCCTCTCTTGTAGTTCTTATTGAAGAACTTGTTGAATCTTTTAACCTTCGGGCTATTTCTTCGGATCAATGACTTCTTTGACCTCGGCTCTCTTCCCATCTTTAACAATTAGAGCAGCTTGTTTTGGGGTACAAAATTGCCTCTCTTCCTCGGTCTTTTCTTCTTAGCTCAAACTCGTAGACTTTGAGGTCCGAGAATAGTTCATGGTTGGATGTCTTTGATAGGTCCATGGAATGTCTTAGTGCCATGACCTTCATTTCCCATTCACCGAAGACTTTTTAGGATTTTCATACACATTTCTTCGTGTATATTCCTTTCCAAGTGCAAATAACTCGTTGGTGATTTCGTGAATCGAGCATCCAGCTGATCCAGGTTTTCTCCGAGATCATTTTGAAGTTCTCAAATTTCAGACATCTGACCACGATAATTTGTTTTCTTTGATTTGCTCCGAGCCTTCACAAATCAATGTTAGCTTGTCCCCAGCATTTCTTTAGCCGTTTTGCATGATTTGACTTTATTGAACATGGCTTTGTCCAAGGTTTTGTAAAGGATGTCCTTGGCTACATTGTCCAGGTTGTATCTTTTTCTCATCATCATTTGTCCATTCGGTTCTTGGTTTTTCAACCATGACCGGTCCGGGAGCAACATCCTCTTCTCCTTCACCGCAGCTCTTCTTACAAAATGTGTTCACCTTTAAGATTTGCAGTGGCCCATCTTCTATCACTATCCACATCTCATCATGTAATGCTTTGATAGATGAGCCGCGCATACGAATTTTCCAATCATCAAATTCTTCAATAGTGAACATAGGGATGCGTGTCAAATTTGCTTCCATGATAATAACGTTTAATGATAAAAAGAGTTTTGAAAGTTTAAGTACTAAAGACTTTGAAAAGTTTGGAGATCTAGTTCAAGAACTGGTGCGGAGGGTTCAATGAACCAACCGCTCCGATACCACTTGTAGGTCCCAAGGGGTGTAAGTGTAAGGTTTAGAAGGGGGTTGAATAAACCTTACCAAATTTTCGATTTAGTCCTTTTAAATATTCGAGTTGATACTACACACCAATGTCTCTGGTGGACACCAATTTAGTTAATCAAGAGAGTTAGTCTCTCAAATGACTCAACTGAGCCGTTGATGGAATAACTCACCGGTGGTCTAAATTAACTCAACTCGTGGTTTGTTTTCATTGGAAGACTTAACACCCTTAAGTTTGGTTAAACAAGGATTTAGTGCTTGGTTTAGTACTTAGAAATTATCAAGTGGATAGCAAATTTATCACAGATTTAAACAATTAAGATGCAGAATTAAAGTCTTTGAAATGTAAATGACACAATGAAATTTTTATAGAGGTTCAAGATGGGGTAATTCTTCTACTCCTCTCTGTTCTCCAACTCCTGGAGGAATCCACTAGGTATTGATCAAGATACAAAGTGGTAACACCCGTGATACAAGTCTTGATCACACACCGACTTGATCCTTTGGGACTCGATCTGAGACGCCTTGATCACTCACCAAGCTTCTCGTCGCACGACTCGCTTCTTCACAGGCAAAAATGCTTTGCTACTGACCCACTTGCTCAAGCTCTTTGGATTTGATCATGAAGCCCTCAAAAGCTTAAGACTTGGTTCGACTTTGAACCTTCCTACAATCCTTCGTGGAATGTAGACCCTTGATTTTTCAAGATTTTTTCCTCTTCAACCGATTGAAGTTATCTTTCCTTCACAGTGAGTGTTGGATTGATGTTCTTCGTAGTGTAGGTTTGAGGATTGAGAATATTTCAGGTTTCAGTTCTAATAATTGCTTGAACGTTTTTGGTCCGTTACCCTTCTCAAAATCATTTCTCGGCCTTTTATAGTGATCTTTCAAAAATTTGCCTTGAAGAGATAGGCTTATTTTTGAAAGTCACTTGCGTCGTTGGCTTGTTTTGTTGCGAGTCCTTGGAATTGCCATTTCCTCGTATGAATTGTTTTTTCACCTTTTCGAGTTCGACACGGTGTAGTGCTTCCCATTGTTCATTCCTCTTGCACGCTTCGGGGACCGAGCACTCGAGAGAAAGGTGGTATGGAGATATTACTTGTTTAAGTAATTCTCTTGATTTCTCGGCAATGGATCTTTTTCAATTATCTCGACTTGACCGCATTTCTTTGCTTTCCCCAGGTGACTTAGAGTCACTTCCAATCATTGGATGACTCTTCTCACTTCAACTTGAGACTTGGCTTTTCTTGAGTTGACTTGACTGATACTCCACTCACCGCTTCTTGAGAGTTCCCGCTCTACTCTTCTTTGCCATACTCACTGTCTCGCAATGAGTCTTCCTTCTAGTCTCCGGTTGTCCTCTTGCATGTTTGGGCGTAGGCGACTTAACTCACTTGACCCAATTTCTATTTATTACAATGCATTTTACAACAAGAATGGGGTGCCAACTTCCTATTCTAAGTTTTACATGGCATTCATCAAAATCTAAACAATAAATTTCCTAACAAATATCATGTTGCTTGTGAATCGTATGTGACGCACGCATCATGAACCATGCATTCTTTCATATAACTGATTTCTTGCACTGATATAAGCTACACTTACACATGAACACCCATCCACTGAGAATTTTTGTCTCACCCCACCTTTTCAATGGCCAGATAGTGATTGTCCACACGTGGAAGATGTGGACGAAGAGGATCAAACTACGGAGTAATCCATATCTGTGCCCATCTCGACTTCTTGAAAGATTTCTATTTTAGCTTGTTGTTGGACTCCTTTTATTTCAAGCATGTAATCTAAGGGTGTAGGACCCTTGAATAAATGTTAAGTTTTATTTGAGATGTAACTTAAGAACTATTTTGTTACTTTATCAGACTGTAACTTAAGATTCTGCTACAATGTTAGACTCTGTTGGGATGCTTTTGATGAATGATTGACTATTTAGGTTAAAATTAATTGGTTTATTAACCAGTTTAAGTTCTCGATCACGTCATGGTCCCATTTGGGGCGTGACAGTTATGGTATCAGAGCTCAGCTAGTAAGATGGAAACTTACTCCGAGCTGACCCAGGATAGGACCCTCTGCCTATGTTGGGAAGTACCACTATCGACTAATCTAATGTTTAGACTAAGTTAAGAATTTTATAATAATTAGAGACACGGAATTTATGATTATTTGTACTTAGTCAATTTCTGATTAATTATACTCATTCTTCACTGTCATTTTTCACTTATACTTGTTTTGACAAACACAAGTCGTGTTTTGTCCAGGAATGGAACTGAAGTCCCAATGTGGCCCGTGGTGTGGGTGGTTCGCACTAAGAGAGACCACTTTAAGGAGGTGGCTCAGATCATTTCTTCCATTAAGGCTAGAAAAGCAATTTTCAGTGGGGCACAGGGTTACTTGGCGTTTGTAATCAACAAACCCAAGGCAGAGACACAAATTCACCATGTGCCCATAGTGTTAGAATACTCAAACGTATTTTCGCAAGAACTCACCGATATCCCTCCCGATAGGAAGTCGAGTTCACTATTGAAGTTTTACCGGGAATAGCGGCAATCGCGAGAACGCCGTACATAATGGCTCAGGTGGAGTTTCAAGGGTTGAAAGCTTAGTTGCAGAAGTTGATGGAAGTGGGATTTATCCGACCGAGTACGTCTCCATGGGGAGCTCTAGTACTCTTCGTCAAGAAGAAGAATGGAATATTAAGACTATGCATAGACTATCGCGGTCTTAACATCGTGACCATCAAGAATAAGTATCCCCTCCTGAGGATAGACGAATTGTTCGATCAATTTCAGGGGGCGATGATATACTCGAAGTTTGACTTACAACAAGGGTACTATCAGTTGAAAATCCGGGAAGAATATATATCCAAAATGGCATTTCAGACTAGGTATGGTCACTACGAGTTTGTAGTGATACCGTTCGGCCTGACGAATGCCCCTGCAACATTCATGGACCTGATGCACCTAGTCTTTCGACTTTACTTGGATCAGTTCGTGGTGATTTTCATCGACGACATACTCGTATACTCCAAGTTGAGAGAGGATCACAAGCATCATTTGAGGATCGTCTTAGAGACACTATGAGAACACAAGTTATATGCCAAGTTCTATAAGTGCGAGTTTTCGCTTAAAGAAGTCGCATTTCTGGGACATATAATATCCGGTGATGGGATCACGGTGGACCCATCAAAGGTGCGGCATAGCTTGTTAAATGGAAACAACCAGAAACAGTGACTGAGATCAAAAGCTTTTTGGGATTAGCACGATATTACCGAAGATTTATCAAGGATTTCTCCAAGATTGCCAGACCACTCACACGGTTGACTCAGAAGCAAGTCAAGTTTGAGTGGAATGACAAGTGTGAGACCAGTTCCAAGAACTAAAGAAACAACTCATGACCGCTCCCGTCTTAGCCCTTCCAAACGGAACAAAAGGCTTTGTCGTTTACAGTTGCTTATGTCTCACGGAAGGAATGGTCATTTCTTATGTCTCACGGAAGCTCAAATCGTACGAGGTCAATTACACGACGCACGACCTAGAATTGGCAGCGATAGTATTCACGTTAAAGAAGTGGAGACACTATCTAGAACATTCACAGTTTTTACCCAATCACAAAAGCCTAAAGTATCTATTCTCTTAGAAGGATCTCAACCTAAGGCAAAGGAGGTGGATGGAATTGATTGAGGATTATCACTTTGATATACAATATCATCCCGGAAAGGCAAACGTAGTAGTCGATGCCTTGAGCAGAAAGGCGAGTTTAGCTAGGCTAATGATCCAAGGATAGAAATTGTTAGAAGAATTGAGTGTTTGGAATCCAACAAGGACCGACACCCAGTTTACATATGCTAACATATCTGTTAAACCCGATCTGTTGAGAGAGATCAAGGTCGAGCAAGAACAGGACATGCATCTCCAAAAGTTGAAAGAAAAAATACCTAAAGAAGAGAGACCAAAATTCTCAGTATCCGAAGATAGGATCATAAGATTCAAGAATCGAGTCTGCATACCAAATGACGAGAAGATAAGAAATGAGATCTTGGGAGAAGCACATCATTCAAAATATAAAAATATATCCTAGAGGAAACAAGATGTATAAAGACTTGAAGTGAAATTACTGGTGGGTGAACATAAAGAACCAGGTAGTAGAGTTCGTTGTGAGATGTTTGACATGCCAACGAATTAAAGCAGAACACCAACGACTATCTGGATTACTACAGCCGTCGAGGGTTCCCGAATGGAAATAGGAGTACATAACGATGGATCTCGTGACTGACGTACCAAGAACCAGAGGAGGCCATGACGCAATGTAGGTGGTTGTAGACCGACTTACAAAATCCGCACACTTCTTGCCCATTAAGAAGACAGATGGTTTGAAAAGGCTCGCACAGACTTATATCAGAGAGATCATTTGGCTGCATGGAGTGCCGATTGACATAGTTTCGGACAGGACCCGAGATTTGTCTCGAGATTTTGGAAGTGCTTACACAAGGAATTGGGAGCCTCACTGAGTTTCAGTACGGCAACACACCCATAGACTGACGGACAATTTGAGCGGACAATCCAAACTCTCGAAGACATGTTACGAACTTGTACACTGGATTTCCAAGGAAGTTGAGACTCTCACTTACCATTGGCCGAGTTTGCCTATAACAACATCTATTAGGTCACAATTAGAATGCGCCATATGAGGAACTATATGGACGAAAGTGTAGATCTCCGCTACACTGGGAGATCGATGATCAATAGACTACAAAAGAGAAGAGAAAGTCACCAACGATTCCAAAAGTGGACTTAGTTCAGGAGGCCATGGAGAAAGTAAGAATGATCAAGGAGAGAATCTGTATGGCTCAGAGTCGTCACAAAAGTTATGTGGACAAGAGAAGAAAAGATTTGGAATTCAAAGTTGGAGACGAAGTATTTCTTAGACTCTCACCACGAAAGAGGCTGATCAACCCGAAGAAAGGAGATAAGCTGAGTCCGAGATATGTTGGACCCTACAAGATACGACAGAGGATTGGGAAGTTAGCCTACCAACTCGAGCTACCCTCACAGTTTGCGGGAATGCACGATTTATTTCATGTCTTGGGATTAAAGAAGTATCGACCAGATCCCGAGTATATCATCACACATGACACTCTTCCATTGATGGAGAACTTATCATACACTGAGAAGCCCCTTCGGATTATTGACCAACAAATACGACAACTGTGGAAGAAAGAGATTTCGTTGGTCAAAGTAGTGTGGCAAAATCATAATTGAGATGAAGACGCGACGTGGGAAATGGAGAACGACTTGAAGAAGCAATATCCTGAGTTGTTTTGAGAGGAATTTGGGGACAAAATTCTTTTAAGGAGGGAAAAATGTGAGGCCCCTCAATTTTCAATCTTGTACGGGCATGAAACCGACGTTATTGGATGACTATGTATATTTGCGACTACTTTTAATGCGTGATGGATTATTATTAATAATATTTTCGCGCTATGTAGTCATCTTATTTATGTGATCAATTACTTGTCTAATTACTAGTCATTTTTATTTTATTCGAATTCTATGCTTATTAATCACCTAATTGAGTACTATTATTACTACTTGAGTAGTTATTAGACACCTTAGAATTTAAAAGACTTATTTCACTAAGTGATATACATCCTATAGAAATAAGAATAAGATTTAGAATAAGTGATTATGAGACTCATAAGTGATTGTGGAATTTATTATTATTTCGGGAATTGATATTTTACACCAATCATCGTCAATTTTGGGAGAAAAAAATATAAATACCATATATGAGACATGAGGTGGACGACCAAGTGTAGAATTTTGGTGTAGAAATTGTTCGGTTCGCTTTACCGGGGGGCTTAACGCAACGAAAATTAAAAAATAAAAACATGCTTACAATTATACATAAAATAAAGACTCAGGTTTTCGTAGCGATTTAACGATCGCGCAAATTACACAAGCGATAAAAACCAATGATAAGGGTTTTACCTAAAAAGCTTCCTTTTGAAGCAAATGTAGAAGGAATCCAAAATCCTCGCTGCAGGGTAAATCCTCAAATCACAATCTCACAGAGGTCCAAGCGTTCCTCCTCTAAAGCCAGTTCACACGATGGATGGTAGCACCCAGATTATAAACTTCTCTGGTAATTTATAACCCATTTCTATGTTCAATCTCAAATTTGGAGTGAACACCAATCCTTAATTCAACCGATGAAATTAAGAATTGTTGTTTTGTAGTTAAACCAAGAAGGGTTCTTGATTTTTCCTACGAAGAATAAAGAAGAATAAAAACTTGGAGAGTGAAGAGAGGGAGAGACATTTCTTTTTAAGTAAGACGTCTTCTTTGATTTATCTATTATGTGCGTATCTGTTATTCTTCTACTGATTGTTAAAGATCCTTATATGATTCATCCAATGTTCATAAAAGTGTTCAGGTTTAAAACCTAAAATCAGTAGGAGAATATTATAGGATAATCTCAATTGATGCTACGATATCTTGACATATCCGGATAACCCTTATCCGGATATTCACAAGAAAATCCCTCTATCTTTTTCTTTCTATCAAATTAGTCAGATGGGCCTATCCTTGTGGGCATAATTAAATATTAGATTTGACATTTAATTAAAAATATCCATCAATTAATTTCAATTAATTGATCCAGTCCATATTTAATTAATTTGATCAAATCAATTCCATCTAGCCCAAATAAATAATCCAATTATTTATTTGGCTATATTTAACTATTAAATATAATCTTTCATAAAATTAATTGATCTCATCAGTTAAATTATTTTTTACTCCAAAGACTTCCTAATCTAATTAGGCTAATTAAATAATTTAATTATTTAATTAAATATTTAATTCAATCATTGAATTAAAATCAAGCCACAATTAATTAATCTCTACCAATTAATTGTATCCAACCTCTTTGACTATTTTCGATTGAAGAAATGACACCAACCATTTTGTGTGTGATCCTTTAGGTTCACAACTAATACTAGCAGTAGGCTTACAACTTTTGTAACTTATGAATAATAATTATTTAATTAATTAATCCAATTAATTAATACGTTTTGAAATTAACTCTTTAATTCAAAAAAACCTACAAATCATGTGAACATCTAGCAAGTAGCATGATCGCCTAGCAATAGGTGAAATAGCGACTAAACCTATTTCAATTGCGGTTGCCTACATGTACGGTCCTTTCGATAACTAATCTCCCGGTTAAATCTTGGGCATGGATTATAAGTCAAAACCCACTTGATTTAATAACTATGGTTCCAATTCAAGTTATAGTGATTTCTTTATGAATCAATATTCATCATGTATTGGCCAAGGTCTTTAAATCACGAACTATGAAAACATAGGAGATTCACTTGTCAACAAACAAGTGTCGAATTCTATGTTAGCCACTGATTAACATCTATGTACACCAGTGTAACATCCAAAATATCCCCTTTATGATTGTCAAGCAATCAGAAGATAAATCAAAATATTACAGGATGTGCATAAGGCTACTATCGTACCTCAAGTCTAAGGACTAATCATGTACTATCGCAATGTGGAAATTATTAATTCGACAATAAATATTCTAGTTAAGAATTTCTATTGGGTCATGTTCAGTATACTTGTTCTCTAACAAGCACCCGCATATATGCATTTGCGTCACTACGCTAATATTAATGCAATGCAACATCCTCGTCACATGAGCATACATCATATGCACAAGTCTTGTTGGGGTATTCAATGTCTTATCTTGAAAAGCCCATTGACTTGGAACTAATTTAAGACCAAAGTCTTAGAGACATGTTCCATGATCGCCATTAAATGCGCGACCACCCCCATAGCTTAATATGGTCTAAGGACTTTATCAAACTCACAATTAATAGTATTAAATGCAAAATGAATGATAAAGAAATACCTTTATTAATTTGATTCTCAATAAAATTGTCTTTACAAGTAGAATAAACTCCAATCTAATTGGAGCGTCGGGTACTCTACTCTAACAGAAATACCTCTCCATCCTTATACAACTACACCATATTATACAATACATATACCAAGCATTATACAAGTATATTCCATGTATCTTACACACTATTTTATTACACCTTACAATTTCCCACATTCCTTCACTACAAACATTCCCCTCAAATTCCCCAACACCCCATCCTTCAATCCCACCCATAACTTGACCAAGTCATTGTCTACCATGCAACCTACATTTGCAAGACACGAAAATCCTCCCATTCCTCTCCATTTTCAGCCATATTCTTGTGAAGGGAGGAGTTAATTTCATTCTTCATCCTACATCTTTCTCTCAACTTCTCCAACACTTCTCACTTTCAACACTCTTCATCTTTCAAGCCCTTAGACTAAGAAACACAAGAATTTTCCCTATTTTTTTCACCTAGAGGCCGAACACAACAAGTTAAGGTAAGGAAAATTTTGCTTCTTTCATCTTCATCTTGTCCTCTTGAAACTTCAAGCCTAATCCTTCATCTTCTAACCTTGTTGAATTCTTTCTTTTTGAGGTACTCCTAGAGGTTCATTTCTTGAAGAAACTAAGAAAAATCAAGACTTGGTCATAAGCTTGAAGAGGACCTTCAAAGCCATTTCTAGAAAACAAAAAATCATGGTAAGAATTGTGGTTTGGTACTACCTCTTCCTTTCAACTTTTGATTTCCAAATTTTAACTAAAATATGGTTTTAGTGTTAAAAAGGGGCTGACTTTGGAGGTTAGAACCAAAATCTTGAAGGTGCAAAGTAAATACTCCATTCTAGGTCCTACTTGTAAAACTACACAAGGTAAGTATAGATTTCTTGACCGTTGTTGTAATTCCTTCTTTCTTACCTCAAATCTTCAAATCCTAACTTAAAATTCTTGAAAATTTGACACTTAGGGGCTGCCTTGAGGAGTGGTGGTCGATTTAAAGGAGTTAGGAGGGAAATATCATCTCTAGACACATTAAAAAGAACTATCAAAGGTGGGTGGCAAAATCCTTTAGAAAAACTCAAGTCTTTTTGTAAAAATTGGCATGTAGTGATTTGAAACTTGCATGATGTGATATAAATATGTATTACATGTGTATTTTAAGCATTTATCTCCAATAATTTCATCAAAGTATGCTTGTTGTTCCAATTGTGCAAAATAGGTGCATGCATGTATAAATTTATGAAATTCTTGATAAATTCTTGAAATGATAATGCATTCCTATGTACTTGGAATTTCATGTTATATTTACTTAATATTCTGGAAAACTTGAAAATATATGAAATTGAGATATTGGACCTTGTATGCAAATTTTGCAAAGTTGGGGGACTAAATTATAAATTTAAAACTGTAAAAAGGACCTCTGTAAATTTCAAAACATTAGATTGTACTATAATAAAAATATTATATTTTAAGATAATAACAAAAGTTTAAGGATTGTGAGATAATAAAACCAACTATTGAAAGTCTAAGGACTCAAATGAGGAATTTTAAAAGTTTAGGGACCAAAAATGAGATTTTCAAAACTGTTCAGGGACTTTTCTGTAAAATTTGAAACTTTTAACTTGTTTTAACTGAAAAACTCATATATTGTTTTTGAAAATAAAAACTCATATTTTGAGTAAATTCCAAAAATCAAAGTGTTTTGAGTAAAGAAAACCAATTTTTGAAATTTTGAGGACTAAAGTGTAAAATTTCAAACTCAAGGACTATAATAAAATTTCCAGGATTAATACAGTCTGTGCACCTGGAAAAATCACTTAATCTTAACTTTATAATATATTGAACCCATGGTTCAAGTTTCATAACAAACGGACCCCAAATAAGCCCTTAAGGGCAAAAATCAAAATTTGGACTAGAAGTAGAGATTTCAAAAGTTAAGGGACTTAAACTAAGACTTTCCAAAACTGCTTTTGTCCCAATAATCCCCTGTCATAAGTGATATTTTAAAATTATAATCACATAAAAAGCCCTTCCGGTTTGTCAGATCCAAATATTTTAAATTCGGGGCAAAAAATGACAATTTTGACAAAAAGGAGGACCAAATTGAATTTCTTTGAAATTCGACCCCAAACTCTTTGAAAAACTAATTCTATAGAAAATTTGGAGAATTTAGAAACTGACCTTATATTTTTCCGAGATCGAGACCAAAACTTATTCAATTTCAAACCCGAGAAATACTAGTTTTCCAAAACGGGGCTACTTATGGAAATTTCCTTTTATCAAGGACCCCAAATGAATTATTTACCTTGTTACAGCCCTGAAATTGAATTAATTATATTTAATTATATAATTTTAGTTTTCTTAAAATTTCCAGACCTTAACAGACTCCTTACCCGAATCTTACGCATTACGCGTGCCGACTTCCTCGCCTTATAACAATTCAAACTTTCAACGAAGTTGAAACCTCCGCATAATATACCGAATCCACGAAATCAATCGAAGCATGTGTTATCCTCCTGACAATTAGTTTCATTTGACATGTTTACACCGCCAATGATACCAAACACTCGTGTAAATAAACTTAACTTATTTACACATTGTATTGCTCTTGTATGAATCGTATATTGTATTCGACTGCCTTGTTGATATATTATAACTTTGTGAACCTACTTGCTTGAGTCAACTTGGTGTGTCGAGCTCACAGTCGGAGTGACTAGTCGGGTATTGGAATCATGCAGCTCGGTTGCTATTCCATTTACCGGCCCCACCATCCTAATCCCACGATTCGGGAGTTACTCGGACCGTTTACTTGCTTGGGTTGGCGTTACATTCCATACGCAACCATTATTTGAATCGCTTGGGTTGGCACTACATTTCATACGCAACCACTACTTGAATTGCTTGGGTTGGCGTTACCTTCTGTACACAACCACTACTTGACTTGCTCGAATACCATTCATGGTGCTTGAATGTGCATGAACTATTTTCAACAAGTTATATACTACTATATTATTTTGGAATATCGTGTTGCTTGTGAGTCGTGTGTGACGCACGCATCACGAACCATGCATTCTTTCATATAACTGATTTCTTATACTGATATAAGCCACACTTACACACGAACACCCATCCACTGAGAATTTTCTTCTCATCCCGCCTTTTCAACGACCAGATGGTGATTGTCCACACGTGGAAGATGTGGACGAAGAGGATCAAACTACGGAGTAATCCATATCCATGCCCATCTTGACTTCTTGAAAGATTTATTTTTTAGCTTGTTGTTGGACTCCTTTAATTTCAAGTATGTAATCTTAGGGCGTAGGACCTTTGAATAAATGTTAAGTTTTATTTGGGATGTAACTTAAGAACTATTTCGTTACTTTATCAGACTGTAACTTAAGATTCCGCTGCAATGTTAGACTCTGTTGGGATGCTTTTGATGAATGATTGACTATTTAGGTATAATGTTATATAAATCCTTATTGGTTGATTTATTTGGTTTGATAACCAGTTTAAGTTCTCGATCACGTCATGGTCCCGTTTGAGGCGTGACAGTTGTGGTATCAGAAGTTCTCTGGTTCCATCGTATTTGGGGAGATTTGAGGTCTTGATGCCTAGTGGGAGTGACTCGGCCAAGATCGCTAGGGCGAACGGACTTCTCCTCACCAGGGTAGTAGCCCGTGAGTTGGCTATCGATAGCATGCTCCGCTTGTGACACCTCAGTGGGCGCGGAAGTATGGGCTTGGGAGCGTTGAGCTCTGTTCCTAGCTTCTCTCCAGCAAAAGCACACTGGTCTTCTTAATTTGCTCCCCATCCTTCATTCCTTCTATCTTATTCCCCCAAGTTTGGGTCTTCAGCGGCTGGCGGAGCTTGGAGAGGTCTCCCTGTAGCTCCAGCCGTGGCTTGATTCCTCAGAGCAGTTCGGGTAGCTTCTTCAAGAAGCGCTTAGAGGGCTTCTCTCTTCAAGCGAACGTTTTCAGCGGGTGCAGCTCCTCTAGAAGGAGGAGGAGGAGATGGATGAAGAGGAGGTGATGCCCCTCTTGGTGGAGGAGGCGGCGACACCCCTCTATGAAGAGGAGGGTTGGCCTACCGCCTTCCAGGTGGCCTCTCTTCTCGATGGTCCCGTTCTAGCATTGGCAGCTTGAGAGTTGGTTCCACGGGCTTGAGACCTTGTCTGCATCTCCGTGTCTTAGCAGTTCCCACAGACGACGCCAAAATGATGCTGCTTAAAATCGACAGATCAATCAAAGTCAATGATGGCCCAATTTCCTCTCTGGAGCTGGTAATTCTTTAGTTGGGAACTTTCCTATAATACAAGCAAATGTTAGATGGCCCTGGGGTTGTCCCAAAAAGGCCCCTCCGACGCTCAAGTCAGTACCTGAAGTAGGAGAAATCCAGAGCAAAAGATAGTAATCTAAAGCATGTAATTTAGATTAATGCAGAATACTTACAAATGATGAGGATGAACCTCTTTTATACCTGGGACGATGTAGGTCCCAAGGGGTGTGGTGTAAGGTTTAGAAGGGAGGTTGAATAAACCTTACCAAATTTTCACTTTTTGGTCCTTTTAAAATATTCAACAGAGTTGACTCAAATCAGCTAAGTCCTTGAGGGACAGCTAGGTTGACTTTCTTCAGCAAAGTTACCCACTCAACAAACTAGACTGAGCTGTTGATAGTATAACTTAGTTGCGTCAGCTAACACTTAACTTTTAAGTTGATTTGGTTTTATACAGCGGAAGACTTAACACCCTTTGTTAATTTTAAGCACGTTTTTAACACTTGTTTTTAGCACTTGTTATTATCAGTTGGATATCGATAACTTATCAAAGATATAAAAATATAAGCAAGAAAGTAAAGTGCTGAAAGTAAACGACACAAGCAAATTTTATAGTGGTTTGAGGATGGGGCAATTCCTCTAATCCATTCTTCTCCAACTCCTGGAGGAATCCACTAAGTAACAGATCAAGTTACAAATCAGTTCTCAATCTAGAGAGAGCCTTGATCACACAGTTGGCTTCTCCCGTGACTCAACTTCTTCACAAGACAGCTGTCTTGCTACTTCAGCTCCCTTCAAACCCTTGGAATTGATCACACAGCTTTCCAATGAGCTCGAGACTTCTGGTTCGATCTTGAACCTCACTACAGCTCCTTCAAATTGGAGAATAGACCCCTTTTTTGTTCTTTAAAATTTTCCTCTTCAACTGGTTGAAGTATTATTTCCTTCATAGCGTGTGTTGGATCGAGTTCCTTTGAGTTTTAAGCTTGAGAAATTTGTTGATAAGCTTTGAGAATAATTGCAGGTTATGCTTGCTTGAATATTGCTTGCTCTTGTAAATCGTAACCTTTTCTCAAATGCTTCCTCAGCCTTTTGTAGTGCTCATTTGAATATTTTCCCATTGAAGAGATAGGCCATTTTCAAATGACACTTTCTTATTCGTTGGCTTGTCTTTTCTTGGCCTGCAGTGCCGTGATGTTGACACTTCCTCGTATTAAATGACTCTGTAGCTTTACAGGGTCTGACACATGTTTCAGTGTTTCCCAATGGTTTATTCCTTTTGCATATTTCTGGACCAAACACTTTAAGACCTGACAGCTTGGACTTATTACTATATCGAGTAATATCCTTGACTTTCTTCCAACAGATCAATGTCAATTGTCTTGACTTGATTGCTGCCTTTACCCCTTTGACTTGAGTTTCCTCCAATCATATGGGAATGACTCAACTGTCACTTCAACTATTAGACTTGGCTTCTTTACTGACTTGACTGATACTTCCACATCTTTTACACAGTTGTTTCTCAGTTGGCTCTCCTTCGGTCGAGTCCCTTTCTTCTATCTTGACCATACTCAGTTGGGTCTTCACTCTAGTCTGCAGTTGACTTCTTGCATTCTTCGACATAGCTGACTTCACTCAGCTCTTTCAGTTTTATCCATTACAACAAAGAAATACAAGGAAAATGGGGTGTCAATTTCCTATTCTAGGTTTTACATGGTATCATCAAAATCATACAAATAAATTTTCTAACAATTTTCCACTTTTTGATGATACCAAAACTTAAATAAAATACAACAAACACAAGCAGTGTAGTAACAAAGAATGTATGCTTTGAATATGTCAATTTTATTGATCATAGCATTCTTGTCCTTTACAAAGTTGTTTACAACAATATACTCTATACACTGTATCAGAGTCTATACATTCATTGAATTACAATATGTATCAGAGAAAAATTACAGAGAAGGTATCAGAGCTCAAAGCTAGCATACAAAATACTTACAGTTGTGTATTTACAATAAAGTAAAAATACACAAATGGGTTGCAGCCGTCTTCAACGCCTTGGTTGCTTCCTTTTCCTCTCTTCATCATCAGCTCATCTTCTGTCCTCATCTGATCTTCTCCTCTTCCTTTCTTCTTCATCCCTCTTCTTCTTCTCATAGCCACGCCTTGCAGCAGGGTCATCCCTATGATGCCTTTTCTCCCATTCTCGCGTGACCCTCTCATTTTCAGCTTCTTGCCGTCTCACAACTTCTGTATTCTTGTGCTAGACTTCCAAATTTGCAAGATGATCATATCCAGCCCAGTAAGTGATCCCTTTCTTCTATGGATCAATATACTTGATGTCCTGTGGTTTTGGCTGCGGTTGATAGCTTCTGCCTCTTCCACTGCCACCAGATCTTCCCCTTCCTCTTCCCGACTCAGCTCCTGGGGAGTGTCTTTGTCAGATCGTGATTTTCCTTTTCGGTTGGGTGATTGTTGGAACTCACGCCGCATATCACCGATTTACATACATCGAGACCCTTCTCCCAGTACATGTCCAAGGCTTGCGGTAGAGTCAAATCCTTAAAGTAGCCTTCTGCCTCTAGAGTTTTAAACTCCTCTAGTGATCTGGGCTCACACCCAGCATCAGGCATAGCAATATCTCTTGGGGGTTTGATCGCAGGGGTATCTTTTCCTGCTGGGGGACCATCATATTGTGTCCTTATATTCCGGATCGTGCGCGAATGCTTCTCCACCTTTTCAAACTCGGCTTTGATGGTTTTCTTGATTCTTTAAATGCTAACTCAGCTTTCTGTTCCCACTAATGACTCTTTCGGTAGCTTCTTTGAGAAGTGAAGTTGTTATTTCTCCTTGTTGAGGAGTCGGGCAAACATAAGCTTCAAGGGGGTTTTCGAGCTTCCTTCCCCTTAGTCAGAATCTCCCTTCTTCTCCACCTTATGACTCCTTTTCCCTTTTCTCAATTCCCTCATAGCCTCATATTCCCCCTTTTTGGCATCATCACCAAAAGATAGGGTCAGGCCAGGGAACATGCCACTTAAAATGAAGTCGGTCAGCTGTTGGTTGAATCATGTTTAGCATCCGACTTGGAGTAGGCAGTTCGGAACTCGGACCGCATAGCGTTTTGACTCAGCTGCCATTAATTTCATTTATGTTTCGAGAACACTGAGTTGCTGACTCATGTTAGTCTCCAATCTTGCAATCTCATTCTTGTGTTGCAGCTTGAGCAACTCCATATCTGACTTGTGAGATTCTTCAATCCTCACCATATACTCCTTCTGCCTCTACTGAAACTGAATATTATCCACACTCCATACCAGTAACTCTGCAAAGAGTGACTTGATGTAACAGACTTGCTCTCTTCTCATAGTCGTGGTTTGTGCAGCCCACTCTTGGATACGTAGAACAACTCCACGAATGTCACCGCTGATGTTTGCATCTCGGTTGTCCAGCCTTAGGTCTAATGATGCTAAGACTTGCTCCATATTCTCGATTTTAGCACATATGGCTTTAAACGCCTTCCGGAAGTTAGCTGACGAAGCAGACTCATCCTCGGGCCAAATGGCATCAAAGTCAAAACCTATATGCACCATCGTTGAATCAGCTGGAACTCTGGCCTCTACTTGCATAGTACACTTGGCTTGTTCTCTAGCAGATTCGGCATCCAGGGTATCAATTCGGCTTCAAATGGGAAAATATCTTCGAACATTTCATCTGGAACGATAGGAATTCCCGTAGTTCGAACTTGTGGGGAGAAATATCTTAACAGCTTCTTCAGTATCAGTAGGTCCTTCCTTTTGAGTTGTCTTGTCCTCTGCTGATTTATCAGCGTCATTGGAGTGTGATGTAGCCATTGGTGTTGGCTCATCAACAAACACGAACCTCATCGAAGCAGTTTTGTCACTTGCTTTGATCCGAAGGTCTTGAGCATACTCAGCTTTGTCCTCGATAGATTCATCAATTTGAGTGGACTCAGCCTCATTGTCTGATTCCACGAATTCTGTGTCAATATTCTCCTAGGAATCACTAAGAGCGTTGATTTTGTCTTCTTCATCAGCCATCTCTATGTGAAGAATTTGCTCATCTTCAGCTCCTTTACCCAAGTAAGTCTCAACCTCCTTGTGGCCTTCGACACCCTCAGCAGTCTCAACCGCTGGAGGGCCTTCAACATCCCTGTGTGCAATCTCAACTAGTGAGGGTCTTTGGTATTTTTCCCCGCAGTAGACTCATCTGCCTTAGGGTCTTTGGTGGCATCCGTCGGAGTCTCAAATCCTAGGATTGCACTTTCAGGACTAGGAGCCTCAACTCCCATGGTCTCCATTCCATCCTTTGCCTTAGCTGCATCAACAGCGTCATTGGCCTTTAGTGCAGATGAAGTTTCAACTGAGACAGTCTCAACCGTCCAAGCTTCGTCAACTTCACTCTGTTGTTCCATTGATTTCCCACCTTCGCCTCCTTTCTCCAAAGATTGGTCTCCCACAGCATCCTGCGACCTGGCTGTGGTGGTGAGAGCTTCCCCCTCAGTTGGCGCATGCTCTGCACCTGAGACTCGGCTGTCTTTCTCTCTGAGTGATCAGCCGTGGGGGCAGGTGTCTCAACACCTTCAGGAGTTGGCTTGGCTAGGGTGCCTACTTCATCTCCTTCCCTAGCTTCATCGCCAAACTTCTGAGAGCCATTCTCTGAATGCACGGGGGATGTGGTGGCAGCAATGTCAGTAGCTATCTTCTGCGCCACATCCAAAGGGTTAGATCGAGGAGAGAGTTGAGAAGACTCTCTTGGACCCTCTTGCAACTGTTGTTCGTTCATGGCTTTCGATTCTCTGATGGCCTTTGGAATTCGGCCTTCTCATTTGCCGCTACTGATGGGTCGATCTCCTCTAGTCACACGTCGATCGAGTCCATGTGATGCTCATGACTACCAGTGAACATGCATATTTTTGACTTCTCAATGGCTTTGGCCTTCTCCAAAGCCTTTTCCTTTTCATATTCTTTTATGGCATGAAGGGCATCCATACAAAAATCTTCATTGAGAGCAGAGGTGATAGAGATGTTCCCCAGGAAGCTTAAGAGCTCCTCTTCTTCTTTAATGTACTCAGGTTGCTCAAATTGGTGTCTAGAGTAACTCAGCTTCCATCTTCTCCAGTCCCTCAGTCTCTGCTGAATATCAGGATAGACAGGAGATAGCATAATGACATCGTCATCATCTCCTTCTTCCTGAATCGTGGCAAGTGGAGCATGCTCTACCTCAGGTTCATTGGTATCATCCTGAGGGGAGTGGACAATTCTTTCTTCGGGCAACTTGGCTGTCTCAGCTCCTTGCTTTTCCGTAGCTGTCTCAGGAGCAGTTGGGTCTTCTACAGTCTGTTGATCGACATCAGCAGTCTTCTCGGCGTCCATGGTGGCTGCATCTCCACCATCTTTCTCCTTAGACTGCTCCTCTTGAGTATTAGCAATCTCTTTCTCGGGCTTCTCTGGCTGAGTGGCAGACTCAGCTTTTTCAAGTTCAGACTTCCTAAAATGTCTTCTTCTCTTGGTTCTTACAAGAGGAACAACATCATCTTTAGCTATTTTTGTGGTGGCTTCTGGCTTCACCATCTTTATCTTAGCAGTTGGCTTGTGTGGCACGGTTGTGCGCTTTTTCTTCATGATCGGAGAAGTTTTAGAGGTATCCTTCTTGATCTCGGCTACTGGGGTAGGTGCGTCGGATTTGGCTGTTGGGGCAGGTGCTTTTGGCTCGGCTACAGGGGCAGGAGCCTTCTTGGACTTGGCTGTAGATGCAGGTGCTTGCTTAGCTACAGTAGCTCTCTTCTTCTGGATAGGCTTGGGAGAGAGAGCTGGAGCGGTTGTAGCTGTGTCTTCAGCAGGGTCAGCTGACTCACCCTCACTCGTGTCAGCTTTTCTTGCATGCACCTTCTCTGAGCTCTAGATAGGTTTTCCTTGAACATCTTCTTGTTCACATGGAATGGCGTTCCATGTCGTAGGGCAATCCCCTTTACTTCCATCAAATGGCCAATCACCAGGCCATACCCCAACGAGCATCAAAAAGTTCCATCCTCATCGATGGTCATGTTGATCACATTTTGGCAGATACGGCTGAAAACAAACTCAGCCCAGTTGATCTTCTTCTCTTCTAAGATCGCAACCATCACCACCAGCTTAGTCCGAGACAGCTGGTTAAAGCTTCCGAACTTTATATCAATGCATTTGGACACGATGTCCATCAGCTTATGGTAGTCTTCCTTGATCAACTCCTTCTTAGTTGTATAGATAGCCTTAGTAGCTGACTCAGGTTTGGCTATCTCTTTCCAAGCCGCAACTAGGTTGACATCCTTCTCAGCAATTTCTTTCAGTCCTTCAGTAGGCAACTTGCAATGTTCAGCAAGGTCCGCAGCAGTGATTTTTATGGCCTTGCTATGGACAGATGAGCGAATCTCATCCTCGTGCACTTCGGCGTTAACATAGAACATTGCGACCTCCTCCAAATACGTATGAGAGAACTCCATAGTGAGAAAATCCTTCAGACTGGATTTTTTGCGCTTCTTAGCAATCTTCTTCACCATGGCTTCATCAGCACCCTGTTTCAACATTCCTTTGAAATCAATAGTCGATCCTGAGTGGATCTTCTCGAAAATCTTAACAAAGTCATATGTAGATTCCATTTCCAATGAAGATAAACGGTGAAAAAGCATAAAATCTTGATTTTTAGAAAGTATGGTTTTTGCTTTCACAGAGAGAATTCATTTGCTTGTTGAAGACGAGAGAGTTTTGTGAGGAGAGAGAAAATATGTTTTTGGCTTATATCGGACTTGAAAGGATGGTTTTTGGAATTTGAAAAATTAGATCAAAATCGACGGTCAGGATTTGTCCGTTGAAACCGCATTAATTTCCCCACATTAAATGCAGCAGCATTTATATCCAATCATAGGCTAAACGTGCAGCTTTTGTTCTGACATCCATAATTACGCTGATGTAATCCTTAAAACATTCCCGCTCGCAGAAAACGGCTGCGTTTTGTCACTTAGCTCATAAATAACTCGGCTATCATCCAAATGTGACTTAACTCTGCTTCTCTCTTCACATTAGATCACTCAAATTTGTCAATAGCTCGACTGGTGATTTCCGTCTAAAGTTGTTTCACTTGGCTGAAATGTGAAACTTGCTCATTTTTCATTCTCTCTTCTTTTGTCTCTGCTGATTGAGTCTTCTGGGTGTCCTAACTCAGCTCAATTAACCCTAACTCATTCTTAAGCTCTTCAAATCTCGATTCACGTAAGGGATTTGTGAATATGTCAACTAACTGCTTATCAGTTGAGATGTATTCCAAGGTGATGTCTTTGTTTTCAACATGATCTCTTATAAAATGATATCTGACATCAATGTGCTTTGTTCTTGAGTGCAACACTGGATTCTGAGTGATTGTGATAGCACTAGTGTTATCACACATAATTGGAATCTCTAGTTCTTCAACATCATAGTCTCTCAACTACTGTCTCATCCATAGAACTTGGCCACAACAATTTGCCCAGACTATGTACTGCTTCACTGTGGATGTAGCTATTGAATTTTGTTTCTTGTTGAATCAAGAAACTAATCTATTTCCAAGCATTTGACAAGTACCAAGTGTACTCTTCCTGTCCACTCTACATCTAGCATAGTCTGAGTCTGAATAACCTACTAGCTTGAATCCTCCTTCCTTTGGATACCATAAGCCAACTTCTTGGCATTCCTTCAAACACCTTAGATTCTCTTAGCCCATGTGACTCTCTTTTGGTGCGATTGAAATCTAGCACATACACCTACAACAAAGGTGATGTCGGCATGCTGCTTGTGTTAAATAGAGCAATGATCCAATGAGGGCTCTATATCTAGTTTGATCAACACTTTGCCATCTCGCATCCATATACATCTTGATGATGTGTTCATAGGAATCTTTATTGATGACTTCTCTTCCATACCAAATTTCTTCATTAAATGTGGTATACTTGGTTTGGGTTATGAAGGTTCCATCCTTCAAATGCTTGACTTGATGTCCTAAGAAGAAATTCAGCTCTCCCATCATGGTCATTTCAAACTTTCTTTGCATGAGGTTTGAGAACTTGTCACACAACTCTTTGTTTATGGATCCAAATATGATATCATCCACATATATTTGAACAAGCAGTATACTCTCTCCATCTTGAATCCTGAAGAGTGTTCTGTCAACCTTGCCTTTGGTGAATCCATTGTCAATTAGAAACTGAGACAATGTATCATACCATGCTCTTGGTGTTTGTTTCAATCCATACAATGCCTTCTTGAGCTTGTAGACCTTATCTCTAATAGTTTTCTGCTCAAAACCTGGAGGTTGTTCAACATAGACTTCTTCCTCTAACAGTCCATTCAGAAATGCACTATTCACTTCCATTTGATATACAGTGAAGTTCCTATATGCAACATAAGCAAGAAACATCCTTATTGCTTCCAATCTAGCAACATGAGCAAAGGTTTCATCAAAATCTATACCTTTCTCTTGGCAATACCCTTTGGCTACCAATCTTGCTTTGTTTCTGACTACAGATCCTTCTTCATTCATCTTGTTCCTGAATACCCACTTAGTGCCAATAACATTTTGGTGGGTAGGCCTTCGAACTAATTCCCATACTTTGTTTCTCTCAAACTGATTCAGCTGTTCTTGCATAGCCTGAATCCAATGTGTGTCTTCCAATGCTTGAGACACATCTTTAGGCTCAATTTGGGAAATAAAACAAGTGAACAATGCTTCATGTTGTGCTCTAGATCTGGTTCTCATGCCATCTCTAACATCTCCAATGATTAACTCAGGATGATGGTCTCTCAGCCATCTCACATCAGGTTGGAGTATGTCTGCTGGATTCAGCCGTCTTGCAGCTAAGTTATCTTGAACAGCTTCTTCATCATCATTCAGCTGTAGACCTTCCAGTTGTCTTTGAGATTCAGCTATCTCATTATCTTTAGGGTTGAGTGCTCTCACATCTGCTTCAACATATGGACTCTTCTGCATAGTTGGTTGATTCTGCTTCTCAGCTAACTCATCAATGTCTTCTCCATTTACATTTGGCTCATCAAACACCACATGGATAGACTCTTCTGTGACCATAGTCCTCTTGTTTAGCACTCTATAGGCTTTACTCTCAGCTGAGTATCCCAAAAAGATACCTTCATCAGTTTTAGCATCAAAAGCCTTCAAATTATCCTTGCCATTGTTGTGGATGAAGCACTTACATCCAAATATCTTAAAATATCCAACATTTGGCTTTCTCTCTGTCCAAATCTCATAGGGAGTCTTGGTTATTTGTATGTTTATCATGCATCTATTCTGAGTATATCATGTTGTATTTATGGCTTCAACCCAAAATCTCTTAGGCAATCCAGATTCAGCTAACATTGTCCTTGAAGCTTCCTTGAGAGTTATGTTCCTTCTTTCAGCTACTCCATTCTGCTGTGGAGTCCTTGCTGCTGATAACTCATGAACAATACCATTTTCAACACAATAATGAGTTATAATCCCATTGACAAACTTAGTTCCCCTATCAGATCTTATGTTTATAATGGTTTGACTCTTCTCATTTTGAAATCTTCTCATCAGCTGAGGCAACTTCTGCAGTGTTTCCTTCTTTTTACACATGAAAATTGTCCATGTATATCTTGAATAATCATCCACCACCACTAAGGTGTATTTCTTTCCACTGATGCTAGCTGGCTCAACAGGACCAAATAAGTCCATGTGCAATCAGATGCAATATCCTTGTTGAAGAAGGACTTGGCTTATCCTTGAATGGTGAGTTGATTTGCTTTCCCATTTGGCACGCATCACATATATTTTCTTTCTTATACACTGAGTCAGACAATCCTTCCACAAGATGACTCCTTGCATGCTTGTTGATTATCATGAAATTCAAGTGACTCAGCTTCTTATGCCACAACCAACTGTATTCGGTTGTACTCTTTGCTAGCAGACATGTGCTTAGTGTACCAGTAGACCAATCCACTATATACATATTCTTTTGCCTTGTTCCTTACAGCACAATCTCATTAGATTCATCATCCTTGATCTGGAATATCCCCATGTTGAATCCCACATTGTAGCCTTTGTCACAGAGTTGGCTGATGCTTAATAGGTTGAAGTTGAGGCCTTCAACATATGCAGCATCTGTGATCTCCGGTCCATTCTTCTTGATGGATCATGTGCCTTTGATCTCCCCTGGAGCTTAATCTCCTCCAAATATGACTTTTGCACCTTCGATCTCCTTGAATTTTGATAGATTTCTTTTATTCCCTGTCATATGTCTGGAACAGCCATTGTCCATGTACCAGGTTCCTTGGTACTTAGTTGTTCCTTGAACCTGCAATCAAGGAAATCAGTTTTTAGGTACCCATACTTGCCTGGGTCCTGGGGGGTTAGTGTTATATGATGCTCCAACCAACCTATAGATGATCTGACTCTAAGAGGTTGCCATCTATCAGTACCATAATCATAATGCACATTAGCAAATTGCTTGGGGTTTTAGGATCATACAACTGTCTCTTTTGTCTGTATGCCTGTGTGTTTGTTTAGCAACTGCTTTCTTGGGGTAGTTGTGGAATTTCTGGATGTTGTGCCTGGGTGCATATGTGTGATGATAATAGCTCTTTTGCCTTGGGAATGACCTTTGCTGAGGTTGAGGTCTTTGCCATTTTGGCTTTATCCCATAGGTCTTTGCTGATATTTCACATGGTTAATCCAATCAGCTTGGTTTGGATAGTTTATATCATTCCCATCATATTTGTTTCTTTGATGAAATCTCTGGGGCTTTTGGTAGCTCTGTTTGGCTTTTACAGAGTATTTTCTGTTAGGAGTCTGTGATGGGCTTGTCTAAATTTCTTTTCAACTGTCCTCTCAGCATACTCGACTGGCTTCTTTCCTTTACCTTTGTATCCAAGACAAGTATGATTGTGATTGTGTTTTGGTGTGGATGTTGGTGCAACATATGGTGTTTTGGGCTTTTGGATTCCCTCATTACTTGAGGATCCTTTCTCCAAAATCACTCTAGGAGCTTGATTATGCAAAAAGGGAATTGAATCTTATGCTTGTCTTATCTCCACACTCTTTTTGATTCATAATATGTTCATCGAATGGTTTGGATGCTTTTGTAAATGAGGCAATCACATTTTTTAGATCTTTTTCTCTCTTTTCAGTAGCAGCTAACTCTGCTAAGATCTTGGCATTTTCAACCTTCAGCTTAGTGTTCTCATCAGCTATTTGACTTAGAGTACTCAGCTCTTTAGTCAGCTGTGAGTTTTGGCTTTTAAGCTGGTTGTTTTCCTCGTTTAAAAGTGTGTGTGAGTTTTTAATGTGCTCAAAATCTTTCATCATCTTGCATAATGAATCATAAAGACCTGTGGGTGATGAAATGTGTGTATCACAGTCACTATCACTTGAATCAAAATGAGATGAGTTAGAATGTACCTCATCTTCTTGATCTTGTTCTTTAGCCATGAGGCAGATCAAAGCTTCTTCCTTAGTATCACTTGAGTAGTCAGTTTCACTGCTATCCGAGTCTCATCGCTTCTTTGCACTTGGTCGGCTCAAGAGCTCAATGACCAACATGGCTTTCTTCTTTTCTTGTCTTCTTTCCCTAAAGACTCTTCTTTCTTCTTCATTTCTGTATTTGTTGACTGGTGGATAGGAACAGTCAACAGCAAAATATCCTGGTTGTCAGCAATTCCAACACAGGTTTTCAGCTCTCTAATTAGCTCTCTCGGCTCTCTGATAGTCAGCTCTTTGATGTTCAGCTCTCTTGGGTGGTCTGTCCTCCCTTGCTTTAGAAGGTGTTGAATGTCTCCTGGAGGTTTCACCCTTGTTTCTTTTGTAGTTCTTGTTAAAGAACTTGTTGAATCTCTTTACCATGTGGGCAATTTCTTCCTGGTCAATGGTCTCCTTTGGCTCAACTTTCTTCCTTTCACTGGCCAACAATGCAGCTGTCTTGGGTACAGTTGTTTCCTCTTGCTCTTTCCTTCTCAACTCAAACTCATAGGCTTTGAAATATGAGAATAGCTCACGATTCCATGTCTTTGAGAGGTTCATTGAGTGTCTTAGGGCCATGACCTTCATTTCCCATTCAGTTGGAAGGGCTCTTAGAATCTTCATGCACATCTCCTTCTGAGTGTACTCTTTCCCAAGAGCTGAAAGCTCATTAGTGATCTCTGTGAATCTGGCATCCAGCTGATCCAAACTTTCACCTGCAAGCATTTTAAAATTTTCAAATTTTTGTACAACAACAGTTAATTTATTCTCTTTAATATGTTCTGATCCTTCACAAATCAGGGTTAGCTTATCCCAGATTTCTTTGGCTGATTTTGCATGACTTGACTTTGTTGAGCATAGCCTTGTCCAACGTCTTGTAGAGAATATCCTTGGCCCTATTGTCCATGTTGTATCTCTTTCTATCTTCATTAGTCAATTCACTACGAGGCTTTTCAACAATGGCTGGTCTAGGCTCTGCTGGTGCAGCATCATCTCCTTCAGCTGGAGGTGCTCTTCTCACAGAAGTATTAACCTTCATTATTTGCAGTGGCCCATCTTCTATCACTAGCCACATTTCATCGTGTAAGGATGATAGGTGAGTCTGCATGCGAATCTTCCAGTCATCAAACTCTTCCACAGTAAACAAAGGAGTACGAGTTAGATTGGCTTCCATGATAATAACTTTGCTTTAAAGTGAAAGACTTTAAAAACACAAGTGTTAAACCTTTTGAAAAAGATTGAGATCTAGTTCAGTGACCAGTGTGGAAGACTCAATGAACCAACCGCTCTGATACCACTTGTAGGTCCCAAGGGGTGTGGTGTAAGGTTTAGAGAGGGGTTGAATAAACCCTACCAAATTTTCACTTTTTAGTCCTTTTAAAATATTCAACAGAGTTAACTCAAATCAGCTAAGTCCTTGAGAGACAGCTAGGTTGGCTTTCTTCAGCAAAGTTACCCACTCAACAGACTCGACTGAGTTGTTGATAGTATAATTTAGTTGCGTTAGCTAATACTTAACTTTTAAATTGATTTGGTTTTATACAGCGGAAGACTTGACACCCTATGTTAATTTTAAGCACGTTTTTAACACTTATTTTTAGCACTTGTTATTAGCAGTTGGATATCAATATAACTTATCAGCAGATATAAAAATATAAGCAAAAAAGTAAAGTGCTGAAAGTAAATGACACAAGCAAATTTTATAGTGGTTTGAGGATGGGGTAATTCCTCTAATCCACTCTTCTCCAACTCCTAGAGGAATCCACTAAGTAACAGATCAAGTTACAAAGCCGTTCTCAGTCTAGAAATAACCTTGATCACACAGCTAGTTTCTCCTGCGACTCAGCTTCTTCACAAGACAGTTGCCTTGCTACTTCAGCTCCCTTCAAACCCTTAGATTTTATCACCCAGTCTTCCAACGAGCTCGAGACTTCTGGTTCGATCTTGAACCTCACTGCAGCTCCTTCAACTTGGAGAGTAGACCCCTTTTCGTTCTTTAAAACTTTTCCTCTTCAACTGGTTGAAGTATTCTTTCCTTCACAGCGTGTGTTGGATCGAGGTCCTTCGAGTTTTAGGCTTGAGGAATTACTTGATAAGATTTGAGAATAATTGCAGGTTATGCTTGCTTGAATATTGCTTGCTCTTGTAAATCGTAACCTTTTCTCAAATGCTTCCTCAGCCTTTTATAGTGCTCATTTGAAAATTTGCCCATTGAAGAGATAGGCCATTTTCAAATGACATTTTCTTATTCGTTGGCTTGTCATTTTCTTGATCGGGCAGCTGCGGCGATGTGATGTTGACCCTTCCTCGTATTAAATGACTCTGCAACTTTACAGGGTCTGACACATGCTTCAATGTTTCCCAATGGTTTATTCCTTTTGCATATTTCTGGGCCAAACACTTTAAGACCTGGCAGCTTGGACTTATTACTATATCGAGTAATATCCTTGACTTCCTTCCAACGGATCAATGTCAGTTGTCTTGACTTAACTGTTGCCTTTACCCCTTTGACTTGAGTATGCTCCAATCATATGGTAATGACTCAACTATCACTTCAACTGTTAGACTTGGCTTCTTTACTGACTTGACTGATACTTCCACATCCTTTGCATAGTTGTTCCTCAGCTGGCTCTCCTTCAGTCGAGTCCTTGCCTTCCATCTTGACCATACTCAGTTGACACACAGTTGGGTCTTCACTCTAGTCTATAGTTGACTTCTTGCATTCTTCGACATAGCTGACTTCACTTAGCTCTTTCAGTTCTATCTATTACAACATAGAAATACAAGGAAAATGGGGTGTCAATTTTCTATTCTAAGTTTTACATGGTATCATCAAAATCTTACAAATAAATTTCCTAACAGACGATGGGCCACATGGGCTTGTGTGGACCGTGTGGGCCTGTGTGGGCTGGATAGACTTGTATGGGTATAATTATTCATGGATCCGATGAGGATTAATAGTATTCAATAATTAATAAATAATACATAAAATAATAAAAATAAGGAATGTTGGGAAAAGTCATTTTTGTCCCAACAATAATATTTTTTCTGTTTTTTGGAAGGAGAAGTCATAATATTAAACAAAGCTTAAAAGACCAAATAAATAATACAAAGTTCTCTGAAATTCATTAACTATTACATCATTATTCAATAATCTTTAAAATATTCTTCTTCACCATCTCCCTCTCTATCAATAATCTTTAAAATATTGGATAATTCACATCATAGTTCTTACATTTTAGTTTTTCATTTTTTAATTTTTCTTAAATAATTGAAGGGCCAACTTGAACCACCTACATGCTTCAATCCAAAATCCAAATGGGCCAGACAACCCATTTTGATCCATTTTTCAAATGGACTGTTAAAATTACAATCAAACTGAGGGCGGAACAAGGATTAGACACTAAAGAGGGGCCAATAGCCAGAAGGTAAAAGATTTAGTTTATATAATAATAAAATTCAAAATATATTATATATTTTCTTCAAATACAATGTCAATACTCACCATTCATCATCCCAAAATACCTAATTATATTTTTAACATACTAAAACTTAGAACGTCTCTCTTTTATATTAGAAAAATCAGTTACGAATGAATCTACACTATATTTTTCTACAACTTACTTTTCAATATATATTGACAAACAATCTATGAGAATGTAATGATTTTTTTGTGTTTTCATCTACAAAGAAAAACAAGATTAAATATAGTCTAGGTCAATCAAAAGTTTTACCCAAAATCACTTCAATCTCAATATCTAATCAATAACTAATTAATAACTTACTAAAAAGAAAAAGAAAAATTGGATTTGTACTAATATGGGTTTGAATAAGGTTTCATTGACCATCATATTAATTTCTAACTCATTATTTAATAAATACCAAATCAAAATACAATGAATAAGTTGAAATTGAGCCTAAAGTTTATATGTAAAAAATCAAAAAATGTAAATGTTGGGGGCCCTTCACATACATTAGATTGTAATTTCGCACCTGATCGTACCCACTTGTTTAGCACGGTTTGTTGGCTCTATCCTTATATAAAATGTTCCATATCTTTGAGTCAGGGGCGGAACCAGGACTCGGCACTTAGGGGGGCCGACCAACAGTTGGAGATCAATTTTTATTTTATACAATAACAAAATAAAAAATATATTGTATATTTGAATCAATACAATATCAATACACATCATTAAACATCCCTAAATACATAATTAAAATCCTAATGTTTTTTTTTAATGCGGGAGCCCTCAGCCACTACCTTTTGGATGCGTACTGGTTAACCTATAATCCTAATCTCTTTTTTTTTTTTTTTTTTTTTGGTAATGCGGGAACCCTCAGTCACTATCCTTCATATTCGTATTGGGTAACCTACTATTTTTATATATTTAAACTTTTAGAATATCTCTATTGCACATCACAAAAATCATCTATAAATGACTTTATACTAAATGTTTGTGCAATTTTTTTCAATATATACTAGCAAACAATTTATGAGAATACATCGATTTTTGTGTCTTCATCTACAAAGAAAAAAATAATAATCTAGGCCAATCAAAAGTTTAACCTAAAATCACTTCTAATAACCTATTTAAAATAAAAAAAAACAAAAATTGGTTAATACTAATGAGGGCTTAAATAAGATTTCATTGATCATTACATTAATTTTTAACTCATTAATTTATAATTAGCAAATCAAATATAAGAAGAGGTAAGAATTGAGCCAAAATTTACATATATAAAAATAAAAATATGAAAATATTTGGGGGGGCCCTCACATCTAATGTGAGTCCGCCCCTACTTTGAGTTCTTTTTTTCATATTTTTTCTAAAAAAACTATAGTAATGTTATGAGAAATTGTCTAATGTGGTCTTTAGCACTATAGATATGTCTAATGTGGACTTAGTACTATAGATTTGTATCCTCTTTTTGAAAATTGTATCACATGTGCATCTAATACATAAGTGTAGTAGTTGAGTTTTTGGCTATAAATAGGCCAGAATATTGGTTGTAAAAAAATACACAAAATCAAAGAGAAATATCAATATAATTACTTTATCTCTACTTAATCATTATCTCTCTACTCTTTATTACTTAATACTTTGATAGTTATATAACATCAATATAAACACTAATTGTCTCATGTTCTTAAATTGTTTGTTCTATAACACATTATCAGCACGAGTCTCTAGCCAATTTTCAATATTTTTGATAAGTTGTAATTTTTATTCATTTCTAAATTTGAAATATCCTTATAGCTAACCTCATAAAACTTGACTTTGTTGCTCCTGATATTGCTGGAAAAAAATATATGTCATGGGTTTTAGATGCTGAAATCCATCTAGATGTTAATGGTCTGAGTGATACCATTAAAGAAGGAAATAGTGTGATTGCACAAAATAAAGTCAATGCCATGATTTTTCTCCGTCACCATCTGGATGAGAATTTAAAAACTGAATACCTTACGGTGAAAGATTCATCTGTCCTTTGGAAAAATTTGAGAGAAATGTATGACCACCTGAAGATAGTTATACTTCCAAAAGGCCCGATATGATTGGATAAAATTGAGGTTTCAAGATTTCAAATCCGTAAGTGAGTATAACTCCATGATATTCACAATTTATTCAAAATTAAAACATGTGGAGAAAATATCACATATGGAGATATGATTGAAAAAACTTTTTTCTACTTTTCATGCATCGGGTTTGCTCCTGCAGCACTAATACTGAGAAAAAAATTTCAAAAAGTATTCTGACTGGATTTCGTGCCTTCTTGTGGCCGAGCAAAATAATGATTTGTTGATGAAAAAATCATGAATCACAACATAGTGGTTCTATTCCATTCCCTGAAGTGAATGTGACTAGAGCTCAAAATTTTAACAATTTTAGAGGTCGTGGGAGAGGCCATGATCGCGGTCATGGAAAGTATACTCCATATAATCATGGTAGTCAAAACAATTGAAGTCGTGAAAATACAAGTAACCATCAGAAGTGGAACAGAATTGACAAAAAAATGAAAAGAGAAAGTGATAAATCCAGAGACTAGTGAAGCGAAATGTTATCGATGTGGAATAGAAGGGCATTGGTCATGTACCTGTCATACGATCAAACATTTAGTGGAGCTTTATCAAGCATCCTTTTAAGTGTTGAGGCAAATTTCGCTTCTGATCATCTTGAAGATGATAAATTTGATGACATGAACGTGGATATAACACATCTGGATGTTACTAATTTCTTTGTGCATCCAGAAGGAAGAATTGACTACTTAATTAGTGATGAAAATATTTAAGCAATGATATCAATGTTTTAAATTAGTTTCTAAATATTTCATGTAATTGTTATTATGTTGGTGTTGTAAAAGTGGGAATATTTTGTTTGTACTTGTATGTATATTTCCGGAAAGATATATTTTTGGGTTGAACCTTTTATATGAATAATAAAATAAATTTATCACAATATTTGTGTTTATTATTTCAATCACAAAATTCGTTATAATTCTACTAAATCATTCACAATTTTCACATTCAAATTTTTCCTCCTCTAACGGCTAGTTAATGGCTATGAACAATATTTTTATCTATATATATACCCACATTTCATTTACCAATTCTCGCATTATCATATATTATCAATACTTCAATCTAGTTTCATTTCTTCATTCCAACCGTGGTATTTCTTATCTCGCTAGTCATAATGTACACCATTTTACTTTTTGTTGGAGAATATCCTCCAGGTTACTTTTGGCTTATGATTAACCTTCTTATCACCATGGGTTTTCCTCTGTTAGCCATAACAATTTATTTTATCAGGATGAATACTTAGGTGATTATGTATGTCTATCTCATTTATGTTTTTGAATAAAATCTTTTATATTTGAATTTTTGTTGTGCCTCGATGTTATTATTTAATTGTTTCACATTGATAGAATTTTTTTCTGATATATAAAATCATAAAGATAATTGTATAATATTAAGTCAATAATGTTATATTAGGTGTATATGGGAAACACCGATAAGGACACCGAGAAGAAAGACTATTGTCTACTTGACAGTACAACAACGCACTCAATATTAACGAGTAAGGCATATTTCTTGAGTGTAAAACTGTGCAAGGCACAAGCTACAACTATATCTGGTCCCGTTGAGATTATTGATGGTCATGAATGCAACATTAATGTTACCTAATAGTACACTCATGTAGATTGAAAATGCATTATTATCTAGTAGATCAAAAATAAATCTACTAAGTTTTAAAAAGATGTGCATGATAATGGCCATCATTTGGAGATACTAGATGACCATGATAAAGAGTGTCAATGTATCACATCCTATAAAATTGGCAAGAAGAATGTCAATGAGAAATTTGAAGCGACGATTTCTGGATTGTATTATGTCTCAATTAAAGATTTTGAATCCTACGCCACCATGTCTTAGAAGTTGGTGAATCCTAATATATTTGGGTTATGGCATGGTCGCCAAGGACACCTAGGAACTATGATGTGTAGGATTGTTGAATATACTAGTGGACATCCATTGAAAGGCGCAAAAATCTGATATCCAAAGATTATTTTTGTGAATCATATTCACAAGAAGAACTCATTACCAGTCCTTCAATGGAAAAGGTTGATTATAAATCACCATCATTTTTACAACGTATTCATGGTGATATTTATAGACCAATACATCCAGCAAACTGACCATTTAGATATTTCATTGTCTTAATAGATACATTGTGTAGATAGTCATACACATGTCTACTATCTACTATAAATGTTGCATTGCTCGATTACTAGCGCAAATTATTAAATTTTGAGCATATTTTCCTGATTATCCTATCAAGAATATAAGGATGGATAATGCTGGAGAATTCACATCAAAAAATTTTGATGAATATTGTGCAGCACTGGAAATTAATGTTGAACACCTAATAACACATGTTCATACACCTAAACAAGTTTAAGTCATTGCTCGTACATTAATTATTAATGAGATCAAAGCTCTCTAGTGTAGTATGGGGTCATGCAGTATTGCATGCATCAACACTTATCATATTACACCCGCTGCTTATCATATGCATTCCCCAATGCAATTAACACTGGATTTGAGCCAAATATTTCACACCTATGCACTTTTGGGTGTATTGTCCAAGTCGATTCAACCTCCTCGAGAGGACAAAAATGGGTCCACAATTTAGACTTGGTATGTACTTCGGGTTTGATTCTTCGTTAATTATTTGATATTTGGAACCAATGATGGGAGATTTATTTACCACTCATTTTGTGGATTTTCATTTTGATGAAACAACATTTCCATCAGTGGGAAGGGATAAAGCTATGTTGCAAAATGATAAACATAATCAAGTTGAGAATCTCTCCTGGAAAGAACAAAGTTTATCCCATTTGGACCCACGTACCTCTAAGTGTGAAAGGAGGTGAATAAAATCATTCATTTATAGAATATTACCAATAGACTTCCTGATGCATTTAATGATGCTGGCAAAGTCACGAAGTCTCATATTCTGGTTGCAAGTGTCCCAACCAGGATTATTGTTCCTAAAGAACATAAGAAAATGAATGATGATATCCCACGATAAAAACGTGACAGACTTATAGGCTCAAAGAATATTGTTCCTCAAAAACGAAAGGGGAGAATTGATACTAGTAAGCATGGTCCAGATGAATCTGTAGAGCCTAATATCTCAGAACATATTCAAATTAAAAATTTTGATAGCACTGAGAACCCTTTGAGCTATTGTAATGAGATATGAGATCAAAATGAAATAATTATTGATGATAATTTTGCATTCTCGGTTGCTTAAGAAATCATTGATGAAGATTATAATAGTGAACTACATTCTATAACAGAATGTCGTCACAGTCCTGACTGACCTATGTGGAAAGAAGCAATAAAATCTGAATTAGTTTCCCTAGAGAAACGAAATGTATTTGGGAAAATTACTCGACTCCAGACAATATAAAGCCCATTGGGTGCAAGTGGGTATTTGTTCGGAAGAGAAATAAGAAAAACGAGATTGTGAGATATAAAGTTTGACTCGTGGATCAAGGATTCTCCCAAAGACCTAGGATTGACTATGATGAGACATATTTACCTGTGATGGACACAATAACATTTTGTTTTCTCATTAGTATGGTTGTCCACGAGAATCTGGATATGCGTTTAATGGATGTGGTAACGACAAATCTATACGGTTCACTCAATGTTGATACTTATATTAAAATCCCTGATGGATATAAAATACCAACATCAGCCACTCCTCGTGAAATATACTCGATCAAGTTGCAAAGATTGTTGTACGGATTAAAGCAATCTAGTCGCATGTGGTATCATAAGCTGAATGAATACCTTTCTATGGAAGGTTAAAAAGCAATCCTGATGATTTGTCCATGCAATTTTATTAAAAGATCGGAATATCGATTTTTGCTATCATTGTTGTATATATTTTTGATGACATGAATTTGATTGGCACCGCTTGAAGAATTATCTAATGTTTTTGAATATCTAAAAAAGGAGTGTGAGGTTAAAGATCTTGGAAAAACCAAACTACTCCCTTGGTCTTAAAATGTTAGAACATAAAGATAATTGGAATACTTGTCCATGAATCACTTTTACTAAAATGTTGCTTAAACAATTTAATATGGACAAAACTCATTCCTTTAAAATGTACCCCTTTTTCGGTCGTTCTTGAGTTTGGATCCCAAGAAAGATCCGTTTTACCAAAGGAACCTGAAGAAGAGATTTTTGGATCTTGAAGTACCTTATCTCAATGCATATTGGAGCTTAATGTATTTAGCCTGATGCACTGGTGACATATATCGCTTTTGTTGTCAATCTACTTGTGCGACATGTTTCAAACCAACTCGAAGACACTAGAATGGTATTAAATATATTTTTCGATACATCAATTGTAATATAGATTTAGGGTTATTCTACTCAAAGAAATCCACTACTATTGATTAGTTGGTTATGCTGATGCGGGATATAAATATAATCCACACAAAGCTCAATCACAATCATCTCCTTATGTATTTTGCTACAACGAAGCAACTATATCATGGCGAGTCTACAAAACAAACACTAAGTCGCTACTTCCTCCAATCACTCTAAGATAATTGCTCTCCATGAAGCTGAAAAATAATGTGTTTGGTTAAGATATGTTATAGCTCATATTCGAAATAGTTGTCAATTGAAGTCGATTAAAGTTATCGCCACTATTATTTATGATGATAATGCAATTATAACATAAGTAAGAGGTGGTTACATAAAGGTGATAGGACCAAACATATTTCACCAAAGTTTTTCTATACACATGAACTCCAAAAAAAATGAAGATGTGGATATTCAGGTGTTCGCTCATGTCACAATCTTGTTGATTTGTTTACAAAATCCTTGCCAACGCTACATTCGAGAAATCTTTATATCGGAATGAGAAAAGTCCATACGAATCAAGATTAATGAATCGGTTATGCGGAAAATATTCTTCATTACAAGGGATTGAATATACTTGTTGTAATAATGTACTATTTTTCCCTTTTGTTTGATTTTTATCCCATTCATTTTTTCCTTAAGATTTTTAACGGGCGGTAGAGGATTATGCACAAGGTCAAGATTTAAGAATGTACTCTTTTTCCCTTATGTTCGATTTTTCCTACATGAATTTTTATTGGTTTGGTTTTTAAAGAGTCATGCCCATTGAACTTTCTAAAAGAGGAGATAATCTTCACGTCCAAGTGTTATGAGAAATTGTCCATTGTGGACTTTAAAAGCACTATAGATTTGTATCATCTTTTTGAAAATTGTAACACATGTGCACCTACTACATAAGTTTAATAGTTGAATTTTTTGCTATAAATATGTCACAATTATGGTTGTAAATACACAAAAAATCAAAGAGAAATATCAATATAATTACTTTCTCTCTACATAATTATTCTCTACTATTTATTTATTAATACTTTGATAGTTATATAGTATTAATATAAAGGAAAATTAAATTTTGGTCCTATAACTTGTCATGTTTAGACTTTTAGTCCTCTATCTTATTCAAGTTTGGTTTTGGTCCAGATCCGTATCTTTACATTTTTCAGACATTTGGTCCGATTTTGCTGGAAAAGTTAATTTATGCCTGAAATTGCTGACTAGGCGCTTTTTTGCTGACTTGGCAGTAAAATTTGGGGATTTCATAATTTTGACCACAAAGTTGCCATTTGGACTATTTTTGACCAAAAGATAAAATAAAAATAAAAATCTGATAGAATCTAAATTGGAGGGAACTTACCTCTCATTTCACCAATGAAGATAACCAAAAGCCACGATCCATTTCCCAAAAATCTGAAGAACAAAAAAAACCTAACTTGAACACTCCATACTACTGAAAATTCCGGAAGGCCAAGAAGATTTCACAATCTCACAATGAAAGTTCGAATACCAGAAAACATCAATGACCCGCCAACTCAATATGGTATGTGTGTATGTTTGAAAATGATGTGCTGCACTTTTTTTTTTTATAGTAGCTTGAACATTATTTCCATGTGGGTCATATTTTGTGCTTTTTAGAAGTTGTAGTCTGTAGGCTTTTTTATTGCTTTATCTTTAGCCATGATACATTGTTCTACATGAACATTGCTTTCAATGTTTATAGTGTTTTAAGATGGATGTCATAAATAATAAATACTTATTTTTATCTAAATTGCAGATCCTAGTAGTAGATTGTTCACGCTTTGTCTTCAGTTTGGGGGTAAGTTTAAGCTTGGACATGTTTCTTCTTATTTGGGTGGTCATGCTTGTAGTAAGATAATACACACTTTGTAGTTGAGGAATTTAGTGATTTTATTTCTATTGAAACTGATTCATGTAAGAAACCACAATGTCATGAAGAGGAATGGAATGAGGAGAACAAAAATTCTGATGATGGGCCTGATGACTTGGATAATACTGAAGAACCAGATGAACTAGAAGAGAAGAAGAATAAGAAGAAACCTTTAATGTTTATTGTCGTGTTTTACTTTTTAGGTAGATAAAAGTGGAGGGAATTGTGAGGTAAGTTCCCTCCAATTTAGATTCTATCAGATTTTTATTTTTATTTTATTTTTTGGTCAAAAATAGTCCAAATGGCAACTTTGTGGTCAAAATTATGAAATCCCCAAATTTTACTGCCAAGTCAGCAAAAACCGGCGCCTAGTCAGCAATTTCAGGCATAAATTAACTTTTCCAGCAAAATCGGACCAAATATCTGAAAAATGTAAAGATATCGGACCAAAACTAAACTTGGATAAGATAGAGGACTAAAATTCTCTAAAACATTTATTACAGGACCAAAATTATAATTTTCCCTAATATAAATACTAGTTGTTTCTTAAATTGTTTGTTTTATAACAAGTACATTTTTTTTTTTTTTTGTTGAGGAAATTCGTAGTACGTTAGTATGCATTAAATAATGAATTTTTCCTGTCCCTTGTCCCTCACCCTTATTTAATATTTATTAGGCTTATGATGAAGACTTGATTAAATTAATGAATTTCATTTCACCAACCCCTGTATAAAGATGTGATGCCCAATTTACCCCGTCCAACGCACCGCAACACCTACAGTTCATGCAGTACTTCCCTATTCCGTGGACAGTAGTTCATTTTGCATACCACGAGAAGCCACTATATGTATCCAACTGGAGGAACACCAACCGCAGGAGAAATTTCAAAGGAAGCTAGAACGACAGTCCTTTCTGGCAAAGCCAGGCGTATACACCCCACTCAAAAAATCTGCCACGTAATGGAACTGTGAGTTTCTTGTGTGCTGTCGCCGTAACCTTAGCATCTTGGTATGTTCGAGTTCCAACCGTCGAAGCAAAGTTCGATGGATACAGAAAATCTGTAGACACACTCAGCACGAATATTGAGAATCGGGAGTAGTTTCATAATCTGAACAATTTCTTTTATTTATGTGCACTTCCATTCAATCTATAAAGAGGAAATCGGGAAAAGCAATTAGTAGTTGGAGGAATTTTGTCGTCGGTTTTCGAGTGGAATAATTGGCTTTAAAAGAAGGTTCAATTCTGACCTGAAAACTTCATACATTGCGTTTAACTTTGTGAAATTAATGTGCAGAAACTAGGGTTTTGTTGGAATTTTTTCATAGCTAGTTTTCGTCTGTTATGTATGAATCGGTCTTTTTTCAGTGCAATTTGTGGTTTAACTTTCTTCTTGTTAAATGAATAAAAAACATGTATTGGTAAAGACGGGCATGCTCATCTTTTGGCATGTGCGGATTTTTTTGGTCCTTTTGTATTAGTTCTGATTATGAACTAGGATCGGGATATTAGGGCAAAATCTTATACCCAATATTTGATGATGCAAATCGATTTTCTATGTAGGAAGTCAGTTATCATGTGTTCCAATCGGTGAATCAAGTTAATGTGGAAGCTGCTTCGGTGTTCTGTTGAGCTGGTTTTTCTCAATTAGCCAATATTTTCAAAGGGACAAGTGTTTAATGTAGCCTGAACTAGCTGGCAGGTCTTGTGAGGTTGTATTTAGGTTCTTTATTGACGAAACATTATTTCTGTTGATGTCCTGAGAAAACTTGTACAATCTGCAATGGGGTGGAGGGGGGTTTTAGTGTCATTACTATGTCTTGCCACCTTGGGTGAATCAACGGACAGATTGGCGAGATTTTGGTCTGTCAAATTGGATGCTGGGACATCATCACTCTACAGCTGGGCAGTTACAAGTGCCGCCGTATTTGTAATGGTGGCTCTTGTTCTTTCTATGTACCTTATCTTTGAGCATTTATCTGCGTACAATCAGCCAGAGGTTAGTCTTGGCTTTTGCTTTTGAGATTTGTTTTAGTTTGTGTGATCATTACCATTTACTGCATTCACCAATGTTTTCTTGAACATGTGCTAGCATCCGCAACTATTCATATAAAAACTCTGTCTTCGTCAAATAAATTGGTTTAGTTCCCTTTCATTTTATTTTCAGTCTTAACTGGTATGCTTTCTTCCATCTCAGGAGCAGAAATTCTTGATCGGACTCATTCTAATGGTTCCTGTTTATGCAGTGGAATCGGTAATGATAGCTTGTCAAGGGCTTATGTTTGCAGTGTGCTTTCAATATTAGAGCATTGTGACAATTCATGATATGAATGATCTCTGTTAAGAAATATTATTTGATGCCGTTGGACAAATGCAAATATGTCTTGGGGTGACCACCCCCCTGCTTTTGCCCTTGTCCCCTTTTTGCCTGATCAAACCATGTTCTATTACGTTGTACTGAAAATCGGGATGGTTTTTTCCTCATTTTACGGGGATTACATACTGTTTTTTTCCTTCTTCTATTGATATGACTTCATCAAGTAGATGTGATTACATTGGTTCAGCCATCCCTGAATTCTTTGCCCTACTCCATAATAAGAAACTTGTCTCATAATTGAAGATAGTAAGTAGTATACTGCCTTTGTCACCCGAGGGCCGTGGAGTTTGAAAACTGTGGAGGTCTTGGATTTTTGGAATCATTCCATAATAAACATCAGAAACTAAGATATGTGTAGAGATATGAAGTTTCAAAAATTGGCTCCTTCAATACACTTTGTAATACCTGAACTTTGGCAGCCATTCTCCCGTAGTCCAGATATTTCTAGTTTTTCAGTTTTATTTTCTCCAATGAGGATGTATTCAATTCCTTATTGACGTGCTTTTGTTTTGCAAACAGTTCTTATCGTTATTAAATTCGGATGCTGCTTTCAACTGCGAAATTATACGAGATTGTTATGAAGCTTTTGCTTTGTATTGCTTCGAGAGATATCTCATAGCCTGCTTAGGTATGTCCACAAAGATATTATCATTTTCTGGGTTTTGTTTTATCTTGAACTTGTTTTGGTTGAAACCTTTCTTTAAATTCCTTCACATGTTTTATTCTTTGTCTTGTTTGAGTAATCTTGTTTGAAATAATTTACTCTTGTTTGCTCTGAAGAGTTCGTTTCAGTTATTTATCGTGCCCGAATAGTAAGGATTCTCTATAAATGTTTTTCATCTATGGAATTGATGGCTAAAGTATTTACAAGCTATAGAGTGTTGATCTGATAATGCTTGTAAAACATATATCATAATTATGCCTGTGCTAGTATGAGATACTATCCCATACTTTGTGTCTTTCTAATGAGGACAGTCAATTGTCTGACATTCCTTATAATTTGTTCGTCTCATGAAGAGGAGCAGTATTTTAAGGCTGGTGAGCATATCATGTCTTGCAGGTGGAGAGGATAGTACCATTGAATTCATGGAAAATCAGACCGTGGCCACTTCCAGCGTACCTCTGTTAGATGAAGCTTATGCGTATGGAGTTGTCGAACATCCTTTTCCTTTGAATTGCTTTCTAAGGGATTGGAACCTTGGCTCTGACTTCTATCAAGCTGTGAAAATTGGCATCGTTCAATATGTACACACTCCATTTTTAAGAGATTCTGGACATGTTTTGTTATTTCAATATGTAATTAATGTAACCTAAGTGCCTACCTTTGCAGATGATATTGAAGATGATATGTGCATTCCTGGCGATGCTTTTTGAATTTTTAGGTGTTTATGGGGAAGGCAAATTTGAATGGGGATATGCGTAAGTTATTATCTTTTACTGCTTGCTCAACTTGACAACCAAACCGTGCCTGAACTTGCTGGACAATGCGTTTTCTTCGTCTCATTTGATATATGTGGTTTTTAATGCAACTGGTCACTCCTGCCTGATTATTAACTTTGGTTGTATTGTGGTAGCATCACTTAAATGCTCTTCAGTTAAGCAATGTCTTATGTACATTCAGAAGACTTTAAATATCTTTTTAACCCGAATGCTTGTGATCTGCTGCAGTTATCCATATTTGGCAGTTGTTCTGAATTTCAGCCAGACTTGGGCTTTATATTGCCTTGTGCAGTTCTATTCTGTCACCAAGAATAAGTTGGCACCAATTAAACCTTTGGCCAAGTTTTTGACTTTTAAGTCAATTGTATTCCTGACATGGTGGCAAGGTATTGCTGTTGCCTTTCTTTTCTCCTTTGGAGCCTTAAAGGGATCATTGGCGCTGGTTTTGAAAACACGCATACAAGACTATATCATCTGTATTGAGGTGTGTGGAAAGTATTTCATTAGTTTAAGTTTTCTAGGTTCATTTATATGTTTATTTATTTGTGTGTGTGTGTTTATTGTTATCAAGATATGCTCTGCAGTTACATCATGCATTGGCCAACATCATTATTTGATTTTCTATTAATCTTTTGAAAGTGATGAAATAAAATGCAGCTATAATCATAAACTTCATGACGTTGGGTTCTATTGTATGAATACTTGAGATGAAGGGATGTCACACTGTATTGATGATTGCCAGATGCATACTTTTAGATAGATCTTAACCAAGTTGCTATTATGGTGTTAACTTGGAGTTGGAACCTTGACTCATATATTGATATTTACAATTGTGGGTGCCGATTTCTGCTCATTTTGTAGACCTTTCTGGTTTAATGGTTTTTTTAGCAATATTCTTTGGTAAAACTTTTACTGACTGAAGGCTACTCACGGTTGAGAGTAGGTTATATTGATGAAGTGATATGCCAGATGTTACTATCTCTTCTCATTAATGATGTGCAAGATTTTGATTATTAGCTACACTTATCTTTCAAAATCAGTAGGTACCTTTGAATAAGTTTAGAATCTTTCTTAGCAAGTTTCTCAACTTTAATCTTGTGATTCAGATGGGTGTTGCTGCTGTGGTACATCTTTTTGTTTTCCCAGCTGTACCTTACAAACGTGGAGAGAGGTGTGTAAGAAATGTTGCTGTGATGGCAGATTATGCATCTTTAGGAACCCCACCAGATCCTGAAGAGGTTCAAGACAGTGAAAAATCTACCAGAGTCCGATTTTCTCGTCAAGAAGAGAGAGAGCAGCGTCCGAGACTCCACCAAAGTGTTCGTGATGTGGTCTTTGGAAGTGGTGAAATTGTGAGATAAAAGTCACTTTCTATTTGTTCTTTTGCATAAGGGATAGTTGCAAAATTACCCTTGAGATATGATCTAATTACTAAAAACACCCAGTTATCTTTCAAAATTAGAAATACCCCCTTAAGTGATTCGGATGTAGCGCGTGTGGTCAGAGCATGGGCGAGCAGGCCCAGGTTCAAATCCCACCTCCCCCCCCCCCGCCCCCAAAAAAAAAAAAAATATCCTCTTGACGGATTACAAACAGCCCCTTCAGGCTTGCAACTTCTTAACAATTATCCCCCTATTGAGGGTGCAATTTGTAACTAGAAACAAATACTAAGGCGGGATTTGTAATTTAGAGAGATGTTTGGGTTTTTTTTTAACTAAACAAAACCTCAAGGGTATTTTTTGTAATTAACCCTTTAAATAATTCCTTTCTTATGTATAACCATATTATGTATGTTTTCTACAGTTTTGACCCTTTTTTGACAACAATTTGGCCTCTGTTCTGTGTTTTTAGATTGTTGATGACATGAAGTTCACAGTTTCGCACGTTGTAGAACCGGTCGAAAGAGGGCTAGCAAAAATCAATAGAACTTTCCATCAGATATCTGAAAACGTGAAAAGTACGAGGAGCGTAAGAAGAGTTCCAAGGATGATAGCCATCTCATCCCTTTGAACTCGCGAACGAAAGAATTTTCTGATGTGCATGACGAGCTTATTGAAGGGAGTGCGAGTGACAGTGGTTTATATGATGCGAAGAAACCTCATTATAAATTTAAAGGATCGTCGTCTCGGTTGAAATACAGATAACATATCATCTAACTACGCTTGGGACATTATACATTTCCATCCATTAAAAATACTCTTATCTCAGTAAGCATTAGGTTTCTAACAGTGATGAGGCATCATTTTTAGGATGTCGGTTTTCTTGTAGTATTACAACGAAGTAAGTATGGAGGAAACTCGGAAAGTTGACGTTGTCTGAATATAGTGGAAGAGGTTGCTCCCGACGGACGACAGTATACAGAGTGCAGAGTTTGACTGAGGATTGTGGCAATTCTTGAATTGTAGACATACATGTATTGTTTTAGATGATAGCTGATGCAATTTTGTGGTCTCTAAAGCAAATGTATACAATTTAAATTGTCTTTGGGTGCTCAATAATTTGAATGGTTTCTAATACAATGCCTTTGAACTTGATTGGTTGCGTTTCTTCTACTTCCAGTTTGGGTAGCTCACTAGTGTCAAGTATGGACCTTGAATACTAGTGAAGAAAAAGAAAGAAAATACAAAATATAAAAATGTCTGATTTTGTGGGATCTTTCCCTTGAATTTTAGTGAAGGCCATATTTTTATTTTATTTTTTATGAAAAAAGGAAGTAAAATGTATAAAATCTTATCATTTGAGTGAGATACGGCGATCAATTATGAGTAGGGATGACAATGATGGGTCCAGCTCTAAACGCCACATTTGGGAAGGGTGTGGGACAAATAAATAGGCATGAGGCTGGTCACATGTATGATCTTTTAGACCAGAATGGATTTGAGTCGAGTAACAGGTTTAGTGAAAAACCAACCAAATCCCACCGTATAAGTATTATATATGTGTGTGTGTGTCCATTGTTTTTCTAAGGCTCGTGGTTTACATATTTTATTAGTGTTTTTATATATATTTTATTAGTGTTTTTATGATATATATAAAATCTAAAAAATTATATATCACATTTGACATGATTTTCAATAGCAATATAATGAGTAGTTATACAAATTTGAGGAATTATGTAAAGTTGACGGGGGTAATGGGTCTTACATGCTAGCAGGGTCGGCCCTAGGGGGACGGGATGGGTGTTCGCAAAAAATATTTGGATCATACAACTGCAAGTGTACAGTGTAGTTTATAAAATAATGGCAAGCAAGGTCGTATTCCTCAAGGATTGATATTCGAAACACTTAGGCTATAATAACATCGCATTCCAATTTTATTGAAGTGACCGAATATTCAGTATTAATAAAAATTGAAAATTAAAAAGAAAAATAAATAAATTTGCGAACCCCACAAGTATTTTCAACAACTACATGAGCAACCTTAGGCACATAATCTCAACATGTTTCTTCAATATTAAATACAAATAAAGTTTTAAAAACCAATTCATGCAATTCTATGGGTTCAATTCCTAAGATAGTCTATTCCCCCTCCCGGGTGATAAATAAACAATAGATTAATAACAATTGTAGATCATTCGATACGTTACAACTATTATTAACTCTCAAAAGATTTATGAATTGAACGACTCCCCACAAATAATTGTAGGTCTCCCGACACATTACCCCCATTTATGTCTGAATTCGTTTTTCGTCTTTGTTAGAACTCATCTCCCGAATCTCGCACTAACAAATATGACATGCAAATTATTGGCCAAATAAAAAGCAATTATAAATAAGCACTTGAATTCATAAAATAAAAGCAAGAATTAATTAAGAAAACAAATAATCATATTTAACATGAATCCACAGTTTCGATTATGCCCCTAAGATCCAAAAGATATGCCAAACATTGATTACAAACTCATAGACAAATTTGAATCAATATTATGACATCGTTTAAGCATAGACAAGAGATCTTAGACATAGAAACAAAACCCCTTCTTGTCAGGATGGATTCCCCTCCAGCCCTTCTAAGCTTTCGAAGCTCTTGTGCTCCCGTAGATGCGAAAGCCTTGATTCTTGCGTTCCTGTGTTATTTGAGGTGTTTTCTCTGTATCAAGTGATATTGGATGATGTATGATGATCAAAATTCGTTCAGGCATTGGTCCCCATTATATATCTTGGAGAGGTTACTTGTAGAGTTGGAACGGGAAAAGAACTCCAAAAACGCGCGTCTGGCAGAGTCCCACACGGCCATGTGGATTTTTACCCTTTCCCACACGGTTGTATGGTTTCACACGATCTGGCCGTGCGGGCCTGGTTCCGTACCCTTTTTTCCCACTTCACACGGTTGTGTCATCTCACACCGACATTTACACACGGCCGTGTGACGTATGTTTGTCCATGTTATTGTTCGGATTTGCTCCGGGGGTTTTCATGAAAGTTGTAGCCCTTTCTCTTCTCTTTCCATATCCACTTGAATCACCTTAATATCAATTTTGTAGAGAAAGTTATGGCTAAAATACTAAACTCTGCCAGTGTTGAAAACTGTTAGCGCATTTGGACCTTTTTTTAAGGAAATTTCCTTTTGTTCGATCGTCCATGCTTCTCTCCTTCACATATTTGCTCGTACCTTAGCTCTTGACCTATTCTTTGGAACGTGATATCTCTTTGTATCCTATTTAGCTCCATTTCATGTAAGAAGTTACAAGAATACACAGTATCACGCCCAACAAAGGAAACCAACCAAAACACACCGAATATGCGTGCAAATGCATCAAATATATATTATTTTAAACCCTCAAATGCACATATATTTTACACTCACCAAAGTCCCCCAAACTTAAAGTATTGCTCATCCTCGAGCAAATTTAAAAAAAAAATATCAAGGGGTAGAAAGAACACACAAGAACATTATGAACATTAAATAGAATTTGACTCCATATTTAAGAAAACCATGTAATTCATAATCAAGATGTCATCATTCATAAACTAGGCATAGTCAATACTCTCTTGGGTACTCGACATTGCGACTCACAAGTAGATAGTGTATCACTCGACTCTCAGTAGTGTATGGATAGTGTTTACGCTCAAATTCAATTCATTGAAAGTAGAACTACCATATGCTTGCAAATCGTCTTAACATCTCTACCACTTTTGTGTGCACAATTTAAGAATCAAAAATGACTTTTATTAGGTTGTAGTGTAGACTATTTGGTAAGGGTAGGAAAATTTGGATTAAGTGACTTGACTTGAGCAAATCGAATTTAAGCGCACAAACTTGCAATTCACCAATCCAATTTCAGCATAATACTAATTTTTCTTTTTCAACTCAATTCCACCCATATTCTCATTTTTTATTCTTAGGCCTCTTTGCCTTCTTTTCTTTTTCTTTAGCCTCAAACTCTCATTTTTTTCACAAGTTTCAGAAATTTTCTTTTGCTTTGCTCGATTTTTTTTTCCGAGATATATATTTTTTCTTTTTCCAGCTGCATGTATTTTATTTTTCATTTACTCAGATAGTGCTCATCCCTCTTTCTTTTGCCAACTTCCTCTCTTTTTTTCATAAATTTTCACCACAGATCCCCCAAACTTATTCATTTTCTATAAGTTCAAGAAATTTCAGGGATAAAATCATTTTGCAATTATAAAGATCAATGTGGCTCATAATAAAAGTTTTGGCTCAAAATTGGCTGACTAGGGAATCATGAGTTCATAGGTAGGCTTTTTAGAGTAAGCAGGCTAAACAAAGATGGCCTTAAATCATTTTCAAAAATTGCACATACACATGGCTTCAATGAAGATACCAGAGCAAGTTCTAGAGTTCTATCAATCATGAATGACACACTCAAGAAAAAATAAAAGTCTGCATAATATAAAACAATTTAAGGCACAAAAGCTCACATGCTTATTTTTCACAACATGCTCAAATACCCAATTTTCTCAACTAATGCTAAGCAGATAAATGACATATTCCCATCAATTCATTACATTAATCACAGAAGTATGTTATCTCATTCAATTAAATGCTCATAGTAAAATCATACGGAAGCTGGGCATATTCGAAAACATTGATTAAAAATCCCACACAAAAACAATTAAACGTGCTAAAAAATTAAAAACAAACACAAAAATCGAAAATAATAAAAAAATCGAAAACTTTTAATGCAAATTTTTATATGCTCTACATGCAATCCTAAATGCAATGCAAAATGCAAGAAAGTACTAAATTTTGCATTCTTGATACCCCCTCCCCCCAAACTTAAAATATGTTTCATCCCGAACATATGAGGAAATTATCAAAAGAAAGAGGAATGCGTAAAGAGTACTTACCTGGATAGTTCCGATGAAGCCGGAAGCTCGTCAGCCAAATTTGAAACTAGAGGAGCGGATCGCGAGGTCGGGTCGTGTGCGTCTGTCTTTTGTTTTTCAATTTTTTTAACCCCCGGGGTTTGTCGCGACGTTTCTTGGGTTGTTTCCCACAAAGTGCTAAGTTTTACGTCCTCAGCCAGACTTCAGATTTCTAACATCACTATCGTTGAACCGTGTCAGTTTAAATCCTTGAGTCCTTATATTTTGTACCATCAATCAGACGAACGACGTTGCACTGTTTTCTAGAATTAAGTTCAGTATCGCTTGGGAATTTGCCCTTTTGATGTTGGCCTCCCACTGCAGTTGCGATTTGGGCTACTTGTATCTCCAAAGACTCCAGTCTCGCATTCAACAAAAATGATGTTAGAAACAAAGAATGAGAAAAATAAAATACAAAAATCGGAAAAAAGAAAGAAAAAAATATATTTACAAAAATAAAAATTCTTCAATTAAGATTGGACTACTTATTACTATATCTAAGTAGAATCTAATCAATCCTCGACAACAGCATCAAAAACTTGTTTGCCAAAAATATTTGGATCATACAACTGCAAGTGTACATCGTAGTTTATAGAATAATGGCAAACAAAGTCGTATTCTTCAAGGATTGATATTCGAAACACTTAGGCTATAATAACATCGCATTCCAATTATTGAAGCGATCGAATATTGAGTATTAATAAAAATTGAAAATTAAAAAGAAAAACAAATAAATTTGCGAACCCCACAAGTATTTTCAACAACTACAGGAGCAACCTTAGGCACATATTCTCAACATGTTTCTTCAATATTAAATGCAAATAAAGTTTTAAAAATCAATTCATGCAATTATATGGGTTCAATTCCTAAGATAGTCTACTCTCCATCCTGGGTGATAAATAAACAGTAGATTAATAACAATTGTAGAACTCCCGATATGTTACAACTATTATTAACTCCCAAAATATTCATGAATTGAATGACTCCCCACAAACAGTTGTAGGTCTCCCGACACGTTACCCCCGTTTATGTCTGAATTCGATTTCCGTCTTTGTTAGAACTCATCTTCTGAATCTCGCACTAACAAATATGACATTCAAATTATTGGCCAAATAAAAAGCAATTATAAATAAGCACTCGAATTCATAAAATAGAAAGCATGAATTAAATAAGAAATCAAATAATCATATTTAACATGAATCTACAGTTTTGATTATGCCCCCAAGATCTGAAAGATATGTCAAACATTGATTACAAACTCATGGACAAATTCGAATCAATATTATGATATCGTTTAAGCACAGACAAGAGATCTTAGACATAGAAAGAAAACCCTTTCTTGTCAGGATTGATTCCCCTCCAACCCTCCTAAGCTTTCGAAGCTCTTGTGCTCCTGTGGATGCGAAAGCCTTGTGGTGTTCTTCGCGACCAAGCCTTCTTCTCCCAGAAGATCTTTGATTCTTGCGTCCCTGTGTTATTTGATATGTTTTTTCTGTATCAAGTGATATTGGTGATGTATGATGATCAAAGTTCGTTCAGGCCTTGGTCCCCTTTATATAGGTACTTGGAGAGGTTACTTGTAAAGTTGGAACATGAAAAGAACTCCAAAAACTACGTCTGGCAGAGTTCCACACGGCCGTGTGGATTTTTACCCTTTCCCACACGGTTTGGCCATGCGAGCCTGGTTCCGTCCCCTGTTTTCCCCACTTCACACAGTTGTGTTATCTCACACAGGCATTTTCACACGGCCGTGTGACACCACATGGTCCGACCGTGTGATGTATGTTTGTCCATGTTATTGTCTGAATTTACTCTGGGGGTCATCATGAAAGTTGTAGCTCTTTCACTTATCTTTCCATAGCCACTTGAATCACCTTAATATCAATTTTTTAGAGAGCGTCATGACCAAAATACTAAACACTGCAAGTGGTGGAAACTGTTAGCGCATTTGGACGTTTTTGAAGGAAATTTCCTTTTGTTCGATCGTCCATGCTTCTCTCCTTCATATATTTACTCGTACCTTAGCTCTTGACCTATACTTTGGAACGTGATATCTCGCTTTATCCAATTTAGCTCCATTTCCTGTAAGAAGTTACAAGAATACGCAGTATCACGTCTAACAAAGGAAACCAACCAAAACACACTGAATATGCGCGCAAATGCATCAAATATATATCATTTTAAACCCTCAAATGCACGTATATTTTACACTCATCAATTGGCGACTTCCAAGGGCCTCAAGTTTTTGGGGGCCCCATATTTATATATAAGTATATCTACATACATATAAGTATATATATATAATTATATTTATAAATTTTGTAAAAGAAAATACTGATTGGGCCATAAAATATTGCTTGGACTAAGGCCCATATAATATTCAATTGGAAAGTTTGATTTTCAAAAAATTAAAAAAAAAAAGTAGAAGATCATCCAATATATTGATCTCAAATCTCCAGAATTATGTTTTACATTTTTTTCTCTCATACAACTAGACTGCAATAACAGATCTCTTAACAGAAAAAAGTTTTTCAAAATTAAAATTTGATAAAGTTATAATTTCAACTATGTCCCATATACATTGAAATGAAATGTTAGAAAAACTTGGGTTTGAAGACTTTATTGATGATTTTGCTTCTCAAAATGCTCGAAGATCTAAGTTTTGTAAATAAACTTTTTGATCTTTTTTTCGTATGTTTGTCAGTGGTGCACTCTTTCAAATTCAAATACTTTGGATGATGAAAAATGAAAAATTGTATGTGTAATCAATGGCAGAGGGAGGGGGGCCAACCTAGATTACCCGCTCCCAAATTTTTTTTTTGTTAAAAAAATATTTTAGGTAGGATTTATACGATTTTTTTTAGGTTTTTATCTGGCTCACCCTATTTTGTGTATCGGCCCACCCATATATTTTTCTTGGCTCTGCCTTTGTCTAATAGTCTTATTTTTATATCTCCATAAAGGCCTTTTTTTCCTTTTTTGCCATGGGCCTCTAAAATGTCAAGGCCGGCCCTGCATGCTAGACACAGGTATGGGTTGGGCTAGAGATGTTAAACGGGCTGCCTCTAGTGGTTTTAGGTCAGCCTAGCGGGTTTCGGGGGTAAATAGGCCACTATCAGGCTATGAGTCAAAAAATTAAAAATTACAATATTAAATAAAAAATTTAAAATTTTAAGTTTAACATTTTAAGTTAAAGTAATCATCATAAAAGTCGTGATTGCATTAACAAAATTATAAAATTACAATTTTTATGATGTAAATTTTAAAAATAAAACTATAATAGTAAAAGCTAGCATTATATACCCATATAAAATGAGAACAATTAACACTTTTTTCTTTTTTTCTCAAAATTACTCGTGGGTATAAGTTAATATTTTCAAAATTATATATTTAAATCTAAAATTTTAAAACTTCAGTATATATAACATTTAAGTTTAACATTTAAAGTTAGATTATTCATCATACAAAACAATCATGCATAGTTTATAATTACATTGCATTAACAAAACTATAAAATTAGATTTAGCAAACCATTTAGAAATATAATTTATATCCTAAATAATCTAATCAAACTTCGTGACATTTTCTTATTTAGACTAAATCGGAAAGCTAAATTAAGTAACAAATAAAAAAAGAATTTTAAGAGAAACATAACTTGTTTGGTAAAGTTAAAGACTTAAGGATGAAGTGTTTGATAAATGTTTTTATCATGATTTTGATGATTTTGTTTTAAAGAGTTTTTACACCAAAATAATGTTTGAAAATGTTGTCCAAATACTCCCGATTGTTTTAAAATGTTTTTACTAATTTTTCGGAGTATTTCTTGAAGTTTATTTTCGATAAAAATTGGACAACACTTCTGTCTCGTGTTGGACCGGTCGCCCTATAGGGCAACCCGTACCTGAAGATGTGTTTTGAAACAGAAAACGCGACGGAAGAAAAAGAGATGAGGTCGGCCGTGACCGACCACAGTCGACGGTACTGGATGTCCGCAAAACTCCCTATACTAAGTTTTCAACTGCTCAACCGGTCCAACACAAGGTCGACCAGTCCGACCCCCCGTCGATCGGTCGCCCTGTGTAAAAATGAGATTTTTCTTTTCAACGTCTATTTCTACGCGACCGGTAGCCCTACTTTGTTTTTGACAAAAAAATTCTAGCCGTTGACAAATGATACGATTCTTCCTTAATTTGTGGGATTAATTTCTAACACTATATTCTTGATTTTAATTGTATTTTTCTGTAGATTTTCAATCCCCAAGAGGAGGCTATCCATGATCAATCATCTCCTATAAATGGAGGATGATTTGAAGCAACACAATAAGAGAGAAAACTACAACACAACAAGATACATTCAAGCAAACACTTTTGTTCTTCTATTTCAATATTCTTGTTGTAATAGCCTAAGGTCTTACACTTTTACATCTTGAGGTCTAGGCTTAATTCTTGATTACACATGCACTCAAAATTGTATTGTTCATTATATAGTTGTAATCTTAAATTTTTGTGGTCATCATTCAACACAAGATATCCTTGTGAGTGTTCTTGTGGTAAGAACACACTTGGGTGATCTAGGTGTTAATTGCAAGAAGATTGTGGTAATCTTGTTATTCAAGAGTGTGGTGATCTTTGAGGTGTTGAAGAATTCGGTGCTCTTCAAGTCGGAAGATTGTGGTGATCTTCACAAGGTGTCGTTGAAGGAGGATTGTGGTAATCTTCTAGGGAGATAATCTCCAAGGTGGTGTTGAAGAAGAGTGTGGTGCTCTTCAAGGTGTTGTAAGGTGATGTTGTATTAATTGTGGTAATTAATAAAATCTTTTTTCCTTTTTGAAATCCATCCCGGAGATACTGGGGTGGTAGAGGATTAGGCCCTAGGAGAGTTGAACCTCTAAAAATCGACGCGTGTTGTTTACTTCCCGCACCTTCATTCTTGTCTTGGCTTGTTTGATTCAAAAAAGAGGGCATAATCGAGAAAATGGAGATAATCTATTCACCCCCCTCTAAATTATCGTAGTCGCTTGGACTTACAAGTGGTATCAGAGCCAAACTCTTTGGCAAGTTCGTTCCACATCGCGAGTAAAGAGGAACGATCATCGGCTACTTAATGAAGTCTACCTTAACGACACTTCCACCAACAAACCCACCTTTATTTGATTCCAAAAATTATACATTTTGTAAAGAAAGAATGGTATGCTATTTACAAAGTTGCGGGTTCGATATTTGGAATACGGTCATCAATGGAGAATCTATTCCGATAAAAGAAACACCTCACACCTCCAAAGTTCTCAAGGAGCTCAATGATGAAGAGAAGAAAATCATCTCATTAAACGGTAAAGCTCTTAATATTATTTATTATTCACTTACCATTTCGGAATATGATTATATTGTAGGAATTAAATCGACACATGAAGTATGGAGAAAATTAGAAGAAGTATATGCAAATGAAAGGAGTCAATCAAAAGCATCTACTACTCAATTGGACACAACTTCAAATCCAACAACATGGGATGAGCCTCTTACAACTTCCGATGATGAAGAAGTCGAAAAATGTCTTATGGGTATGAAGAAGAAAATGAGGTATGTTCTAAACCTTCTACTTCTTATAATAATGAATTACAAAATGATTATAGTGATTTGCAAAATGATTTTGATGAGCTTCAAAATGAATTCCAAAGCTTGCTTGTTAAATACAAAAATTTGAAAAAGGAATTCCATGTTTTGAAAAATGACAAGGATAATTTATATTCTTCTTATGAATCACTTTCATGTGCTCACACCACCACACTTGATAAGGTTAAAAATCTTGAAAAGGAAAATAGTACTCTTGTTGAGGATATTAATTGCATGAAAAAGGATTTATTGAAATTCAACTTGAGTACCGATAAAATGACCAAAATTGTTGATGATTATAGTTGTGATAAATTGAAGCAAGGACTTGATCATAAACCTAATGTTGTTAATCATATGAAAAAGAGTCAAGTCTCTAAGCATGTTGATCATTATACTTCTAAAATTGTTACTTGCTTTTATTGCAATAAAAAGGGTCACACGGCTAATTCTTGTCGGGCTAGAAATAGCTCTAATTATTATTGGAGATCTAAAAGTCTCAAAGCTAATCCCAAAGGACCCAAACACTTGAGGGTGCCAGAAAACAATGTCATATTAGGTACCCAGCGGAATAACAATCAAAGAAAATTCATACCGCCAAGAAGACATCAAATGACCGTCTCATTTGATCAAAGGAGAAGACAACATCATAATGAATTTCTAAGAGAAAGACACTATCAAAAATGGGAAGGACACAAACCTTGGAAATGGAGCAATTGGAGAAGCTATCATCAACAACATGATTTTCAAAGAGGAATATACCATCAACAATGGGAAAGACACAACCCATGGAAATGGCGTAATTGGTAAACCGTATCTTCCTATTTAAATATGTATCTTATTTTGTTATTATGCATGTTTTTATTTATGTCTTAATTGTAAAATGAGTTTTCAAATATTTATTTTTAAAATTAAGGTCTTCAATATATATTTGTGTTTTTTTTAAAAAACATATTTTGAAAAGGAGACCTTGTATGATGCTTATAAAAAACTCTTGTGCATTTACTAAGGCTAATGTGCTTTATTATCTCTTATGGATTTATATAGCATAAGCATATTTGTGACATCTCTTATTGCTTAGCCTACACGTGTACCATTATGTTTTGTGCAAGATTTGTTTAAGAATTGTGTAGGATATATATATCTTCACCAATGGCTATTTATGTCATAATGTGTCAAGAGTGACATAAACTATCGAGGTACGTTCACCATTGTTATTCATCTCATAGACTCGATATATTTTTGTCATATGCCTTTGTGCTTGATTTTCAAGATATTTCAAAGTATCTCATACAAGTGCCATTAAGAGGATTTTTCGATTTTTAAAAGGCACTATTCGATAAAGTTCTTTTTCAAATTCTTCTTATAAATGAGGTCTCAACTATATGCTCTCAGATTTTCAAATTTCAAAAGAGACCTTATATAGTTTTCTATAAGCATATTTGAACTTACATGTTTTATGAAACTCTTGATGATTTGTTACATGTTATAGTGTCTATATTATTCGATATTACTATGCTCTTGTGCAAGATATCTTGTTAAGATTTTGCAGTAATTTTTGGTATTTCGGAACAAGCTTGATGATCAAGGCAAGGTTAGTAGCTCAATGGTATTGTCAAATAGAAGGTATTGATTATGTTGAAACATTTGCACTCATAGCACGTTTAGAAGATATTCGCATTTTACTTGCCTACTCTTATTTTAAGAAAATATCAAGCTTTACCAAATGGATGATTAATCCGCCTTTCTAAATGGTTTTATTCAAGAAGAAGTCTATGTAAAACAACCGGGGTTTGAAATTGTTTTTAGGCCAAATTATTTTTATAAAAGGCCTTGTATTTTTAAAACAAGCACCCCGTGTATAGTATGATAGACTTAGCTATTTTTTTGCAAAATGGTTTTACAAGAGGTAAAATTGATACTACTTTCTTTGTTTTTGAAAAACAAAGTTTGTTTTTGAAAAACAAAGGGGCATGATTGCTTATTTGTGCAAATTTATGTTGATGATATTATTTTTGGTGCTACTAATGAATCTTTGTGCAAGAAATTCTCTAAGTTGATGCAAGGTGAATTTGAGATTAGCATGATGGGAGAGCTCAACTTCTTCCTTGGATTTCAATTAAGCAATGCCAAGAAGGTATCTACATTTCACAATCAATATATACAAAAGAACTTTTGAAGAAGTTCGGCATTGAAGAAGGAAGAAACGTCTCTACTCCTATGGAAACCTACATCATGATTGATCAAGTTTGAGAAAGGCATATTGGTTGACAAACAAGTTCGATGTATGTTTATCTACGTGTATTACTCCTTTAGACCCGACATTTTTTATACCTTTTGTCTATATGCTCGACTTCAAAACTATCCCAACGAATCTCATTAAAGTGTCGTTAAAAGAAATTTTCAAATATTTGAAAGGAACTTCTTCTTATGGCTTGTTTACCCAAAGTTTTAAAACGTTCATTTTTTCGGGATAGCAAGTCCGGTGATAATAATTTCTCAAAATACAGTTCGTCATAATCGAACTAAACATATTGAGATCCGACATCATTTTCTAAGGGATTATGTTTCTAAATGAAAAATTGAGATATCTTTCGTACCATCTCAAGATCAATTGGTGTACATTTTTACAAAACCGCTATCTTCCGAGACTTTTGCGTCAATACGAGCTCGGCTAGGCATAATGCACATTGAATGAGGTCTATGATTGCATTTTGCATATTTTTAAAACTTAGGGGTGAAAAATCGGATTTTTGGTTCGAACTTTGGATTTTGGTAAAACAAACTGAACCAGTGGGCTGATTGGGCTGAGGTCGATCGGTTGGCCTAGCCCTCAACCGATCATCCTCAGCTCCGACCGGTTGCCCTAAGATGTTTTTTGTTTAAAACCGTCTATGTTCTCACACTTAGCCATTTTTGGCTCTTTCACTCATTTTTCGTCCCCTTTGTCATTTGCACACAAATTTCACTTCAAATTTGCTTTATTGCATTCATTCTATATATTGGCCTTCATTATGCTCGTTTATCATCCATGATATCCGACATCTCCGATTAATTGGTAAGAATTCTTCTTCTTTATCTCAATTGGGTTGAACCCTTGAGAATGTGCTCAATCTTTAATATTTCGTTGGAATTCTTGTATAATTGTGTTGTGAATGATGATTGTTGATGAATGATATTTGTAAAATTGTATTTGGTGATGAAAATTTGGCTTGACTATTTTTTACAAAGGGCTATATACATCTTCTTTATTATTTGATGCCCGCCAAGTGTTCGATAAAATGTTTCAAAGAAAAAATTCATCACTCACATGATTCTCTCGATCTCAAAAGACTTCTATACTTATGGAGATCATGTTTTTGCTAATCAAATGAGCTTTTTACATACCTTACAAGTCATTTGATAAGTTATTCCCTTGGCTTTTGGAACTTGCAGCTCAAAATTCTATAGCTCGATAATATTGCGCACTTTGATATGTTAATATGATGTTTTTATCGTGCTAAGATTCTTTTTGATGATTCCAAAGGGGGAGAAATATGTTATAAGCTTATAGCTCAAAGAAGCTAAAATAAGCTCACGAAAGTAGCTATAAGCTATGGCTCTTTTAAGCCAAACGCTTTGGATATAAACTAGTCCGTGTTGGAAATTTTGGTTTTGATAAAGTGGATGTCGACCTGACTTTGACCAAATTTTCGGTGGCTAAATATTTAATTCTGGAGGAATTAAATTATATATTATTAATCTACGTTCTGAGTAGATGTTCGTAGTATTTTTTATTTCTCAAAACCGAATTTCGGTGAGTGAGAAATTAATACACGAAGGTAGCCACATAAATGGGCATTATGTAAAGATTATGTAAAGGAAATGAAAGGCTTTTGCCTTATCCCACATGGAATACAAATCATTGTTTATCCTAGTTTATTTACTAGAAGGTGTTATATGTTGTATAAACTATAACACAAGTGGATGATCACAAGTGGGCCACACGCGCGCCCCGCCCCGGGCTCGGCTCGGCTAGGGCGAGGGGCACAGGGGCTCGGGCTTGGGCTTGGGCTGGCTCGGCCCTATTGGGCCCGGGTCCAGGTCCACTAAAGTTTTGCCACTCGAAAATGGGCTTGGCCAAGATTCGAGTGACTGTTGGACTGTTGGAGCCCAATGAATCTGGACATTGTAGGTGTCCAGATTCGTGTGACTGTTGGAGTTAGTAACTCCTACAGTAGTGGTCATCTGAAGAGAGCCCACTACTTGTCTGTTATGGAGTAGTGGGGTGTAACATCTGGGATGTTACAATTAGATTAATGTCCACTACTTTTTGTTATCTCCTGCAGGTGTTGGTTGTCTATATATTCATTGTTGTGCATTTCAGTTTATTTTACAGCAAAAATTCATACACAAAGCCATATTTTTGCATTCTGCACTCAAAGTCTAGCAACCAGTCTTCAGCACTTTTTAGTTCGAAGGTGCTTCTGTGTTAGTGGTGCTACTACAAAGAAGACGAAGCCGTTTTATCTTTGGAGGCAATACGTCAAACCGTGAGCACTAGCCCAGGACGTAGTTGTCTTGCGGATAGAGATAGTATCTCGACTCGGCTTACTGTTCCGTTGCTGAAGTTCATGTTTCAAGAAGCTCTGTTTGTAATAGAATAGCGTTATTTTCCAGTTTGTAACTGAGCCATTGTGAAGGCTTTCCCTTTGTAACTACTACTTTGTTTTAACAAATGCAAGACATCTATCAAACTTCACGATGGCAAGCTCAAGCAGAACCCCGATCATCCCTCTTGCTCAAGCTGAGAAACCCGAAAAATTCATGGGTTTCGACTTCAAGAGGTGGCAGCAAAAAATGTTGTTTTACCTGACTACCCTGAGTCTGGCAAAGTATCTGACCGAGGGCGCTCCCGTTGTTGCCGAAACGAAATGAATCTTTGAAAAACGCGCGTTGCGTTTGATGCATGGGGCCAGGGTGATTTCCTGTGTCGTAACTATGTCTTAAACGGACTTAGTGATGCACTTTACAGTGTGTATTGTGCTGTGAAATCCTCCAAAGAATTGTGGGATTCTTTGGAGAAGAAGTACAAAACTGAGGATGCCGGTACAAAGAAATTTGTTGTCGGTAAGTTCTTGGATTTTGTGATGGTTGATTCTAAAACCATGATGGAACAAGTTCAGAAGTTCCAGTTGATCCTACATGAAATCTCTGCCGAGGGAATGGCTTTGCCGGAAGCATTCCAAGTGGCCGCCTTGATTGAGAAATTGTCCCAAGTTGGAGGGATTTCAAGAATTATCTCAAACATAAGTGAAAGGAGATGGGACTCGAGGATCTGATTGTCAAACTCAGAATTGAGGAAGACAATAGGAGGATTGACTCTAAGTCCAAGTTTGTCCCTATGGAGTCAAAAGCCAACTGGATGGAGCACGGCTCGTCAAGTAATTCGAAGAAAAGGCCTAACGATAAAGGCAAGAAACCGGCAGTTGGAAAATTCCAGGGAGTTTGCTACAACTATGGCAAACCGAACCATATGGCAAAGGACTGCCGTCAGCCAAAGAATAAGAAAACAAAACCGCAGTCCAATGTTAATGTGGTTGAAGAAAGGGAGCTGACAGATGTTGACATGTCGGCGGTGGTGTTTGAAGCTAATTTGGTGGATAACCCGAAAGAATGGTTTGTGGATACCGGTGCCACTTGCCATGTCTGTTCTGATCAGGATGCATTCTCTTCTTACATCCCATCGACCGAAAGGAAGCTCCATATGGGGAATCACGCCTCTTCTGATGTTGCTGGCGTTGGAACGGTGGTGCTAAAGCTTACTTTCGGGAAAGGAGTTGAAGGCGAAGGATGTCTTTGCATGTCCCGGACATCCGCAAAAAAATCGGTTTCGGGTTATTTCGCTGGTCAACCATGGGTTTAGACTAGTTTTTTAGTCTGAAAAGTTTGTACTTAGCAAATTTGGACAGTTCCTTGGTAGGGGTTATCTTGACAAAGGACTGTTCAAAATGAATGTAATGATTGTACGCCGTTTTGGCGAGAATATGAATAAGAATGAATCTTCTTCTATTTATATTGCTGAGTGCTCTAATTTATGGTATATTAGATTAGGACATGTAAATCTGAATGCTATAAAAAGAGTGGTAAATTTAGAATTAATTAATTTACCTGAAGTAAACTCACAAAGAAAATGTGATGTTTGTGTTGAAGCTAAAATGGCTAAATTACCGTTTTCATTCAATTGAAAGGAGCACTTCACATTTAGAGTTGATACACACTGATGTGTGTGATCTAAAATTTGTGCAAACTAAAGGTGGTAAAAAATATTTCATCACATTTATTGATGATTGCACAAGGTTTTGCTACTTATACTTGTTAAGAAGCAAAGATGAAACATTAGAGGCTTTTAAGAATTATAAAAATGAAGTTGAAAATCAACTTGGCAGCCGGATTAAAATAATTCGGAGTGATAGAGATGGATGTTGCACCATTTGAAGAACTATGTACCCAATCGGGTATAATTCATCAAACAACAACACCATATTCACCACAGTCTAACGGTGTTGCTGAACGCAAAAACTGGACTCTAAAAGAGATGATGAATGCCATGTTGATAAGTTTCGGATTACCCCAGAATATGTGGGGGGAAGTTGTTTTAACAGCCAACCACATTTTGAATAAAATATCACTTAAAGGGAAAGATAAGACACCTTACAAATCGTGGAAAAATCGTAATCTTTCTTATAAATACCTTAAAGTGTGGGGGTGTTTGGCTAAGGTAGCAATACCTAAACCAAAACAAGTTAAAATTGGACCAAAGACAGTTGATTGTGTCTTTGTGGGATATGCATACCAAAGTAGTGCATATAGATTTATGATACATAAGTCGAAAAATCCGGAAATGATCAAGGTACCATAATCGAATCAAGGAATGATGTATTCTTTGAGGATGTCTACCCTTGTAGAGAAAAATTAGAAGTGAGTACTAATAAAATAACTCACGAAACGCAAGTGGTTCAACACCAATTAGTGAAGAACCGAGACGCAGTAAGAGGTCTAAGACGGCTAAGTCTTTTGGACCATATTACATAACATTTATGTTAGATGGTGAGCCAAACTCGATTAAAGAGGCTCTAAGTAGTCCAGATGCTCCGCTCTGGCAAGAAGCTATCAATAGTGAAATCGAGTCCATTCTCGCACAAACCATACTTGGGAGTTGGTTGATCTCCTGCTGGTCATAAACCTTTAGGATGTAAATGGATCCTAAAGAAGAAGTATAAAGCAGATGGAACTATTGATAAGTATAAAGCACGGGCTTGTAGCCAAAAGCTTTAAACAAAAAGAAGGATATGACTTCTTTGATACCTATTCTCCAGTAACGAGGATTGCATCTATTCAGGTACTTCTTGCGATTGTTGCTTTGCACAATCTAGAGATTCATCAGATGGACGTCAAGACGGCGTTTCTGAATGGAGAGATAGATGCTGAAATGTACATGGAACAACCTGAAGGGTTTGTTGCACCCGGTCAAGAAAAGAAGGTGTGCAAGTTAATAAGATCCTTGTACGAACTAAAACAAGCTCCAAAACAATGGCATCTTAAGTTTGACAATACGATATTGTCAAATGGATTTAAAATCAACGATTGTAATAAATGCGTATATGTCAAAGGGACATCAGAAGCATTTGTCATAGTTTGTCTATACGTAGATGATTTGTTAATCATGGGTAGTAGTCATGATACTATCATGGAGACTAAAAGAATGTTAAAGAGGAACTTTGACATGAAGGATATGGGGACTGCGATGTAATCCTTGGGATAAAAATCAGAACTCCTGATGGAATTATCTTGTCACAATCCCACTATGTGGAGAAAGTGCTCAAGAAGTTTAATGCTTTTGACAGTTCACCGTCAAAGACGCCCATTGATTTAAGTATAAATCTGGTTGCTAATAAAGTAGAACTAGTGGCTCAGATGGAATACTCACGTATAATAGGCAGTCTGATGTACATCACAAATTGTACACGTCCAGACTTGGCATACCCTGTAAATATGTTGAGTAGGTTCACGAGCAATCCAAGCCATGAGCATTGGAAAGCGTTAACCAGGGTGTTAAAATACTTGAAGTATACCTTGGATTATGGGCTATACTACTCAAGATATCCAAATTGTACTTGAAGGATATAGTGATGCTAGTTGGATTTGATTCGAAAGATTCTTATTCAACTAGTGGATACATATTCACCATTGGAGGTGGTGCGGTATCGTGGAAGTCCACGAAGCAAACATGTATAGCTCGGTCCACCATGGAATCGAGTTTATAAGCTTTGGATAAAGCTGGTGAAGAAGCGAGTGGCTTGAAACTTTCTCGAAGATATTCCATGTTGGAGGAAGCCTGTGCCTTCTGTGATGATTCACTGTGATAGCCAAGCGGCTATAGGAAGGGCACATAGCAATATGTATAACGGTAAGTCTAGACATATTTGTCGGAGACACAATACCGTTAGACAATTGATCTCAAATGGTCTGATGTCAATTGACTACGTAAAGTTAAAAGACAATTTGGCAGATCCTTTAACAAAAGGACCGAATCGAGATCAATTGGGTAAATTGCTAGAGGGAATGGGCTTGAAGTCCACAAAGTAAAAATAACGATCATAGTGGTAACCCAACCATGATGACTGGAGATCCCAAGAACTTGGTTCAATGGGAAAACTAAACTATGAAGGTTATGTTGTAACACTTGGAGACAATGTTATAACCCATCCCTAGAAAGCAATACCAAGTATTGAAACACTTGCAAAGTTGTGGTGAGGCTAAGTCATTTGACTTTTAATGATTTCTACACCTCGTTGAGGTTGAGTATGGAAGGATACTCGAATAGGAGATCACCTATATAAGTGAGAAGTGCGGGCCGCTTCAAAGTAACACTTATGAATCCAAAGTGGTGTCCATGGCCGAAACGGACACAAAACGTGAGAACATAAGGTGTTGAGACCTTATTGTGTTAATAATGTTGACTCGGTATACACCGTGGAGGAATAGTTCAAGGCATTGCATCCACTAAGCCGCAAGTGTACCCGATGGTATTGACTACGGAATGTTCAAAGCCATAAGCTACCTTTCCAAATGCAATATTGTCTCTTGAGGACTAGTTTGCGTGTCTGCATTCATGCATACATTAATTTCCACTCATGTGGGGGATTGTTGGAAATTTTGGTTTTGATAAAGTGGGTGTCGACCCGACTTTGACCAAATTTTCGATGGCTAAATATTTAATTCTGGTGGAATTAAATTATATATTATTAATCTACGTTCCGTGTAGATGTTCGTAGTATTTTTTATTTCTCAAAACCGAATTTCGGTGAGTGAGAAATTAATACACGAAGGTAGCCACATAAATGGGCATTATGTAAAGATTATGGAAAGGGAAATGAAAGGCTTTTGCCTTATCCCACATGGAATACAAATCATTGTTTATCCTAGTTTATTTACTAGAAGGTGTTATATGTTGTATAAACTATAACACAAGTGGATAATCACAAGAGGGCCACACGCAGGGCTTGGGGCTTGGCTTGGGCCTGGGACTATGCTTGGGCCTTGGGCCGGCCCGACCCTATTGGGCTCGGGTCCAGGTCCACTAAAGTTTTGCCACTCTAAAATGGGCTTGGCCCAGATTCGAGTGACTGTTGGACTGTTGGAGCCCAATGAATCTGGACATTGTAGGTGTCCAGATTCGTGTGACTGTTGGAGTTAGTAACTCCTACAGTAGTGGTCATCTGAAGAGAGCCCACTACTTGTCTGTTATGGAGTAGTGGGGTGTAACATCTGGGATGTTACAATTGGATTAATGTCCACTACTTTTTGTTATCTCCTGTAGGTGTTGGTTGTCTATATATTCATTGTTGTGCATTGCAGTTTATTTTACAGCAAAAATTCATACACAAAGCCATATTTCTGCATTATGCACTCAAAGTCTAGCAACCTTGATCTTGACAAAGACTTTTTAGTTCGAAGGTGCTTCTGTGTTAGTGGTGCTACTACACAGAAGACGAAGCTGTTTTATCTTTGGAGGCAATACGTCAAACCGTGAGCACTAACCGGGATGTAGTTGTCTTGTGGATAGAGATAGTATCTCGACTCAGCTTACTATTCCGTTCCTGAAGTTCCTGTTTCAAGCAGCTCTGTTTGTAATAGAATAGCGTTATTTTCCAGTTTGTAATTGAGCCATTGTGAAGGTTTTCCCTTTGTAACTACTACTTTGTTTTAACAGTCCGTTGGACATATCTTGGACTTGTGATACTTGTTTTGTGGTTGTCTTTGACAGGGGGAGCTTCTAAGCTCGTGATTCCTTTGGATATATTGTAAAAGCTAAAGCTTTTAGCTTTTATATGGTTGCTTATTTTGCATATCTTGATGTGCATGTTGATAGGGGGAGCTTTTGCTAACTTTTGAAAATCTTTACTCCCTTCCTTATGGCTATTTTATTTGGAAAGTTGGTTGATTCAAACGGCTAGTTATCTTTTAACAAAAAATCGTTTTTGATTTCAAATTCGACCTCTTAAAATTTCTTAAAATTGTTTTGGTTTGTAATCATAAAAAAGGGGGAGATTGTTTAATAAATATTTTTATCATGATTTTGATGATTTTGTTTTAAAGAGTTTTTACACCAAAACAATGTTTGAAAATGTTATCCAAATACACCCGATTGTTTTAAAATAATTTTACTAATTTTTTGGAGTGTTTCTTGAAGTTTATTTTCGATAAAAATTGGACAACACTTCTGTCTCGTGTCGGACCGGTCGCCCTATAGGGCAACCCATACCTGAAGATGTGTTTTGAAACAAAAAACGCGACGAAAGAAAAAGAGATGAGGTCGATTGACGATCGACCGACCACAGTCGACGATACACTGGATGTCTGCAAAACTCCCTGTACTAAGTTTTCAACTGCTCAACCGGCCCAAGAGGAGCCTATCCATGATCAATCATCTCCTATAAATAGAGGAAGATTTGAAGCAACACAACAAGAGAGACTACAACACAACAAGATACATTCAAGCAAACACTTTTGTTCTTCTATTTCAATATTCTTGTTGTAATAGCCTAAGGTCTTACACTTTCACATCTTGAGGTCTAGGCTTAATTCCTGATTACACATGCACTCAAAATTATATTGTTCATTACAGAGTTGTAATCTTGAATTTTTGTGGTCATCATTCAACACAAGATATCCTTGTGAGTGTTCTTGTGGTAAGAACACACTTGGGTGATCTAGGTGTTAGGTGCAAGAAGATTGCGGTAATCTTCTTATTGAAGAGTGTGGTGCTCTTTGAGGTGTTGAAGAATTTGGTGCTCTTCAAGTCGGAAGATTGTGGTGATCTTCACAGGTGCCGTTGAAGGAAGATTGTGGTAATCTCCAAGGTGGTGTTGAAGAAGAGTGTGGTGCTCTTCAAGGTGTTGTAAGGTGATGTATTAATTTTGGTAATTAATAAAATTTTTTTTTTTGAAATCCATCCCGGAGATACTGGGGTGGTAGAGGATTAGGCCCTAGGTGGGTTGAACCTCTATAAATCGACGCGTGTTGTTTACTTCCCGCACCTTCATTCTTGTCTTGGCTTGTTTGATTCAAAAAAGAGGGCATAATCAAGAAAATAGAGATAATCTATTCACCCCCCTCTAGATTATCGTAGCCGCTTGGACTTACATGAAGGAGATGTGAATTTAAAAAATATATTTACTAGCAATAGGTAATAAAAAAAATACAAATGGCGGGTGTAGGTCCCAAGGGGTGTGAGTGTAAGGTTTAGAAGGGGGGTTGAATAAACCTTACCAACTTTTCGATTTAGTCCTTTTAAATATTCAGAGTTAACACTTCACAGGTGAGTCCTTGATGGACAACTAAGTTAGTTAATCAGCAGAGTTAGTTACTCAATAGACTCGACTGAGCTGTTGATAGAATAACTCAATTGTTTTGACTAAAGACTTAACTCGACCGTGATTTGTTTTTATTGGAAGACTTTACACCCTTAAATTTGGTTTAGTATTGATTTAATACTTGGTTTTAGTACTTAGAGATTATCAAGTGGATAGCAAATTTATCAGCAGAGTTAAATAAATAAGGTGCAGGAATTAAAGTGTTGAAATGTAAATGACACGATAAGTTTTTATAGAGGTTTGAAGATGGGGTAATTCTTCTACTCCTCTCTTCTCCAACTCGGGAGGAATCCACTAAGTATTGATCGGATATCGAGTGGTAACAGTCCAAATACAAGTTTTGATCACACAAATGACTTGATCCTTTGGGACTCGATCGAGATGCCTTGGTCACGCATTGGCTTCTCGTGCGACTCGACTTCTTCACAGGCGTTTGCTTTGCTACTACAACCCACTTGCTCAAGCTCTTTGGATTTGATCACGAAGCCCTCCAAAAACTTGAGACCGGTTCGACCTTGAACCTTCCTACAATCCTCCGTGGAATGTAGACCCCTTGATTCTTCAACAATTTCCTCTTCAACTGATTGAAGTTATCTTTCCTTCACAAATTGAGTGTTGGATTGATTTTCTTCGTAATGTAGGCTTGAGGATTAATCTTGAATGATTTGAGAATATCTTGGGTTCTGATTCAAATGTTTGCTTGAATGTTCGTGGTTGAGTAACCTTCTCTCGAGTCATTCCTCGGCCTTTTATAGTGTTCTTTTGAAAATTTGCCCGTTGAAGAGATAGGTTATTCTCAAAAGACACTTGTGGTCGTTGGCTTGTCTTGTTGCGATCTTTGGAATTGCCACTTCCTCGTATGAATTGTTCTTGACTTTTCGTAGTTCGACATGGTGCGAGTGCTTCCCATTGGTTTATTCCTTTTGCACGCTTCGGACCGAGCACTTCGAGAAAGGTAGTATGGAGGTATTACTTGTTTAAGTAATTCCCTTGATTTACGTACAACGGATCTCTTCCAGATTATCTCGACTTGACTACATTTCCTTGCTTTCCCCGGGTGACTTAGAGTCGACTTCCAATCATTGATGACTCTTCTCGTCACTTCAACTTGAGACTTGGCTATCTTGAGTTGACTTGACTAATACTCTACTCACCGCATCTCACCGCTCCTTGATCGAGTTCCGTCTTCTCTTCTTTGCCATACTCGGATGTCTTGCAAAATGAGTCTTCCTTCTAGTCTCCGATTTGTCTTCTTGCATGTTTAGGCATAGTGACTTAACTCGGCTTGACCACCAGCCCTATTTATTACAATGCGGTTTACAACGAAAATGGGGTGCCAACTTCCTATTCTAAGTTTTACATGGCATTCATCAAAATCTAAACAATAAATTTCCCAACAATTTCCCCCTTTTTGATGATGCCAAAACTTAAAACATTCAAAATGTAAATAGCAAAGATACATACGAGATAGTGCATTCACGAGAGAATGTATGCGTAGAATCAATCCTTTTATTGATCATAACATTCTTGTCCTTTACACAACCATTTACAAAGTGTATCAGAGCAAACATCTATGTCTACGCAAAAATAGAGAATTTTCAGATTTATTACTGAAGACTTACATAAAATGTATTTACATAGTAAAATACATGAAGGGGTGGACAGCAACACTTCATCTCCTTCGCTTCCTCCTTCTTTTTCTTCTTCTTCTTCTTGACTCTTCCATCTTAGGTCTTCTTTTCTTTTTCTCATCTTCACCGCTTTCTTCTTCTTTTCATACGACTTCCGGTAGCTTCATCTCTTCTTATTCTCTCTTGTCTCTCCTCCCAAAGCTGAGTTTGTCTTTTATTTTCTTCTTCAATTCTTTTCACATACTCGATTGTTCTTAGCCACTTGCAGATTGGCTACTTCGTCAAAACAGCCCGATGTAGATCCCTCCTTTCTTGCCTGGATCTATGTACTCAATGTTTTTGGGCGAGATCTAGGTCTTAAACCTCTTCCTCCACCACTCGCTTCTTCCTCTACCTGCGGGCGTGTATTGTCTTGGGGTCTTCTTCTTTCCAAATTGAGTGACTAGCGGAGTGACCCACGAGTGACCGGCTTCGGTAGTCTGCTTTGCTGTCGGCTTCTTCACATAGTGTGAGACCTTTTTCCCGATACAAGTCCCGAGGCTTGAGCCATGGACATGTTTGCGAAGTATCCTTCGGATGCGGCGTTTTAAATTCATCAATCGATCTTGGCTCGATTCCGGCATCGAGATGGCATAAGTGTCTCTGCTTCTCTTGGAATGCCTCCATGTTGTTTGAGATATCCATAACTCGGGCATTCATCCTTCCTTCCACTTCCTCCATCCCTGCTTCAATCTGTCTTTCTCTTGTCGGCCATAGGTATAGCAGTGTTGGAGTGGCGGAGAGTCACCGGGAGTTTGTTGATAATATCAGCTGTGACAAGACCTTGTTGGGGGGTTTTTGCAATCATCAAGGTTACATCTCTCGATCCTTCCCCCTCAACAGACTTCCCTTTCTTTTCTCTTGAAACTTCCTCAGTTGTCTTTCCCTTCACAAATGCTCCCTCCTTCTCAACTTCGAGATCCCTTCGTGCGCTTTTATGTATTCCTCTTCCCCCTTTTTGGCATCATCAAAGGAGAGAGGAACCCACAGAAACAAACTAGCGAAAGGAAGTCGAGTCTGCGATAGCCAAGTTCGCTTTGAGTCTGCTGCGGAGTATGCGGCGTGAAACTCAGAGCGAGTAGCGTTGGATTCAGCTTTAATTAACTTCATCTCAACCATGAGAAGGCTGAATTTTCGATCCATGTTTTCTTCCATATGCAGGAGCTCATTCTTATTTTGCTCACGCAGCGAGCTTTATCTCGGAAAGTGTGAGATTCATGCATGTGCTCAATGTGTTCTCTCAATTTTGTCTTTGCATCGCATTCTCCTTTCGCTGACCAACAACTTGTTGAACAATGTTCAAATATCTAGCTTGTTCCACACGCATTGTTTCTTCTTTGTTGCCACCACTCCCGGATTCGACTATTATGCCTCTCAAGTCGGATAAGGTTGGCATCTCTGTTATCCGATCTCATGTCCATCGAGGCCTGGTGCCTCTCCATCCGTTCAATTTCAAAGCAAATAATGCTTTGAACACCTCCCGAACTTCATTGTTCCTCTCATTGCGGTGATGGCCAAGCATCGTCAAAATCATAGTCACCGAACGATGGTATCGATGGAATGACATGATCTCAGTGCAGTGGAAGCACTCGAGATCTCTTTCGACTCTTCGGGAGGTCGGGTACCTCCAGAGAGAAGGGAAATGATTCTACAAAGGGATCATCACGAGCAAGCTGAAATTTGTTCAATGATGAGTGGTGCTCGTGAAGTTCCTTGTGGAGTCGAACCCTGCTGCGGACTTGGGAAGCTGCGCAGTGGACTCTGTTTGTTGGGGTCTGTTGTGAAGTTGACCCGACTTATTGAGCCTCAATTGTCTCAACAGCCGTCGGTCTCAACTGGTTTTCCACGTGAGTTGGTAGTCCTCGGCCTTATCGAAGCGTCATCGGACGATGATGAGATTTCCATGGGTGGCTCATCATCAAAGTTGAAAGTTTGGCGAGTAGTCTTGAGGTCGACTTACTCGTGGTTGGAACACCCTCACCTTGAGTCTTTTGGATCGACCACCGGGATGACTCGGCTTCATCGTCTTCTTCCGATCCTAGAGAGGTTACATCGGGATTATCCTGGAATCGTGAAGCGCACTTATCTCATTTTTCGATGGATCAATGATAGTAGGAGGGATGTTCAGTACTTGATTTCTTTACCCCGGGAAGTCTCAACCTCCCGTTGGCCTTCATTACCTCCTGCGAGTCTCAATAAGCGAGGCCTTGGACATCCCTTTCGACGATGTCACTGTCTTAGGGTCTTCTGCGGTGGCATCTATTGGAATCTCAACTCCATGGATTGCACTTTCGTTGCCCAAAGTGTTAACTCCCGTACTGTTCCTTCATGTGCCTCGACCGCATCGGCGGCGTCATTAGCCTTCAGAGCGGTTGGCACCTCAGGTGAGACAGTCTCAAGCTATGCGAGCCTCGTCGATAACAACTTGCTTTGTGTACTTTGTGTTTGTTCCTTCTCCACTTCGCCTCCTAGATTCATTGTGGAGTCACCGCAACATCCTCCGACCTTGTTGCGGTGGAGGGAGTTTCCCCCTCCGGGCACACCACCGAGTGACTTGATTGGGGTCACTCGTCTCCAAACTCCCGGTTGTTCCCATTGAGTATTCAAATAGTTGGGGTAGGTGGTAAGATACCTTCATTAGGGGTTGGCTCGACTAGGGTTCCCACTATCCCGCCATCGCCGATTCCTTAGTTCCTTCTTCCGAGTGAGTTTGGGAAGTGGTGGCGGCAACAACGATGTGCAATATGTTTTCACCACTCCCATTGGGTCTATCTCCACTGTGTTTTGGAGGACTCTCCTGGTCCCTCCATCATTCTTTGCTCATGAAGGATTCGGATTCTTCCATTGCTTGCTTTGCATTTGCAACTTCTTACGTGGCGACAAGAGGGTCCGTGTCCTCATCACTTTCGATAGGGCGTCAAGGTGAGGATGTGTATGTTCGTGGTGCGGTGATAGGGCGAGATCTTTGGCCTTCTCACGTGCCTCTACGTCCTCAGTGCTTTAGCCCGTTCATTTTCTTTTTCGAATTTCGGTATATTTATGCAATTATCCTCGTCAAGGGCTTGCAACACCGTGTCCACCTCAAGAAATCAAGAGTTCTTCTTCCTCAACAATGAACTCGGATATTTAAACGCACTCTGGATAGGCTCGGCTTCCATTTTCTCCATTCGCATGACGATTTTGGATGTCTGGATACAATGGAGAGTGCATGATTAAATCGTCTTCATCATTCTCTTGCTTGCCCCTCGTTTCCGGTATTGAAGGTAGCGACTTTCGCTCGACACCTTCAAAGCCTGCTTGCAGTGGAGAAACAACCCCATCAACAGGTGACTTCGGTTGTCTCGGCCATTCTTTGTTCCTCGGTTGTTCGACTACACTGGTCTTCAAGTTGCCTCTGTGATCGAGCCTCAATGGACTTGGCCGTTTCATCAATCACTTACGAGACTCTACTTCTCCGGCGGTCTTGAGTATCTTCTCCACGGTGAGTGACGAGACTCACCGTCTTTTCAAGCTCGGAGAGTTTGGAAAGTCTTCTTCTTCTCTTTGTTTTAACCAAAGGGATTTACGCTCCACTTCCTCCGGTTTATTCAAGGTGAATGCCTTCGCAGATGTCTTAGAGGTAGCTACCTTCCTTGTTGTGGCGATCCTCTTCTTCTTGATCACTTGGAGAAGGGATTAATGGTTCCTTCTCCATCGGCGAGCAGGGGGGGGGAGACACGGCTGCGGGGGCGGGTGACTCGGGCGGTGACTCGGGCGGGCGGGAGGAGCGATTTTTTTCTTTCTTTGCGCAGGGGCAAAGCGGTTCTCTTAGCAAAATGAGGGGCAGCCTTCTTCTTTGGTGGAGAGGAGACAGTTGTATCTTCGAGGTCACCGATTCCCCCTCACTCGTATCGGCTCTCTTAGCGTAGGATTTCTTACGTGCGCCGAGAGAGGTTTGAACTGAACATCCTCTTGTTTACATGGAATGCCTTTCCATGTCGAAGAGGACTCCTTTTACTTCCATCAGCCGGCCAATCACTGGACCGTATCCCCGGATCCTCCAAATGCTCCATTCTCCTTGAAGGATTTGTTCCTACATTCTCGCAGTCTGCTGTTGTAGACAAACTCAGCCCATTCACTTTCTTTTCTTCAATGATCGCACCATTACGATCAATTTCGCTTTAGACAGATTGGTCAAAGCTGCCAAATTTGATGTCTATGCATTTGGCAATGATGTCCAACAATTTGTGGTAGTCCTCCTTTAGCGACCTCTTGTTAGTTGTGTAGACTATCTTTTCAAAGATAGTCGGTCTTGGCTATTTCCTTCCAAGCGGATCCAAGTCAACATCGACTTCATTGATTTACTCGGTGCTCCTTCCGCCGGTAACGAGAAGTGTTACGCCAAATCCTTGGCGGTGATGATGAACTCTTCCCGTGAAAAGAGGATTTGATCCCCTCATCGTGAATCTCGGCATTCACGTAGAATGTGCGACCTCTTCCACATAGGTCATCGGAAAGTCCATTGTCGAAAATGGTTTTAGCCCGTCATTTCGAGTTTTTCAATGATCTTCTTTATGAGGGCGTCATCGGACCCTGTTTGACCATACCCTCGAAATCCACAAAGAGACCCAGTGTGGATTTGCTTTCCTAGCTTGACAAAATCATGAGTGGATGCCATTTTTCAAGATATTTCACCGAATGAAACTTAGAAAGTGATTTGAAGATTGATAGGGTTTTTGAGAGAGTTTTTGCCTTTGCTTCGAGAGAGAGAAGTGAACAGTTTTTGGTAATGTGTGAGAGAAATGGATGAAAATGGTTTAAGTATGGTTCTGAAAGGGCGTGTGGGTGGTTTTGAAATGTGATCGAAATCAACGGCTTAGATTTTGCACGCCCGATTAGCATTTAATGTCTCGTATTTAATGCGGCAAAGCATTTATATCTAATCATAAGCTTGTGTGCAACTTTTGCCTCAGTACACGCGTCATAATTATCTTTGCGTCATTCTTAAAAACATTCCCGCTTAGTAAAACGATTGCGTTTTTGTCCCTTTGCTCATAAATGACTCGAACATCCCTTAGCCGATTTAACTCTTCTTCTCACGATTCTCTAGTGACTCAATTTGTCACTAACTCGATGACAAATTGTCTTTCCGATATGGTGATTCACTTAGGCGATTTGCGAGTTCAACTCTTTTTCCCATTTCCGTGTTTCACTTCTTTTCTTTGAGTCTTAGTGTCGGCTCAACTCAATTAACCCTAACTCATGCTTGAGTTCTTCAAATCTTGACTCACATAATGGTTTTGTGAATATGTCGATAACTTTTTATCGGTTGAAATATATTCAAGGTGATGTCCTTCTTTTCAACATGATCTCTTATGAAGTGATATCGATATCGATATGCTTTGTTCTTGAGTGCAACACGAGGATTTTGAGTGATTGCAATTGCACTTGTGTTATCACACATGATTGGAATTTCCTTTTCTTCAACTTCATAGTCTCTCTCTTTGTCTCATCCATAGGACTTGGGCTGTGAAATTGCCCGCAACTATGTATTCTGCTTGGTTGTAGAGGTGGCTATTGAATTTTGCTTTTTGCTAAACCAGGAAAATTAGCTTTGTTTCCAAGCATTTGACATGTGCACGAGGTGCTCTTCTGTCAACTCTACATCCAACATAGTCGAGTCGAATAGCCAATTAGCTTGAATCCACCTTCCTTTGGATACCATAAGCCAACATCTTGGCTTCCTTTCAAATATCTCAAGATTCTCTTCTGCTGCATCATGTGGCTTTCTTTTGGAGCGATTGAAATCTTGCACATACACCTACAACAAAGGTGATGTCTTGCCTGCTTCTTTGTGAGATAGAGCAATGATCCATAAGTGCTCAGTATCTTGTTTGATCTACAAGCCTGCCATCCGCATCCATATCCATTTTGATGATGTATTCATTGGTATTTTCACGAAGACTTCTCTTCCATACCAAATTTCTTCATTAAATCTCTGGTGTATTTTGTCGACTTATGAAGGTTCCATCCTTGACTCTTTCACTTGGAGTCAAGGAAGAATGTCGACTCTCCCATCATGCTCATTTCAATTTGCTTTGCATGAGGTTTGAAAATTTGTCACCACACTCTTTGTTTGTGGATCCAAAAATGATGTCATCCACATATATTTGAACAAGCGTATGCTCTTCCTGTCTTGAATTAGAAGAGTGTTCTATCCACTTTTCCTTTTGTGAATCTGTTCCCGATCAAGAATTGTGACAATGTGTCATACCATGCTCTGGGTGCTGTTTCAATCCATATAGAGCTTTCTTGAGTTTGTATACCTTATCTCCAAGAATCTTCGCTCAAATCCTGGAGGTTGTTCAACATACACTTCTTCTTCCAATAAACCATTAAGGAATGCACTCTTTACATCCATCGATATACAATAAAATTCTTGTGAGCTGCATAGGCAAGAAACATCATAGCTTCCAATCTTGCTACGAGGGCAAATGTTTCATCAAAATCTATCCCTTCTTCTTGGCAATATCCTTTGGCTACTAATCTTGCTTTGTTTCTTCCCAAAGAACCTTTCTCGTTCATCTTGTTTACGAACACCCATTTAGTGCCAATAACATTTTGATGGGTGGGTCTTTGAACTAATTCCCATACTTTATTTCTTTCAAACTAATTCAGCTCTTCTTGCATAGCTTGAATCCAATGTGTGTCATCCAATGCTTGTGACACATCTTTAGGCTCTATTTGTGAGATAAAGCATGTGAACATAGCTTCTTGTTGAGTTCTGGATCTTGTTTTGACACCTTCTCTTATATCTCCAATGACTAGTTACGGTGGATGGTCTCTCGGCCATCTTACATCGAGGTTGGAATAAGTTAGGCTGGATTGATCGTCTTGCGGCTATGTTGCTTTGATCGGCTCTCTCGTCATCACTTAGTTGCAGATTTTCGATTGTTTTTGAGACTCGGCTATCTCATCTTCATCTCGGGTTTATAATTCCGGCTTGAACTTGAAAGATAGGGACTCTTACGCATGGTTGGTTGATTCAAACTTATCGGTGACTCTTCAATGTCTTCTCCATTTACATTTGGCTCATCAAACACCACATGAATGGATTCCTCGTAACCATAGTCCTCTTGTTGAGTACTCTTGTAGGCTTTGCTTTTGTTTGAGTATCCCAAGAAGATACCTTCATCATCTTTAGCATCAAAAGCCTTCAAATTATCTTTGCCATTGTTATGGATGAAGCATTTACATCCAAATATTCTAAAATATGCAACATTTGGTTTTCTCCTGTCCAAATCTCATAGGGAGTCTTTGTCAATTTGTCTGTTTATCATGCATCTATTTTGAGTGTAGCATCTTTGTGTTTATTGCTTGACCCAAAATCTTTTAGGTAGCCACCAGCTTGGTAACATGGTCCTTCTTGCTTCTTTGAGAGTTCTATTCCTTCTTTCTCGCAACTCCATTCTGTTTGTGGAGTCCTTGCTGAGACAATTCATGACCAATACCATTTTCTATACAATATTGAGTTATTATACCATTGACAAACTCGGTTCCTCACATGAGATCTTATTTTGATAATGGTTTGGCTCTTCTCATTTTGAATCCTCTTCATCGGCTATGGTAGTTTTACGTAGGGTTTCTTTCTTCTTACACATGAATATTGTCCATGTATATCTTGAGTAGTCACCTACTACCACCAAGGTGTATTTCTTCCCACTTATGCTTTATTTGGTTCAAGTTGGACCAAATAGTTCCATATGTAGCGATGCAATATTCTTGTTGAAGATGGACATGTCTTTTCTTTGAATGATGATTTGATTTGTTTTCCCTTGACATGCATCACATATACTCTCCTTCTTGTATCTCTGTGCGGAAGTCCTTCCACAAGATTATTACGGCAAGCTTGTTAATCGTTTTGAAATTCGGGTGACTTCGGCTTCTTGTGCCACACCAACTTGATTCAGTTTGTGCTCTTTGCTAATAGGCAGTCTTTGGGTGTTGCGATTGACCAATCCACGACATACATGTTCTTTTGTTTGCATCCTTGCAACACAACTTCATTTGATTGATATCCTTGATTTGGCATATACCCATGTTAAATCGAACATTATAACCACTTGTCACAAAGTTGGGCGATGCTTAGCAAGTTGAAGTTGAGTCCTTCAACATATGCAACATCTGTGATTTTTAATCCATTTTTCTTGATGGATCCAATGCCTCTTATTTCTCCTGGAGCTTTATTTCCTCCAAATATGACTTTTGCACCTCGACTTCCTTGAATTTTGACATATTTTTCTTGTTTCTTGTCATATGTCCGGCAGCCACTATCCATGTACCAGGTTCCTTGGCACTCACATTCCTTGAACCAAAACAAGGAAATTAAATTTTAGGTACCCATACTTGTGCAGGTCACGAGGGGTTAGTATTGTAAGATGATCCAACCAACCTATAGCCAAATGGTTTGACTCTAAGGGGTTGCCATCTATCGATGCCATAATCATAATTAATTTTGGCAAATTGCTTGGGGATTCTAGGTTCATACTGTTTGTCTCTTTTGTCTGTATGCTTGTATATGTGTTTTAGCAATTGCCTTCTTTGGGTAGTTGTGATATCTCCGAGTGTAATGCTGAGGTGCATATGTGTCTTGATGAAAGCTCTTATACCTTTGGAATGACCTTTCTTTGAGTTCTGGCCTTTGCCATTTTGGCTTATATTCCATAGGTCTTTTGTTGATAGTTCACATTATTCCAATCGACTTGGCTTGGATATTTTCTACCATTCCCTTCATATGTATTTCTTTTATAGAACTTAGGGGTTTTTGGTAGCTCTGTTTCTTCTTTACTGAGTATTTCTGTTTGGAGTTTTTGAGGAACTCTATTGGATTTCTTCTCACTTGTCCTCTCGGCACACTCAACCTAGGCATTTTTTTCCTTTTCCTTTATAACCAAGGCCGGTTTGTTTGTAATTGTGCTTTGGGATAAATGTGTGTGCACCATTTGGAGTTTTGGATTTTTGAGATCTTCATTGCTAGAAGATCCTTTTTCCAAAATCACTTTTGGAGCTTGACATAGCATAGGAGGATTAAATCCTAAGCTACTCCACATTCTCTTTGACTCATAATAAGATCATCAATGATTTAGATGCCTTAGTGAATGAGGCAATCACATTTTTGAGGTCATTTTCCCTCTTTTCTATAGCGGCTATTTACTGCTATTAGCTTAGCATTTTCGGTCTTTAAACTTTCATTCTCATCGGCTATTTGACTTAGAGTACTCGGCTCCTTAGTCATTTGTGAGTTTTAACTTTAGTAAATTTTTTTCCTCATTTAGTAGTGTGTGTGAGGATTTAATGTGTTCAAAATCTTTCATCATTTTGCCTAATGAATCATAAAGATCGGTGGGTGATGAAGTGTGTGTGTCACGATCACTATCACTAGAATCGAGTGTGATGAGTTAGAGTGTACCTCATCTTCTTGGTCGGGTTGGTCTTGTTCCTTGGCCATCAAACAGATCAAGGCTTCTTCTTCGAGTCACTTGAGTAGTCGGCTTCACTACTCTCGAATCAGTTGTGTCTCTTGACTTGGCTTTGTCTCAACGATCTCTGCAGCCAACATTGCCTTTTTCTTTTCTTGTCTTCTTTCTCTGAAGACCTTTCTTTCTTCTTCATTCATGTATTTGTTGACTACAAGGATGGGCAATCAATGGCATAGTGACCTGGTTGCCTACGGTTCGGCATAGATTTTCAACCTTTTGATCGACTCTTTCCATTCTTGGATTGTCGACCCTTTGATATTTAGCTTTTTGATGCTTTGTTCTCTTGGTTGGCCTATCTTCCCTTGACTTGGAGGGAGCCGGAGTGTCTTATGGAGGATTAAGCCCCTTGCCTCTCTTGTAGTTCTTATTGAAGAACTTGTTAAACCTTTTAACCATCGGCTATTTCCTCTTGGTCAATGACTTCTTTGACCTCGGCTCTCTTCTTGCCATCCTTAACAATTAAAGCAATTGTTTTGGGTACATCTGTCTCTTCTGTCTTTTCTTCTCGGCTCAAATTCGTAGGCTTTGAGATGCGAGAATAGCTCATGGTTGGATGTCTTGGATAGGTCCATGGAGTGTCTCATGGCCATGACTTTCATATCCCACTCGGTTGGGAGACTTCTTAGAATCTTCATACACATTTCATTCTGTGTATATTCTTTTCCAAGTGCGAGATAGCTCGTTGGTAATTTCTATGAACCGAGCATCCGGTTGATCGGGGGTCTCTCCTGCGATCATTTTGAAATTTTCAAATTTAAATGACGACCCGATTGATAATTTATTTTCCTTGATTTGCTCACGAGCCTTCACAAATCAATGTTAGCTTGTCTAGATTTCTTTAGCCGTTTTGCATGATTTGACTTTATTGAACATGGCTTTGTCGAAGGTTTTGTAAAGAATGTCCTTGCCACATTGTCCGGGTTATATCTTTTCTGTCATCATTTGTCCATTCAGCTCTTGGTTTTCAACCATGGTAGTGCAGGAACAACATCCTCTTCACCTTCATTGCGGCTCTCCTTACAGTGTGTTTCACTTTTAAAATTTGCGGTGGCCCATCCTCTATCACTATCCACATCTCATCATGTAATCTTTGATAGATGAGCACATATACAAATTTTCAATCATCAAATTCTTCAATTGTGAACATAGGGATGCGTGTCAAATTTGCTTCCATGATAATAACTTTTGATGATAAAAAGAGTTTTGAAAACTTAAGTACTAAAAGCAGACTTTGAAAAATTTGGAGATCTAGTTCGATAACCGGTCTGGAAGGCTCAATGAACCAACCGCTCACGATACCACTTGTAGGTCCCAAGGGGTGTGAGTGTAAGGTTTAGAAGGGTTGAATAAACCTTACCAACTTTTCGATTTAGTCCTTTTAAATATTGAGTTAATACTTCACGGTTTGAGTCCTTGATGGGCCGACTAAGTTAGTTAATCAGTGAGTTAGTTACTCAACAGACTCGTTGATTGATAGAATAACTCATTGTTTTGAACTAAAAACTTAACTTCATTGTGATTTGTTTTTCAATGGAAGACTTTACACCCTTAAATTTGGTTTAGTATTGATTTAATACTTGGTTTTAGTACTTAGAGATTATCAAGTGGATAGCAAATTTATCGTGAGTTAAATAAATAAGGTGCGAGAATTAAAGTCTTTGAAATGTAAATGACACGATAAGTTTTTATAGAGGTTCGAAGATGGGGTAATTCTTCTACTCCTCTCTTCTCCAACTCCGGGAGGAATCCACTAAGTATTGATCGATATCTGAGTGGTAACAGTCCGGATAAAGTCTTGATCACACGGTGACTTGATCCTTTGGGACTCGATCTGGAGATGCCTTGGTCACGCTTGTGGCTTCTCGTGCGACTCGGCTTCTTCACAGGGCGGCTGCGCTACTACAACCCACTTGCTCAAGCTCTTTGGATTTGATCACGAAGCCCTCCAAAAACTTGAGATCTTGGTTCGACCTTGAACCTTCCTACAATCCTCCATGGAATGTAGACCCCTTGATTCTTCAACAATTTCCTCTTCAAGCTGATTGAAGTTATCTTTCCTTCACGGGTAGTGTTGGATTGATTTTCTTCGTAATGTAGACTTGAGGATTAATCTTGAATGATTTGAGAATATCTTGGGTTCTGATTCAAATGTTTGCTTGAATGTTCGTGGTTCATGTAACCTTCTCTCGAGTCATTCCTCGGCCTTTTATAGTGTTCTTTTGAAAATTTGCACATTGAAGAGATAAGGCTTATTCTCAAAAGACACTTGTGGTCGTTGGCTTGTCTTGTTGCGATCCTTGGAATTGCCACTTCCTCGTATGAATTGTTCTTGACTTTTCAAAGTTCGACATGGTGCGATGCTTCCCATTGGTTTATTCCTTTTGCACGCTTAAGGGATGAGCACTTCGAGAAAGGTAGTATGGAGGTATTACTTGTTTAAGTAATTCCCTTGATTTACGTTACGGATCTCTTCGATTATCTCGACTTGACTACCATTTCCTTGCTTTCCCCCAGGTGACTTAGAGTCGACTTCCAATCATGGATGACTCTTCTGTCACTTCAACTTGAGACTTGGCTATCTTGAGTTGACTTGGTGATACTCTCTCATTGCATCTCGGTTGCTCCTTGATCGAGTTCCGTCTTCTCTTCTTTGTCATACTCACTGTCTTGCGTGGAGTCTTCCTTCTTAGTCTCCGGTTGTCTTCTTGCATGTTTAGGCATAGGCGACCTTTAACTCGGCTTGACCTGCATTTTATTTATTACAATGCGGTTTACAACGAAAATGGGGTGCCAACTTCCTATTCTAAGTTTTACATGACATTCATCAAAATCTAAACAATAAATTTCCCAGGGCTAGCGGGCTAGCCTAACGGGCTTTGAGTTAAATGGACCCAGGCCCAAAAGGCCTGGATTTAAGCGGGTCAAAGTAATTCGGCCATAATCCTCTTATGTAGAGATGTTAAACGGGTTGGCCCTGGCCTATAGGGCTAGCGGGCTTCGGACTAAATGGTCTTCGGGCTAAAAACGGGCCACTATCGGGCTATAATTCAAAAATTAAAAATTACATATTTAAATCAAATTTTAAACTCGAATGTATATAACATTTAAGCTTAACATTTTAAGTTAAACTATTCATCATTTATTCACACAAAGTTTCTAATTACATTGTATTAACAAACTTCTAAAACTAAATATTTTATGATCTA
>JABTTQ020001478.1:28-176137 GCA_016081115.2 Rehmannia glutinosa | reverse complement strand
TCGGTGAGGCTATATTTAAGCTTAAATTCCACAAAAGGAAAAAAATGTTTGGCTTGACGGTAAAGCTCATTTGATTGATAAACATGATTCTCTATAAACTTATAAAGACTTTTCAAATCAAGAGAGTCATGTAATTTGATGAATTTTTCATTGAAACATTTTTGCCGAACACGCTTGGCGTGCGTCGAAAAACAAGAGAAATATAAACGCCTTTGTGATTCGCTTTAGCCAAAAACATTCATCACCAATTGCAATACAACAATATTTATTCATCATCAATCATCACATACAACATACTAATACAAGAATTTCATCAAAATAACAAGATATTAAGTACATTCTCAAGGGTTCAACCTAATCGAGATTAAAAAAGGAGAAATTCTTACCATTTAATTAGAATGATGATGATAATCGAGCTTCATGAAGTCCAATATATAAAATAAATGCAACAAAACAAATTTGAAGTGAAATTTGTGTAATCACAGGACGAAAAATGAACACAAAAGACCAAAATGACAAATGCCGAGAAAAACGATTTTAAGCAAATTTTCTCTATGGTCGAATGGCCGGGGGCATGGGCGACCGGCCGACCTTGCCCCGGACCAGTTTTCATTCTGCTTTTCCAAAATCCGGAAAAAGGTTTGAACTAAAAATCCGATTTTGGCCCTAAGTTTTAAAAAACGTGCAAAATGCAATCATAGACCTCATTCATATGCATTATGCCTAACCGAGCTCGTAATGACGTTGTAAAGTCTCAAGATAGTGGTTTTGTAAAAATATCCGCTAATCGATTTTGAGATGGTACAAAAGATATCTCAATTTTTCGTTTTGAAACACAATCCCTTAGAAAATGATGTTGAATCTCAATATGTTTAGTACGGTTATGATGAACCGGTTTGAGCAATATTTATAGCGGATATATTATCACAAAGATAGGAACACTTTCAAAAGAACATTTGTAATCCGCTAAGGTTTGTTTCATCCAAAGTTGAGTACAACAAAAAGTCATGGAAATATATTCGGCGCCGTTGAAAGTGAAACACAACTTTGCTTCTTTGAAAACCAAGAAACTAGGCAATTGCCTAAAAATTGACATGATCCGAAGTACTTTTATGATCATCAATATTTCCCGCATAATCCGAATCACTATAACCTTTAAGAGAAAAATTTTCATTCTTTGGATAGAATAAACCATATTGAATAGTGCCTTTCAAATATCTAAAGATTCTTTTTGCGGCACTCATATGAGATTCTTTGGGATTGCTTTGAAAACGAGCACATAGGCATACGACATGAAGAATATCCCGTCCTACTTGCGGTTAAATAAAGTAAACTACCAATCATACTGATATTTGATTCATCAACCGACTTGTCTTTTTTCATCTTTGTCAATCTTAGCTTGTTGCCATTAAAGGTAGAGATCGGTTCTTCCTTCTTCAATTCGAACTTCTTCAAAAGTTCTTTTGTATATTTGGATTGTGAAATGTATATTCCTTATTGCGTTGCTTAATTTGAAGTCCAAGGAAGAAGTTGAGCTCCCCCATCATGCTCATTTCAAATTCATTTAACTTAGAAAATTTCTTGCACAATGATTCATTAGTAGCACCAAAAATAATATCATCAACATAAATATGCACTAATAAGCAATTTTGCCCTTTTTCAAAAACAAAGAGTAGTATCAACTTTACCTCTTATAAAACCATTTTGCAAAAGAAAAGAGCTAAGCCATCATACTACGACGGTGCTTGTTTTAAACAATATAAGGCCTTTTAAGTTTATAAACATCATTAGGCCTAGAAAATTTTCAAACCCCGGAGGTTGTTTTACATAGACTTCTTCTTGAATAATACCATTTAGAAAAGTGGATTTAACATCCATTTGCAAAGCTTGAAATTTTTAAAGCAAGAATAGGCAAGTAAAAATACGAATAGCTTCTAAACGTCTGCTATGGGTGCAAATGTTTCATCATAATCAATACCTTCTTCTTGACAATAACCTTGAGCTACTAACCTTGCTTTGTTTCGAACAATATCGCCTTGGTCATCGACTTGTTCCGAAATACCCATTTTGTACCAATAATGGTTTGAGATGGAGAGACAAGGTACCAATTCCCATACATCATTCCTTTCAAATTGATTCAACTCCTCTTGCATTTCTAAAACCAATCCTCATCTTCAATGGGCTTGTAAGTCCAACGCTACGATAATCTAGAGGGGGGTGAATAGATTATCTCCATCTTTTCGAATATACCCTCTTTTTTGAATCAAATACGCCAAAACAATAATAAAGGTGCGGAATGTAAACAACACGCATCGATTTATAGAGGTTCAACCTACCTAGGGCCTAATCCTCTACCACCCCAGTATCTCCGAGATGGATTTCAAAAAGAAAAAAGATTTTATTAATTACCACAATTAATACAACATCTTACAACATCACCTTAAAGAGCACCACACTCTTCTTCAACGCCACCTTTGAGATTACCACAATCTCTCTTGAAGATTACCACAATCTCCAACGGCACCTTGTGAAGATTACCACAACCTTCAACCTTGAAGAATACCAAATTCTTCAATACCTTAAGAGCACCACACTCTTGATACACCTATCACCTAGATCACCCAAGTGTATTCTTTCCACAAGAATACTCACAAGGATGTCTTGTGTTGAATGATGACAAAATCAAGATTACAACTCAATAATGAATATTACAATTTAGTGCAAGTGTAATCAAGAAATAAAGCCTGACCTCAAGATGTGAAAGTGAAATACTTAGTCTATAAATACAACAAGAGTGTTGAATATGAAAGCTTGAGAATTTGCAGATTTCTTGTTGTGTATTTTGTTGTATGTATTGTATCTCGTGTCTTCAATTCATCCTCTATTTATAGGAGAGTCTTCACCAACATAGCTCCCAACATAGGCTCCTTCTTCTTCACTTTTGTCTACAAAAGAGGATCACAAGATGTAGAAATATTGTACAAAATTGAAAAGCAAATCTTGTTGTCAAAGTTCAACAAGATAAATTTTGTCAAAAGATTACCTGGCCGAACGGGTCGCTCCTCTGTATAAGATTTCAAACGCTTGAATGAAAATAGTGATCCAGGAGTAGGGTTGCAGGGGTGCGACGGCCATATGGGGTGCGACCGGTCGCTTGGTCGGCCGGTCGGCCTCACCCTTGACCGGTCACTCCTACCCTTTTTTCAGCACTGGTTTGTTTCATTCAATGTGTTCTTCGTGTACCGTCGACCTTTCTCGTGACCGGGTCCGCCTCCAAATTGAAAATGTTGTCCGATTTTTATCAAAAATAAACTTGAAGAAATACTCCAAAAAAATAGTAAAAACATTTTAAATCACTTGGGAGTATTTGGACAACATTTATAAACATAGTAAACTCATTTAAACAAAACCATCAAAAGTGTTGTCCATTTTTGTCGAATAATAAACTCTAAGAAATACTCCAAAAATTAGTAAAAACATTTTAAATCATTTAGAGTTTTTGGACAACATTTATAAACATTTTTTTGGTATAAAAACTCATTTAAACAAAACCATCAAAAGTGTTGTCCATTTTTATCGAAAAATAAATTCTAAGAAATACTCCAAAAATTAGCAAAAACATTTTAAATCATTTAGGAGTATTTGGACAACATTTATTAACATTGTTCTGGTATAAAAACTCATTTAAACATAATCATCAAAATCTTGATAAAAACATTTATCTAACAAACTCCCCCTTTTTGATGATTACAAACAAAACAATTTTAGGAAGTTGATTTTAAAACAAAACAAGTTTTCCGATTAAAACATCAATCCATTATAAGCAAGATTTATCATAAGTACAAACACACAAGGATAGGAGCAAAGATTTTTCAAAATCATTTTTGCAATAAGCTCCCTATCAATAAGCATAGCAAGAGTAAGTATAGAAGCAACTAAAAGCTTAAAGCTTAGCTTTTACAACTTAAGCTTGAATTTCATGAGCTTATAAGCTCCCCCACACAAAACATCATTAGTCAAGCATAAAAGTCCATAATACATCACATGGACTAAGTAATTTGGCTTTTAAGAGCCATAGCTTGTAGCTTTTCTTGCAAGCTTATTTGCAAGCCTATTTCCGCTTCTTTGAGCGTTTATGCGTTTTTCCTGTTTCTCCCCCTTTGGAATCATCAAAAAGAATGTTAGCACAATAAAAATATCATACAATTATATCAAAGTGCGCAACTTAATCGATTTATCTACGATTGATCATTGAAGCTTAAATTTCAAATAATAAGGAGAAGTCAATCATGTGATTTGCAAAAAGCTTATTTGATTGACAAAACATGATCTCTATAAACTTAGAAGACTTTTCAAATCGAGAGAATCATGTAGGTGATGAATTTTTCATTGAAACATTTTGTCAAACACTTGGCGCAAGGCCGAATAAAACAAGAGAAATATAACGCTTTGTAATTGCTTAAGCCAAAACATTTCATCACCATTTGCAATACAACAATATTCATCCATCAACAATCATCATATACAACATATTAATACAAGAATTTCATCAAAGTAGCAAGATATAAGCACATTCTCAAAGGTTCAACCTAATTGAGATAAAAAAGAGAAATTCTTACCATTTAATCGGAAGATGAGCAATGATGATGATAATCGAGCCTCATGAGGTCCAAAATATAAAATGTATGCAATAAAATAAATTTGAAGTGAAATTTGTGTGCAAAGTGCGAAGGGGACGAAAAATGAACACAAACGACCAAAATGACAAATGCTGAGAACACAAACGTCGGCGGGCGGGCACGGTCGACGCTCTTTGCCCTTACCAGAACGGGCAGTTTTCATTCTATTTTCCAAAATCCGAGGTTTGAACCAAAAATCCGATTTTTCGCCCATAAGTTTTAAAAACGTGCAAAATGCAAACATAGACCTCATTTAATATACATTATGTCATAATCAAGCTCGAAATGAGGTAAAATACTCGGCGGTTAAAAAAATAAATTTCCGCGAGTTATCTTTGAGATGGAATTAAGCACATCTCAAATTTTTGCTTAAGAAACGCAATCCCATAGAATATATCAAATCTCAAATATATATAGTTCGATTATAATGAACCATATTTTGGAAAATTATTATCACCGGACTTGTTATCCCGAAAAATATGAACGTTTTAAACTTTGGATATACAAGTCATAAGAAAAAGTGCCTTTCAAATATTTGAAAATTTCTTTTAACTACACTTTAATGAGATTTGTTGGAATAGTTTTAAAATTCTTGTTATTAGACATAAGGCGCATAGAAAATGTCGAGTCTAAAGAAATAAGAAAAGTTAGTGAACATACCTCGAATATGTTTGTCAATCAATATGCCTTCTCAACCTTTGTCAAACTTACATTGGTAGCCATAGAAGGAGTTGAGATGATTCTTCCTTCTTTCAATGCCTAACTTCTTTAAAAGGTACTTTGTATACTTTGATTGTGAATTACAACCACATTCTTGGCATTGTTTAACTTGAAGTTCATCAAGAAATTTTAGCTCCCCCATCATGATCATCTTAAGTTCACCTTGCATCAACTTAGAAAATAACTTGCACAATAATTCATTAGTAACACCATAAAATGATATCATAAATTTGTACAATTAAACAATCTTGCCCTTTTTCAAAAACAAAGAGAGTAGTATAAACTTTACCTCTTTGTAGAACCATTTAGCAAAAATGGCTAAGTCTATCATACCATACATGGGGTACTTGTTTTAAACCATACAAGGCCTTTTATAAAAATCATTTGCCTAGAAAATTTTTAAACCCTTTGAGGTTATTTTATATGACTTCTTCCTGAATAAAACCATTTAGAAAATTGGATATAACATCCATTTGGTAAAGCTTGAAATTTTCTTAAAACAAGAATGGGCAAGTAAAAAGCAAATAGCTTCTAAACGTGCTATGAGTGCAAATGTTACATCATAATCAATACATTCTTCTCGATACCTTTTGAGTTACTAACCTCCTTTGGTCATTGAGCTTGTTCCAAGATATAAAAAATTTCCGCAAAATCTTAATCAAGATATCTTGCACAAGAGCATAGTAATATCGAATAATAGAGACATAATAACAAGTAACACATACTATGCTTTCAAACAAATTATCACGAGTTTCATAAAACATGTAAGTTCAAATAAGCTTATAGGAAGCTATATAAGGTCTCTTTTGAAATTTGAAAAATTCAAGAGCATATAGTTGAGACCTCATTTAAAAGAAGCATTTGAACAATAGTTTTGACAAGAATGAATATAAGCAATCAAATGCATAATTTTTTAGATAAGGATGAAAATCAAATGTTTTTATCAAAACAAATTATAATAACTTTATAAAACTCGGATAAAACAAGCTTTATCGAATAGTGCCTTTCAAAAATCGATAAATCCTTTTAATGGCATTTGTATGAGATACTTTGAAATATCTTGAAAAATAAGCACATAGACATATGGCAAAAATTATATCGAGTCTAAGAGATGAATAACAATGGTGAGCGTACCTCGATAGTTTATGTTTCTCTTGTCAAATAATGAGTGGATAACCATCGATGAAGATATATAAATCCTACACAATTCTTAGAACAAGTCTTGCACACAAGAATAATTGTAATAGTGTAGGCTAGAGCAATAATATATGTGACAAGTATGCTTATGCCATAAAAATCTATAAGAGATGATAAAACACTATAGTTTAAACAAATACACAAGAACATGCAAGGTCCTCCTTTTTTAAAAAGAAGTTTAGGAACACACAAATATATTGAAGACACTTAATTTTAAAAATAAATTTTTGAAAACTCATTTTGAAAAATTAGGCACAATTACGAACATGCATAATAACAAAATAAAATGCATATTTAAATGAGGAGATACGGTTTACCAATTCGCCGTTTCCATGTGTTATGTCTTTTCCGTTGTTGATGGTATCTTCCCACTGAAAATCATCTTGTAGATGATGACTTCTCCAATTTCTCCATTTCCAAGGATTATGTCCTTCCCATTGTTGATAATGCCTTTCTTGGAAATTCATTTTGGTGATGTCTTCTCCTTTGATTAAATGAGATGGTCATTTGATGTCTTCTTTGCGGTATGTATTTTCCTCGATTATTATTCCACCGTACCTAATATGACATTATTTTGTGGTACCCCTCAAGTGTTTCTGGTCCTTTGAATTAGCTTTGAGACTTTTAGGTCTCCATAATAATTAGAGCTATTTCTAGCCCGACAAATATTAATCGTGTGACCCGTTTTACCACAATAAAAACAAGTAGTAATTTTGGGAGCATAATGACCAACATGCATAGAGACTTGATTTCTTTTCACATAATTAACAACACTAGGCTTATGATCAAGTCCTTTGTTTCAATTTATCACAACTATGAACATCAATAATATCGGCCATTTTATCGGTACTCAAGTTGGATTTTGATAAATCATATTTCATGCAATTAATATCCTCAACAAGAGTACTATTTTTCTTTTTCAAGGTTTCTAACCTTGTCAAGTGGTGGTGGTGTGATCACATGAAAGTGATTCATAAGAGGAAAATAAATTATCCTTATCAATTTTCAAAATATTGAATTCTATTTTCAAATTTTTGTATTTACCAAGTAAGCTTTGAATTCATTTTGAAGTTCATCAAAATCATTTTGCAAATTACTATAATCATTTTGTAATTCATTATCATAAGAAGTGGAGGGTTTTGAACTTACCTCGCTTTTCTTCTTCAAGCCCATAAGACATCGTTCGCTTTCATCGACGCCGGAAGTTATAGGAAGCTCATCCCAAGTTGGGGTTGTATCCATTTGAGAAGTAGATGCTTTTGAGTGGCTCTTTCATTTGCATATACTTCTTCTAATTTTCTCCATACTTCATGTGCCAATTTAATTCCTACAATATGATCATATTCCAAAATGGTAAGTGAACAATACAAACTATTAAGAGCTTTACCATTTAAGGAGATGATTTTCTTATCTTCATCATTGAGCTCTTTTTGAGGTCTTTGGAGGTGTGTGGTGTGTCCATCATCGAATGGATTCTTCATTTACGATGTGTTCCAAATATCGAACCCGCAACATTGTAGATAGCATTCCATTCTTTCTTTCCAAAATATATAATTTTGGAATCAAATAGTGGTAGTTGGTGGTGGAGGCGCCTAAAGGTAGACTTCATTCGTAGCCAGGATCGTTCCTCTTTCGCAATGTGAACGAGCTTGCCAAAGAGTTTAGCTCGATACCACTTGTAAGTCCAAGCGCTACGATAATCTAGAGGGGGTGAACAGATTATCTCCATCTTTTCGAATATACCCTCTTTTTCGAATCAAATACGCCAAAACAATAATAAAAGTGCGGAATGTAAACAACACGCGTCGATTTATAGAGGTTCAACCCACCTAGGGCCTAATCCTCTACCACCCCAAGATTCCCTGGGATGGATTTCAAAAGAAAAGATTTTATTAATTACCACAATTAATACAACATCTTACAACATCACCTTAAAGAGCACCACACTCTTTTCTTCAACACCACCTTTTGAGATTACCATAATCTCTCTTGAAGATTACCACAATCTCCAACGGCACCTTGTGAAGATTACCACAATCTTCAACCTTGAAGAATACCAAATTCTTCAATACCTCAAGAGCACCACACTCTTGAAACACCTATCACCTAGATCACCCAAGTGTATTCTTTCCACAAGAATACTCACAAGGATGTCTTGTGTTGAATGATGACAAAATCAAAATTACAACTCAATAATGAATATTACAATTTGAGTGCAAGTGTAATCAAGAAATAAAGCCTAGACCTCAAGATGTGAAAGTGAAATACTTAGGGTTATAAATACAACAAGAGTGTTGAATATGAAAGCTTGAGAATTTGCGTGCATTTCTTGTTGTGTATTTTGCTTGTATGTATTGTATCTTGTGTCTTCAATTCATCCTCTATTTATAGGAGAGTCTTCACCAACATAAAGCTCCCAACATAGGCTCCTTCTTCTTCACTTTTGTCTACAAAAAGAGGATCACAAGATGTAGAAATATCAGACAAAATTGAAAAGCAAATCTTGTTGTCAAGGAGTTCAACGGCATAAATTTTTGTCAAAAGATTGCACAACATGACGGTCGCTCCGTATAATATTTCGAACGCTTGGATGAAAATAGTGCGATCCAGGTAGGGGTTGCAGGGGTGCGACGTCAAGGTGGGGTGACCGGTCGCCCTGAGTGCGACCGGTCGGCCTCCTCACCTTGACCGTCACTTCCTCCTTTTTTTTTCTGCATTGGTTTTTGTTTCATTCTGTGCGTTCTTCAGGTACCGTTCGACCTTCTGTTCGACCGGTCGACCTCCAAATTGAAATGTTGTCCGATTTTTATCAAAAATAAACTTCAAGAAATACTCCAAAAAATTAGTAAACATATTTTAAATCACTTGGGAGTATTTGGACAACATTTATAAACATAGTAAACTCATTTAAACAAAACCATCAAAAGTGTTGTCCATTTTTGTCGAATAATAAACTCTAAGAAATACTCCAAAAATTAGTAAAAACATTTTAAATCATTTAGGAGTATTTGGACAACATTTATAAACATTGTTTTGGTATAAAAACTCATTTAAACAAAACCATCAAAAGTGTTGTCCATTTTTATCGAAAAATAAATTCTAAGAAATACTCCAAAAATTAGCAAAAACATTTTAAATCATTTAGGAGTATTTGGACAACATTTATTAACATTGTTTTGGTATAAAAACGCATTTAACATAATCATCAAAATCTTGATAAAAACATTTATCTAACATGGCTTCCTTAATATTTTTAGGCTCTTTTTGAGATATAAGAGCTTTCTCGGCAAATTTTCCTCGAGTCATTACTTTATCAAGAGGATCACCAATAATAAGATCTTTTGGGTGATCTCCTTAAATTTTAATGCTACAGAAGATTCAAGTATCACCTTTATCTTCTTGAGGAACATTTGAGCTGAAGGTTGATCATTTTGAGTATCATCTTGAACAATGGGTTCAACAATATCCTTTTCATCACTTTCATCATTGAGTATCCTTTTTCAACACCCGGCTTCATTGAATTTGACATGGATGGATTCTTCAACAACTCCACTAGTTTTATTGTAAACCCGATAAGCTTTGCTCTTAGTTGAATACCCCATAAATATTCCTTCATCGACTTTTAGGATCAAGTTTGTCCAATTGATCCTTAGTATTCAAAATAAAACATTTACATCCAAATATTTTGAAATAACTAATATTTGGAGTTCTTCCTTTCCAAAGCTCATATGGAGTTTTATTCATTTTAGGACGAATGTAAACTCGATTAATGACATAGCAAGCGGTACTTATAGCTTCGGCCCAAAAATATTTTGGAAGTGAAAATTCATTGAGCATGGACCGACTCATTTCTTGAAGTGTCCGATTCTTCCTTTCAGCTACTCCATTTTGTTGAGGTGTCCTTGGAGCCGAAAAATTGTGACTATATCCCTTGGTTTCACAAAAGACTCTAAATTCTCCGTCAAATTCTCCACCTCGATCACTTCGAATACACTTGATAGTATCTTCCTTTTCATTCTCAATAAGTCTACACAACTTAACAAACTCATTAACGGCATCGCTTTTATTTGTAAGAAATAGAGTCCACTAGAAAAATCATCAACTATAACAGAAGTGTAATGTTTTCCACTTAGACTTATCGTACCAATATCCCCATACAAATCAAGATGAAGCATTTGTAGGGGTTTGGTAGTGGAAATTTCATTTTTGGGCTTAAAACTACTATTAACTAATTTGTTCTTTTTCGACAAGTGTCACATAAGCCAAGATTTTCAAAATTCAATTTGGGTAGTCCTTTTACATGTTGGTTTTTGTAAATAGTTTGCAAATTTTTGTATCCAACATGTCCAAGTCGCCTATGCCATAAACTAGTTAAATCATTATTGGCGACAAGACCAGAAATATTTTGACTAACCAAATCACTTGTACAAATTTTGTAAAGATTGCCTTTTCTAATTGCTTCACAAATAATTTTATCATTTTTGGAAATAAGGCATTTTTCTTTATTAAAAACAACATTATAATTTGAATCACACCTTCTACTAAAAGAACATTACTAAGAGAGAAAGAAGAGTTACCAATTTCTCCATTTCCAAGAATTCTTCCTTTGCCATTGCCGAACATGACCATACCCTCTTCTTGGAGCTTGATATTGGTAAAAAGTTCTCTCTTTCCGGTCATATGGCGTGAACATCCGCTGTCCACGAGCCATTTTGAATCTTCCATTGTTGTTATAGCCCCTGTTGGGAAATTAGTTTTTAGATTTTGATAAATGCCATGTAAAACTTAGAATAGAAAGTCGGCACCCCATTTTTTGTTGTAAATTGCATTGTAATAGATAGGGCTGGTCGAGCTGAGTTAAGTCAGCTATGCCTGAACATGCAAGAAGACAACTGGAGACTAAAAGGAAGACTCATTGTGAGGCACTGAGTGTGGCAAAGAAGAGAAGACAGAACTCGATCGAAGGTGCAAACTGAGATGCAGCTGAGTGAAGTGTCACCAAGTCAACTCAACATAGCCAAGTCTCAAGATGAAGTGACAGATGAGTCATCCATGATTGGAAGCTGACTAAAGTCACCGGGAAGTCAAGTAAATGCGATTTAAGTCGAGACAATCGAAAGAGATCCGTTACAGAAGTCAAGAGAATTACTTAAACAAGTAATACTTCCATATCGCCTTTTCTTGAAGTGCCCAAGTCGAAAGCGTGCAAAAGGAATAAACTAATGGGAAGACCGCACTGTGTAACTCTGAAAAGTCAAGAATCATTCATACGAGGAAATGTCAATTCCAAGGATCGCAACAAGACAAGCCAACGACCACAAGTGTCTTTTTAAAAAGGCCGAGGATTTTATTTGAGAAAAGGTTACCCTTGTTACACCTGAACTTTCAAGCTATTATTCAAAATATAACCTACTCAAATCATTCAAGTTCAATCCTCAACTGCCTACATTTCAAGAAATAAATCCAACACTCACTGTGAAGGAAAGACGACTTCAATCAGCTTGAAGAGGAAATATTTGAAGAATCAAGGGGTCTACATTCCACGGAGGATTATAGAAAGGTTCAAGGTCGAACCAGTCTCAAGTTTTTGGAGGGCTTGATCAAATCCAAGAAGCTTCTGAGCAAGTGGGTTGTAGTAGCAAGGCTGCCCTGTGAAGAAGCCGAGTCGACGAGAAGCCACCGTTGTGTGACCAAGGCGTCTCTGCATCGAGTCCCAAAGGATCAAGTCACCGTCATCCGACTCGGCTACAAGTCTTGATCACACAAATTGTGACTTGTTCCTTTGGGACTCATGCAAGATGCCTTGGTCACACAAATCGCTTCTCATCCGACTCGGCCATTTCACAGTATGCATCGCTTTGCTACTTCACTCACTTTCTCAAGCTTCTTGGATTTGATCACGAAGCCCTCCAATAACTTGAGATTGGTTCGACCTTGAACCTTTCTACAATCCTCCTTGGAAAGTAGACCCCTTTTGCTTCTTCAAAAGTTTCCTCTTCAACAGTTTGAAGTTGTCTTTCCTTCATAGCTTAGTGTTGGATCGATTTCCTTCGAGATTTAGGCTTGAGGATTTTGCTTGAATAACTTGAGAATAGTTTTCAGGTTATAGTATGAATAATGCTTGGTATCTCATGTATGCAAGGTAACCTTTTCTCAAAGTGATTCCTCAGCGTTTTATAGTGCACTAAAAATCTGCCCGTTGAAGAGATAGGCTGATTTTCAAAAGTCACTTGTGTTCGTTGGCTTGTCTTTTCTTGGTCTTCAATCTTGAGATGTAGACCTTTCCTCGTATTAAATGAATGCCCAGCTTTTCAGGTTCTGACACGAGGTGCAGTGCTTCCCATTAGTTTATTTCTTTTGCACGCTTCTGGGACTAAGCACTTTAAGACATGGCAGCATGGAAGTATTACTTATTTAGGTAATGTTTGACTTTTGTGCAACGGATTCTTTTCAGTTAACTCCTCTTTGCAATTGCCTTTTCCCCGTGTAACTTGAGTCTCTCCAATGATTGAAAGACTCATCCTGTCACTTCAACTTGACTTGGCTTCTTGGTTGACTTAATCGATTCTTCTCACAAATTGCTCACAGCCGATACTCCTTCAGTCGAGTCCTTGGTCTTCTTTCTTGGCCATACTCAGTTGTTCCTCAGCGGAGTCTTCACTTCACATCTTCAGTTGACTTCTTGTATTTCCAAGCATAGCTGACTTGACTCAGTTTATACAGCCCTATCTATTACAATAAGAATTACAAGGAAAATGGGGTGCCAACTTTCTAGTCTAAGTTTTAGATGGCATTCATCAAAATCTAAACAATAAATTTCCCAACCTTATTTAATATATAATTCGGTTTATATATTAGTTTAATATTAATTGTTCAATGAGCCCTTAATAAAATAACCCGGTCCAAAAGTGTCCAAGACTGGCCATAGGCCGATTTCTCCTACGCGGACTGGCGCATAGGCCAAATTCTCCTACACGCCCCATAGTGCCCATCTCCTAAGTATAAAAAGGTCTCTCCTATTCATTTGTAAGTTAATTAACTATTAATTCTCTGACGCATTTAATTCAGTATTCAGTTACTATTTTATTCTATCATTCACCGTGCTAATTTGAGCGTCGGAGAGGCCTTTCCCGAAAACCCCGGTCCTCTAACATTTTCACGTGTGTGCGGATAAGTTCCCAAATAAAGGATTTTCCGACTTCCGAGAAGATACATGATGACTTCCCCTAGGGAAGGAGAATTTTAGCTACACCATTGACTTTGAGTGATCTCGCCATAAAAAGCAAAGATCAAGTTGATTGTGTACTAAAATTCTATTCCATTATCAATTCGATAAATGGAATAAACTCTACTAGCGAAGATTTATTCAAGTGTCACAACCAAAGGTGAATCAATTAGAGGGGAAGCATTTGAATCTCTATTGGCGAGTTTACGAGATTTACACTACTTTGAGAAATTTGGATTCCTTTTACATCATCTTCAAAATGAAGCTTTTTCGGAAGATCCTAAATCATGTTTTATTACTTTTATAATGCGTGATCGTTAAATCTCTATGAGAATCGGAATCTTTAGTTTATGTGTAATTGTATGCATGATTCAAATTTTCAATTTCACGCGTAGCGAACCCAACACAAATGATCGGGATGGAGCCAAAAAATGAAGATGATGGGGTGGGATTTATTTCTTCTTGAAACTAATAGATAAATGTATATTTTTTATTTTTTAGGGGTTGGATAAAATTTAATAATTTTATATACAAATATTTATATTACTTGGGAAAATTTTGAAGTGGGGGGCAGTCTCTAGTGCTCATTTAGTTCCATTTTCAATAGTTTTTGAGATTGTATTGATTTTGTGTGAAATAGATAATATATTCAAATGAAATTCCTAAATTGTGTTTTTGATTTTGTGTTGGATCGTATTTTTTTCTGGTAAAATAAGCATATTGTTTATATTTTACAGATGAGCCTAAATTTACCTATGTTAAATATAAAAGTGATAATTACAAAAACTACTCTCAGCATTTGGCCTAATTACAAAAAAAAACCTTCAATTATATTCTAAATTATAAATACGTACACCTTAAAGTGTTACAAACACTGTGTAATTGAGATTTGTATTTTCCTAATAAATACTTCTCTTGAGGGTGAAATTTATAATTAGCTTAAACCTAAGGGATAGTTTTTGTAATTATTATCCTTTAAAACAACGATAAGTGATTTATGTGGGACCCGTATAATTATAAATCAGCAGGTCTCTTGTGAGACCGTGAGACGATGATGCTTTTAAAGTAACAAGTGATATTTTTAATGTAAAAAGTGATACTTTATCTAAATACACTAATTTAAGTGTATTTTAACAAGAATCACTCTTTATACACTTTTTACGGTAAAAGTATCACGGTCTCATAGACTTTCACCTTCTCACATAAGTTTTTGCGATTCTAAATTTTTGTTCGTGCAAATTACAACTTATTGGTTATCTCTATTAATTATTAATCTTTTCGGTTGCAAAAACTAAGTTGAAACTAATTAAAAGTAGGTGAAAAATATTCTTCAATTTTAAACTTAATCGGAGAAATTAAACAAATAGCTAGATTGGAAATACCATGCATTTTGCTCAGGACTTAGTGCTCCTTAATTGAGGTCTTGTCAAGTTCGTTGGAGCTAATAAAGACCAAAACAAACATTCATGAATACATTTTTCCTCCAATCCAACAGCAATTTTGGAATCCAAGTCCTGGGTTCTCTCTTGAGACCCCTTAGCGCATCCGCCGCCCCGTTTTGTCCTGTCTTCCTTAGATTTTCTATGGAAGATCTTGATCTTCACCTCATTTCTTATCCCCTATTAATCCCTTAATACTTGGTTTAGTTTTTTGGAATTATTAGCAGAGTTTCCTTTCTGTCATTCTTAGTTTTGTTTTAGTTCCCTTGTTTTCTTTACTCCTCGACCCCCCTATTTTTCTTGTTGTTTATTCCTGTTTTTTTTCCCTTTTCCTTCCCTTTTGTTTTGTTCAGAGTTCTGTTTTTCTGTTTTCCTTGTCTGTGTAGATTCCCCTTGGACCCAGAGGTATTTAGTGTGCCGAACCCGGTCCTCATTCCTGTGACAGCCGTGCCCAAGGTCCCTCTCAACGCTGTTTATTTTTGGGCTTTACTCTGACTTTTCTGAGCTCCTATTATGGATGACGATTTGGAGAAACTCTATGCCTATATCTCACTAGGAATCGATGAAACCAAACCTCTCAGTATAAACTCCATTCCTAATAATCTCATAAATCCCAGTTTGTGCTTTGTGGCAAAGATCCTATCTCCCAGAAGCATTCAAGTAGACCAAGTTTTTAGCCTCTTTAAACAACTTTGGAATCCCCGAGGATCCCTCTCTTGCATAGCCATCCATGAAAACACTTTCCTCTTCTCCTTCGATTTTGAGACTGTTAAAAAGAAGGTTCTAGCGGGTACACCATGGTTATTTGACAGGTATCTGCTTCTCATTAATGAAGCAGACCCAGACCTAAACCCCACATAAATTGTTTTCTCCAGATGTGATTTATGGATTCAGCTACATAATCTCCTACTCGGTCTCATGAACAATGATTTTGCTCGGTTAGCTGGGAATAATATCGGTAAATTTCTGGAACTTGACTACGACGCCATGGGTTCGGTTATCGAAAAATTCTTGAGGGTTAAAGATTAATATTGATATCTCGAAACTGCTACTCCGAGTCATCCACGTGGACGTCCACGGCAAGAATAAACTTATTTTACTGAAATATGAATGCCTCCCCGATTTCTATTACCACTGCGGAATCATTGGAAATGTTTTGAAAGATTAAAATATTCGAAACACAAACATGGACTCTATATCTAAATCCTTGGAGTACGGTTCTTGGCTTCAGGCTACTATTGGAAGCAACTTTTTTCCTACTCATTGAAACTCTCCTACCGCCCATACTCACCATGTTAGTCCAAGTGGCTACGATAATCTAGAGGGGGTGAATAGATTATCTCGGTTTTTAGATTTTGCCCTCTTTTTCGAAAATTCAAGCAAAGATGAAATGCTAAGTCATGAAAACTAAATAGCACACTTCGATTTAAAGAGGTTCAACCCACCTAGGGCCTAATCCTCTACCACCCCAAAGATATCCGGATGGATTTCAAAAAAGAAAAAGATTTTATTAATTACCAAAATTAATAATACAACACCTTGAGGATTACCACGACCCTCTTGCAGGATTTACCACAACCCTCTTACACCACCTCGAGGATTACCACAACCCTCTTACAACACCTTTGAAGATTACCACAACCTTCAAACACATATCACCTAGATCACCCAAGTGTATTCTTACCACAAGAATACTCACAAGGATGTCTTGTGTTGAATGATGACCAAAAATCAAGATTACAACTCAATGATGAATGATACAATATGAGTACAAGTGTAATCAAGAATTGAAAGCCTAGACCTCAAATATGTGCAAGTGAAAGTGATTAGGCTAATACAACAAGATATATGAAAGTGTTTGCTTGTTTGCTCTTTGCTTGTGTAAAGTGTTGTATCTTGTTTCTTGAATGAAGCCTCTATTTATATGAGAGGTCTTGGCTTTGATTTCCGTGACATAGGCTCCTCCTTGGGGAGTGATTTGTCTGCAAAAGAAACCATTTAAAATCATCAAAATAGTCATAGAAATCAATCCCACAAAATAGGGAAAAGTTGTCAAAATGCAACGGATAGTTTGTTGATAAAATAGGGTGCGACCAGGTCGCAGAGAGAAAAGATTGAAATTGAATTTCTGCGATTTTTACACGGGGGGGACCGGTCGGAGGGGGTGCGACAGTCGCCCTAGACTATGACCGGTTGGGGGTATTTAAAATACGAAACAGAGAAGACAGGCTTCAAGAGGGCACTCCCGTGTACCGGTCGCCTGGGGTCGACCGGCCGCCTCCCTTATTTTTCTATGTCCCTTTTTTCTCGTTTCAAAACTCAACTCAGTACGGGTTGCCCTATAGGGTGACCGGTCGAGCTCAAACAAATGTGTTGTCCAATTTTTTATCGAAAATAAACTCCAAAAATACTCCAAAAATAGTAAAAACATTTTAAATCGATCGGAAGTATTTAGACAACATTTAGGGACATTGTTTTGGTTTAAAAACTCATTTGAACAAAATCATCAAAATCATGATAAAAACATTTATCTAACAAACTCTCCATTTTTGATGATTACAAACCAAAACAATTTTCTCGAGGACGATTTTGAAAACAAATAAAATTTCCGGTTTTACGAATGAACTATCCGTTAAAAACATTTCATACAAAGCTCCCCTATCTATGAGCATATCAACAAGAGATATGGCATAAGCTAGAAGCACAAGCTATAACGAGCTTTTATAAGATGCACAAAAACATCATAAGCTACTTAAGCTCCCCAAAAATACTATAATCTTTTGCAATTAAGTCCATAATACAAGCCATGGACTAGGTATACTTGGCTTTAGGAAGCCATCGCTTATAGCTTTTATTGCGAGCTTTTATTAGCTTCTTTTAGCTAACAAGCCAATTTCCTGTGTTCTCCCCCTTTGGAATCATCAAAAAGAATGTTATGAAGATAAAAACATCATACAATTATATCAAAGTGCGCCAAAGAAACGATTTATCAACCTTTGAACAATTTAGGCTTAAAATCCAAAGAAAATGGGATAAATGTATCATGAAGAGTTCATATGCTCGTTTTATATGCCAAGACATGATCTCAATAAGTATTTAAGACTTTTGGAAGCAAGAGAATCATGTAGAAGTTGAAATTTTCATTGTGACATTTCATCGAACACTTTGTGGGCGTAAAAATTAAAAGAGGTTGTATAGAGCCCTTGTAAATGAATCAAGCCAAAACTTTTCATCACCAATTCACATCAAACATCATACAATACAATATAACAACTAAACTCATCATGATCATAAGATAATTTCATCAAGAAATATACAAGAAAGCAACAAGCTCAAGGGTTCAACCCAATTGAGCAAAGAAAAGAAAATTCTTACCATTTGATCGGTAAAGATGAGCGATGATGATGATAAACATTCTATATAAGGTCCAAGATATGAATTGAATGCATGAAAACAAATTTTGAGTGAAATTTGTGTGAATTTGGCAAAGGGGACGAAAAATGGCAAAAATGGGTTAAAATGACTAAGGCATGAGACAGGACGGTTTTAATCCAAAATTTGCTTAGGGCGACCGGTCGTGGTTGAGGGCGACCGGTTTCCCTCAACCTCTTCAGCCCATTGTCTTGCCTGTTTTAATAAAATCCGAATTTTCAACCAAAAATCCAATTTTTCGCCCCTAAGTTTTAAAAACATGCAAAATGCAAACGTAAACCTCATTCAATATGCATTATGCCTAACCGAGCTCGTATGGATGCAAAAGTCTCGGAAGATAGCGGTTTTGTAAAAATGTCCGCCAATTGATCTTGAGATGGTACAAAAGATATCTCAATTTTTCGTTTAGAAACACAATCCCTTAGAAAATGATGCCGAATCTCAATATGTTTAGTACGGTTATGATGAATCGGGTTTTGAGCAATATTTATAGTGGATATATTATCACAAAAGATAGGAACATTTTCAAAAGAACATTTGTAATCCGCTAAGGTTTGTTTCATCCAAAGAAGTTGAGTACAACAAAAAGTCATGAAATATATTCGCTTCCTGCCGTTGAAAGTGAAACACAATTTTGCTTCTTTGAAAACCAAGAAACTAGGCAATCGCCTAAAATTGACATGATCCTAAGTACTTTTTCGATCATCAATATTTCCTGCATAATCCGAATCACTATATCCTTTAAGAGAAAAATTTACATTCTTTGGATAGAATAAACCATATTGAATTGTGCCTTTCAAATATCTAAAAATCCTTTTAACGGCACTCATATGAGATTCTTTGGGATTGCTTTGAAAACGAGCACATAGGCATACGGCATGAAGAATGTCCGGTCTACTAGCGGTTAAATAAAGTAAACTACCAATCATACCTCGATACTTTGATTCATCCACGGACTTGCCTTTTTCATCTTTGTCAATTGACATTTGTTACCATGGGAGTAGAAACGGTTCTTCCTTCTTCAATGCCGAACTTTTTCAAAAGTTCTTTTGTATATTTTGATTGCGAAATGTATATGCCTTCTTGGCATTGCTTAATTTGGAGTCCAAGAAAGAAGTTGAGCTCCCCCATCATACTCATCTGAAATTCACCTTGCATCAACTTAGAAAATTTCTTGCACAAAGATTCATTAGTAGCACCAAAAATAATATCATCAACATAAATTTGCACAAGTAAGCAATCTTGCCCTTTTTCAAAAACAAAGAGAGTTGTATCAACTTTACCTCTTATAAAACCATTTTGCAAAAGAAAAGAGCTAAGTCTATCATACCATGCACGGGGTGCTTGCTTTAAACCATACAAGGCCTTTTTAAGTTTATAAACATCATTAGGCCTAGAAAAATTTTCAAACCCCGGAGGTTGTTTTACATAGACTTCTTCTTGAATAATACCATTTAAGAAAGCGGATTTAACATCCATTTGGTAAAGTTTAAAATTTTTATAACAAGAATAGGCAAGTAAAATACGAATAGCTTCTAAACGTGCTACGGGTGCAAAAGTTTCATCATAGTCAATACCTTCTTCTTGACAATACCCTTGAGCTACTAACCTTGCCTTATTTCGAACAATGTTGCCTTGATCATCAAGTTTGTTCCGGAATACCCATTTTGTACCAATAATAGTTTGAGATGGAGGACAAGGTACCAATTTACATACATCATTTCTTTCAAATTGATTTAACTCCTCTTGCATCTCTAAGAACCAATCCTCATCCTCAATAGCCTCCTTAGCATTTTTAGGCTCTTTTTGAGAAATAAGAGCTTTCTCGCAAATTTTTTTCGGTCATTACTTTGTCAAGAGGATCACCAATAATAAGATTTTTTGGGTGATCTCCTTTAAATTTCAATGCAACGGGAAGATCCGAAGTATCACCTCTATCTTCTTGAAGACCATTTGAAGTGGACGGTTGATCATTTGATGTAGACGGTTGATCATCAACTTGAACAATTGGTTCAATAATATCCTTTTCATCACTTTCATCATTGGGTATTCTTTCAACACCCAAAGCTTCATTGAATTTGACATGGATGGATTCTTCAACAATCCCACTAGTCTTATTGTAAACCCGATATGCTTTGCTTTTTGTTGAATATCCCATAAATATCCCTTCATCGGCCTTAGGATCAAGTTTGTCCAATTGATCCTTGGTATTCAAAATAAAGCATTTACAACCAAATATCTTGAAATAACTAATATTTGGAGTTCTACCTTTCCAAAGCTCATATGGAGTTTTATTCATTTTAGGACGAATATAAACTCGATTAATAACATAGCAAGCGGTACTTACGGCTTCGGCCCAAAAATATTTTGGAAGTGAAAATTCATTGAGCATGGACCGACTCATCTCTTGTAGTGTCCGGTTTTTCCTTTCGGCTACTCCATTTTGTTGAAGAGTCCTTGGAGCCGAAAAATTATGAGCATATCCCTTAGTTTCACAAAAGACTCTAAATTCACCATTAAATTCTCCACCTCGATCGCTTCGAATAGACTTAATAGTATCTTCCTTTTCATTCTCAATATGTCTACACAACTTAACAAACTCATTAACGCCATCGCTTTTATTGGTAAGAAAAAGAGCCCAAGTATATCTAGAAAAATCATCGACAATAACGAAAGTGTAATATTTTCCACTTAGACTTGCCGTACCAATATCCCCATACAAATCAAGGTGAAGCAATTGTAGGGGTTTGGTTGTGGAAATTTCATTTTTGGGCTTAAAACTACTTTTAACTAATTTGTTCTTATGACAAGTGTCACATAAGCCAAGATTTTCAAAATTCAATTTGGGTAGTCCTTTCACATGTTGGTTTTTGTAAATGTTTTTCAAATTCTTGTATCCAACATGTCCAAGTCGCCTATGCCACAAACTAGTTAAATCATTGTTGGCGACTAAACAAGAAACATTTTGACTAACCAAATCACTTGTACAAAATTTGTAAAGATTGCCTTTTCTATTTGCTTCACAAATAACTTCACCATTTTTAAGTATAAGGCATTTTTCTTTATTGAAGGAAACATCATAATTTGAATCACAAAGTTGGCTAACACTTATCAAATTAAACTTAAGCCCTTCTACTAAAAGAACATTACTAAGAGAGAAAGAAGAGTTACCAATTTCTCCATTTCCAAGAATTTTTCCTTTGTCATTGCCGAACATGACCATACCCTCTTCTTGGAGCTTGATGTTGGTAAAAGGTTCTCTCCTCCCGGTCATATGGTGTGAACATCCGCTGTCCATGAGCCATTTTGAATCTTCCATTGTTGTTATAGCCCCTATTACCTACAAAAGAATTTCTTTTAGGTACCCTATAATTTTGGGGTCCATGGGGGTTAGTCTTGAGACCTTTGGGTCTCCAAACATGTCTAGAGCTATTTCTCAATTTGCAATTATTAGTATAATGTCCAACTTTGCCACAATAAAAACAAGTAGGAGTATTAGAACTACTAGCACGTACAAAAGTCAGACCTTGGTTATTTTTCTTAAAAATACTTTTAAATGGCTTATAACCAAGTCCCAATTTGGAATGCTCACCTCTTTGTGTATCTAAAATTTTTGTGACTTTATCCGTGCTTATGTTGAAACAATGCACATTATTTTCAAACATTCAATATCTTTTGTGAGCAATTCCTTTTCGGTTTCAAGAGAGTGAACTCTAGTAAGAGTAAGTGTATAAGCTTTGTCTAGAGATTCATAAGAGCTAAATAATTTTTCTTTTTCAACCTTAAGCTCTTTATGCTCCTTTTTCAAATTTTTGTATTTAACAATTAAATTTTGAAACTAAATTTGCAATTCATCAAAATCACATTGCAAATCATCAACTATGGAGGAAGTAAAGAATTAGAGCGTACTCATTATTTTCATCGTCTATGGCCCATGAGACCATGTTCGGTCTCTCCTTCCTCGCCGGTTGTTTCGAGTAGTTCATCCCACGTTTTGACCTCCGCATTTAGAGCCTTCTTTTTTGTGAAAGGCTTCTTTTTCTTTTGTTCCTCTTCATCGAGTTTTGGGCAATCGGCAATGAAGTGCCCGGGTTTTCCGCATTTAAAGCAAGCATTATCTCTTGGTTTTCTTGCTTTATTTTTATTCACAAATTTTGCAAATTTTCGAACAAGTGCGCCGTCTCATCATCATCATCATCATTATCATAGTATGCATTATTAGAAGAAGAAGCAAGACCTTTAGAAATAATTTGCATACCCGGTTGATTTATGGATGGTTTGGAAATTTTCCTCTCCTTGAGATAGACTTCATAGATGAGGAGGTTTTCAATAAGCTCGTCAAACTTGAGTGTCTCAAGATTTTGTGCCTCCGTGATTGCCGTCATTTTTCACCATGAGCCGGAAGAGCATTCAATACCTTAGTCACCTTGTCTTCTTCGGAGATGACTTTACCGAGGGCCACAAGAGGATTGACAATATTGTCAAGCCTTTCCACCATCTTGAGATGCTTTCACCATCATGCATGTTAAAGTTTTCAAAGTCTTTAACAAGCATGGTCTTTCTTGCTTGCTTGACCTTCTTGGTCCCTTCATAGATTGTCTCCAATTTTTCCCAAATCTCATGTGCCGACCTTATGCCTCTTATGCGATTGTACTCGGTGGCGGTAAGAGAACAATGCAAAATATTTAAGGCCTTACCGTTTAGAGAGAAAGCCTTTTTATCGTTTTTAATCTAACTCCTTGAAAGGTTTAGGAGCCGAGGTGCCATCCTCCGATTTCTTGGTTGGTTGATCAACTCCTTCAATGACCACATTCCAAATGTCGAACCCGCACCCTTGTAGGAAGCACTCCATACGGTCTTTCCAAAATGCGTAGTTGTTGGCGTCGAATAGTGGTGGCTTGTTGGTGGAGGCGCCTGGTGGTGAGATAAGCATCATTTGTAGCCATGGATATTTCCTCTTTACTCGAACAAGCTAGCCAAAGAGTTTGGCTCACGATACCACTTGTTAGTCCAAGTGGCTACGATAATCTAGAGGGGAGGTGAATAGATTATCTCGGTTTTTCAGATTTTGCCCTCTTTTTCGAAAATTCAAGCAAAGACGAAATGCTAAGTGCGGAAACTAAATAGCACACTTCGATTTAAAGAGGTTCAACCCACCTAGGGCCTAATCCTCTACCACCCCAGTATATCCGGGATGGATTTCAAAAAAAAAGATTTTATTAATTACCAAAATTTATAATACAACACCTTGAGGATTACCACAACCCTCTTGCAACACCTTGAGGATTACCACAACCCTCTTACACCATCTTGAGGATTACCACAACCCTCTTACAATACCTTTGAAGATTACCACAACCTTCAAACACCTATCACATATATCACCCAAGTGTATTCTTACCACAAGAATACTCAAAATGATGTCTTGTGTTGAATGATGACCAAAAATCAAGATTACAACTCAATGATGAATGATACAATATGAGTACAAGTGTAATCAAGAATTGAAAGCCTAGACCTCAAATATGTGCAAGTGAAAGTGATTAGGCTAATACAACAAGATATATGAAAGTGTTTGCTTGTTTGCTCTTTGCTTGTGTAAAGTGTTGTATCTTGTTGCTTGAATGAAGCCTCTATTTATAGGAGAGGTCTTGGCTTTGATTTCCAGACATAGGCTCCTCCTTGGGGAGTGATTTGCTGCAAAAGAAACCATTTAAAATCATCAAAATAGCTGTTAGAAATCAATCCCACAAAATAGGGAAAAACTGTCTGAAAATGCAACGGATAGTTTGCTGATAAAACAGGGGTGCGACCGGTCGCGCAGAGATAAGATTGAAATTGAATTTCTGCGATTTTTACACAGGGGGACCGGTCGGAGGGGGGTGCGACCGGTCGCCCTAGACCATGACCGGTTGGGGGTATTTAAAATACGAAACAGAGAAGACAGGCTTCAAGAGGGCACTCCCAGGTACCGGTCGCCCAGGGGTCGACCGGTCGCCCTCCCTTATTTTTTCTACGTCCTTTTTCTGTTTCAAAACTCAACTCAGGTACGGGTTGCCCTATAGGGCGACCGGTCGAGCCTGAAACAAATGTGTTGTCCAATTTTTTATCGAAAATAAACTCCAAAAATACTCCGAAAAATAGTAAAAAACATTTTAAATCGATCGGAAGTATTTAGACAACATTTAGGGACATTGTTTTGGTTTAAAAACTCATTTGAACAAAATCATCAAAATCATGATAAAAACATTTATCTAACACACCATACCCAAAACACCAACCCTGTTTCAAACATTCCCCCTACAGAACGGCCTCCAACTACGATAACATGACCCCCCCGCCACCGAGGTCATCCCTCCACCATCACCACTGAATCCCCCAAACAATGCATCATCTAACTCTCATGTTATCCACTCTACCCCATCTTTAAAATCTCCTACATTTTAACCATCGCCCCCATCTCTCCCACCATGCACCCCCACTCCATCTTTCCTCCCCAACCTTATCTTAGCTATCATTCCCCACTCCATCTTTCCTCCCACATTGTTGTTCGAGTGGGCTCTCTTTACGCACCCTTTAAAAAAATCTATTTCCATCTCTCTTTAACATATTCTTATAGATGTTGATTTCTCATCTATCCTGGTGGAAATTATTCCCAAAAAACTGAAAATGAATCAAAGAAAATTCTAGCTTTGTGTCCGACTTCATTGTGATCGGAATATCATCAATGCCGACGATGATTCTCGTAAGTTCAAGAATAAATATATTGTGATCGGTTTCATGGGTATCTATGGTCAGGCTGATGTCTCACTCCACCGTCAATTTTGGCAATTTTTTCGATCCCTTCTCTCCGAGCCTAATACCCCATGGATCTATTTCGGAGATTTCAATAAAGTTCTTTTATAATCAGAATTTGAAGGTAGCGGACCTCGGGCCTCTTGATAGATTTATAACTTCCGAAAGCACCTTGATTTTTGCAATCTTCTTAATTTGGGATATAAAGGAGACCGATTTACTTGGAGTCGTCTCGCGATCCAACCTCACACCCAACGAGCTCGGCTTGATCGTAGTGTTTGCAATACTTCTTTTCGAATAATTTTCCCGCATTGCCGGTTGTGTACCATGACTCTTTTTCCTCCGATCATAAAATGCTCCTAATATCCGTCTCGACACACTCTTTTTACCATTTCTCTCCTTCTTCTCCTAAAAAACCTTTTCGATTTGAAACCATGTGGATTCAGTCCTCGGATTACGAAAAATTTATAAATGATTCTTGGTCAGACCACTCGAGGAATCTTACTGACAAAATTGAAAACTATGAACTCGGCCTCTTACATTGGAGCAAAATGGAATTTGGCCACCTCTCAAAAAAGACTAGTTTGCTTAAAAAATAAATTTCAAAGCTTCGGGCTGGTCCCAGCTCTCCAAGCATTAAGGATAAGTTGGGTGGTTTAAATGTTGAACTCGAGGTCTTACTCTCCTCAATGACCTTAAATGAAAACAACGAGCAAAACAACAACATTGGTTGCATGAAGGTGATCGAAACTCCAAATATTTCCATGCAATGGCGTCGGCCAGGAAATGAAAGAAGTGAATCAGATTTATTCTTTGAAAAATGATAATGGCATCTTACAATCGGATCCTACGACTATCGAGCAGATTATTGGTAAATATTTTTCGGATATTTTTTCATCCTCCTCTCCGTCATCTGTCGTGGTAGCTCAAGCTATTAGTCGAGTAAAGCGCAAAATCACTCCAGCGATGGCGGATGCCCTGAAACAACCGTATACAGAAAATGAGGTCATCGTGCTCTTAAACACATGCACCACTTTAAATCTCTGGGTCCGGATGGTATGAGCCCCATTTTCTCTCAAAAATTTTGGCACATTGTTAAAAAAGAAGTTACGGATTTTGTGCTAAATTTTCTGAACAATAATTCTTTCCAAACTTCATTTAATTTTACCCACATTGTTCTCATCCCGAAGATTAAAGACTCGGATTCCATTACTCAATTATGACCTATCAGTCTTTGTAACGTCACGTATAAAATTGCTTCTAAAATGCTGGCTCTTCGTCTCTGTACCATCCTCCCTTCTATTATCTCTGATTCTCAATCCGCTTTTGTCCTGGGTCGTTTAATCACTGATAATATCCTTATTGCTTATGAAACCCACCACTCTATGAAACTTCGTACTTCTGGTCAACTTGGTCATATGTCCATAAAACTCGACATGAGCAAAGCTTTTGATAGGTTGGAATGGTATTTTATTTTTCAAGTCTTAATTGCACTGGGTTTTCCTAAAATTTTCTATGATCTGATTTGGACGTGTATTTCCACACCTACTTTTTCGTTCTTGCTCAACGGTCACCAAGTAGGCTCCATCGAGCCAAACCGTGGCATAAGACAAGGCTACCCCCTCTCCTCCTACCTTTTTATCATTTGCTCCGAGGTGTTTTTCTCTTATTTTACAGGATCTCCAAGCGGCAGGGAAAATTCACGAGGTATCAATAAACAGGCTTGCTCCCTCCGTTTCACATTTATTTTTTTACAGATGATACCTTTCTATTTGGCCACGCCACAATTTACAAAGCACATAATCTATGATATTCCATTAATTTATACGAGATGGTGTCGTCGCCATCAAATTTTGAGAAATTTAGTATTTATTTTAGCCCAAACACCGAGCTTTCCATTCGATCTACTATCACCCAAATTCTCCGTATCCCTAAGTTCGAGTCACGTAAAATATCTCGGTCTTCCTTCGGTCATTGGATCCAGCAAGAAATAGATTTTCGAATCAATCCTCGACAGATGTTGGAAAAAATTGAATGGTTGAAAAGAAGAATCTCTATCCCAGGCCGGGAAAATTGTGCTCATTCAATCGTTTATCCAAGCTATCCCAACTTATGCAATGACTTGCTTCAAAATCTCGGACGGCGTTATTGACAAAATTCATGCCATGGCTGGAAATTTCTTGTGGGCCTCTTCATCTGCCAAATGCTCTATACATTGGAAATCTTGGCCGAAGTTTTGTCACAACAAGACGAAAGGTGGCTTGGGTTTCCGAAATATCATGGCTTTAAATCTTGCTTTATTATCCAAGCAAGTGTGGGGGACACTCACTTGCCCAACCTCCCTTCTTGCTCGAATACTAAAAGCAAAGTACTTTCCCTCTTCAAGCGTCCTTTCGTCTTCTCTTAGTAACAGACCATCGTGGTCTTGGCAGAGTATTCATGAGAGCATTATTTTTCTCAAATTGGGCTGCCGAAAAATAATCAAATCGGGATATTCTATTGACATTTGCAACGACCCCTAGCTTTCCCTTCATCTGGATTTTCACGTGCACAACAACATTCTTTATCCAGGAGCCCCATTTCGCCATGTTGCTGATCTTATTGACCATGACAGAGGTCTCTGGAAAGAGGACATCATCACAACTTTATTCTCTCGGGAGAAATGCAGCTGTATTCTCTCTATCCCTATCACTTCTTCTAGATCACATGACATTTGGGGTTGGCATTTTTCAAAATCGGCAAAATTCATGGTTGAATCGCCTTACTACGCAATTTTGAACAGAGCCTATGTATCCAAAATCTCATCTATTCCAAGCTTCTTCTTCGACTAGCTCAGATCTTATTTGGATGAAGCTTTGGAAATTACATATCCCGCTGTGATTGAAACTCTTCCTTTGGAAATGAGTACTTGGCTCTATCCCTACCATGGATTTTCTTCACCTTCATCACTTACACGATCAAACTCCCTGCTTCTTCTGTGGGTCTCTTGTGCCAACGGCATCCCACACTTTTATCACCTGTGCTTTCGCAGAAAAAATATGGAAATCACTTGGAATTTAGGACATCATCAACCATTTCACTCAACCATCCCTTTCTCTATGGTCAAAAGATATTATTTTGGAACTTCACCAAAATATTATTCATATCTTCGCGGTGACTTGTGATCTTATTTGGTTCTCCAGGAATAGGAAAAATTGAAGACGTCTCCCTAAACCCGTACGCTATCACTCAATGGGTGAACAACACTTTTTTGGACTTCAAATCTGCCCGCATTTGGCCTGAGAGACTGTGCCTAGACCTTAGAGCTGATTGTTTGAAGGAAAGTACTCCATCAGGTCCTTTTATTCACTTCGATGCGACTCTGTCTCCAACAAATGATTGGTATTGGCGTTGCAATTTGGGATACCTCGGGTAATTTTTCGCACGCTATCTCCAAGAAAATCCTACATTATAACAGAGGCGAACTTCGTTTGTTGAAGCACTTGCTTTCGGGAATCTCTTCTCCTTGCCCGTCAACTTAATCTCAACCTTGTGGAAATTTTTGGGGATGCCGCAACAATCATCATTGCTGCAAACAAGGAAGCTCTCTTTCCCAACTCTTGTGCCAACATTGCAGAATATATTCTTGCCCTTCACGTCAGTCCATTTATTGCCCGTATCTCCTGGTTTCGACGTCATAAGAATTTTTGCTCATTTTCTCGCTTTCTTTGCAAAGAATATGTCTATTGAATGTTTCGTTTGGGATCCATATCCCGACAATTCTTTATCAATCGTTGTTGGACGATTTCCACCACCTTTAATCCTATTTTCCACGTTTCCAAAAAAAAACATTCATGATCCAAAAATTGTCAACAAGAACAACAATGATTAATAGAGACGTAAAGCTTAATTTAAATTAAAGAATCAAAATTGGTGAGCCAAGATGGTCCATTACCACTGATATAGCACCAAGTAATTGTTCCTGCACGTTGAAATGAGATTATCAAAGCTTAATATAATCATGTTTATGCCTCATAGTTAAATACCAATTAAATCACCCACGGGATTTCTCTCTCTTGTAAAAACTACTGCGCTACCCCTAGTTTCTCTAGCTTTCTTTTTTTCCAATTTTCAGTTCTTATAAATTAGAAGACTTGTTATTATAATTTTCAAACCCTCCTTTTATGTTCTCGTAAAATATACACTACCTTTCACCATACATATTCATTTAGGTACAAATAAACCAGATGCACTTCGGGTCGCATCTCTTGACTCGAGCTTTAGTACTTCGTTCGGATGACCTGTAACAGAATAAACGGTAGGCTAGACGGGAGGGTTCCCATCTAAGACCCTTCGATGCTTAAGTCAGTACAGATCTTAAGGTCAAAGTAAACTAAGGAGCGAGGTGAATAGTAGAATAGTGAATACCTGAAAATGGTTGCAATCTGTAGTATTTATAGTTTTGGTTTGGCTAGGCAGTACAAGCTAGCTCCACGTGTCTTGATCTCCTGGGCCTAGACGTCACCATCAAGGAATATACGGTCAAGATCCTGGGTCAACCCGGATCACCACCTCGGGTCGGGTTTGGATCCTCTAGAGAAATACGGATTCTACAATAGAATAGGGTCCGACCTGAACTTACCTCGTGTAAGGTCACGAACCTCTTGTGATGATGTCGCATCAAGGTTGATCAAGGCCTAGATACCACATCGTCTGGGGTCGCAAGCCCATTCAAGGGATGTCGGGTCCACGAGGTGGCCTTCTTGAGAAATGGGCTTATCTTCTCGGTTCGCTCACGAGCTCGGGTTGGGACTAGCGAACCATTATGGTGTCTTTGGAATTTAAGTCATCCTTCGAGGGTAATGTGTCTTTTAACAATACTCATCACATATATACCCCAACTCGATTCATGCAAGCCTCAACATTCACCCACCGCCACATCACCACCACTCCACTTACATGGACGCCCGTGGAAATGCCACCAATATCCGACCACCGCCACCACTCTTCGTCGTGGCTTCCTCCCGGACCACCAAATCACCCATTCAATGCCACTAGAACGGTCCAAGTGTTTAAGTCACTCGATTCATGGGCCTCCAAACATGTGCTCCAACTCCTCAAGCCCGTGGAAAATGTCGGCCCAACGAGTTCCTCCCCTGGACTCGCCCATAAACGACTTCACGATGTGTTTTGTGGTGTTGGTGAGTGTTTTGTGGTGTTGGTGGGGGATATGATTAGGGAAATTACATGGAATACGCTGATTTTGATCCCCATACCACACAATACGCTCTTATTACTTTTGTACCTAAAAAAAAAATTTCTTTTAACGTTGATGCATATTTTTTGATTATTTTTATTTTTTTTGGTTTTTTTTGTTCCTGCATTGTTTTACATGCTATATAAGTTGTTTCGATATTGTTTAAATTTGTTTCTTTATCATTTCTATGTTGTTTCTTTGTTGTTTCGATGTTTCAAAACAACTTTAACCTATTTTTTATGTTGTTTTTTATTCATATATTATTTTGTACATTGTTTCTATTGTTTCGGTATTGTTCTATAATATTTTTAATGTTGTTCTAATAATATTTTTGTTGTTTTCATGTAGTGTTCAATGTATAAATACATTTTTTTACCTATTTTTAAGCTCTTTTTATTTATGTGGTGTTTTAAATATTTTTTACGTTGTTCCTGGGTTGTTTCCATATCCTTTTTAATGTTGTTCCGATGTTTCTTTGTTGTTTCCATGAAGTTTTTAATGTTTAAATATAAATTTTACCTATTTTTAACTTTTTTTGCTCATATGGTATTTCTATATTATTTATTGTTTGTTTCTATATTGTTTCTTGGTTGTTGAAACATGTTAGAAACAATGTTGAAACAACGCGTAAAAATGTCCGGGAATTTTTGGCTTTGGAGCGTATTGTTGTGTAAAAAAAGAGCGGGACCGTAAATTTAGGTAAAATTGTACGGGGAAACGTAAAAGGCTGACATTGACTTAAAAAATGTGGGTATTTATGTCAATTGCCCATATGATTACTAAGGACGCATTGCCAACTTACCAGATTATGATTAATACGCTTGAAAGGGTCCGTGATGAGACTGGGGCAAGCCCAAGCCCAAGCCCATGGGCTTATTGGACTCGGGCGTGGACCGCTGAGGAGAACAGGCATGGCAATCTGCTTTGGAGCTATCTTCATCTTTCGGGTCGGGTTGATATATTGATGATTGAGAGGACCGTGCAGTACTTGATTGGGGCCGAAATGGTACTGGTGTCACAACTTGAAGTATTTCTTTCTTTCATAATATAGTTAAACCTTTATAAATTAATAACCTTGAACTGCCAATATTTATTAATTTAGTGAGATATTAAATTAGCGAATTATTAATTTTGCTTATTGTCCCTAAGTCATGACCGACCAAAAGTATTATTTAAACGATGTTATAAATTAATCGAGTATATAATTATTGAGGTTATACTGTATATTAATGGATGATTACAAATAATACTTTTAATGGTTGGCTTAATTGCAGAAAAATTAAAATTAATTATATTTCAAAATTACAATTATCTTGGAACAAAACTACACCTAATGAACAAATACAAACCTTGAGGGTTATATATTTGTAATTCTGAATTAAGGATAACAGTAATTGGATTTTTGTAATTACACTAAATCCCAAGTGTATTTTTTAATGTAGTTATCCCATACAGTAATTGTGTAATAATTGTGTAATTGCATAGCTTGCATGCACACACATTTACCCAATCTTCTATTCCATCTTTGGTTTACCTAATATTCCAAATTAACAAAGTTATTTAAATCAATTATTTGCCTACAAATAAATGTTAAGATAATCAGAAAGTGAATGTAAAATTAATGTAAATCGTATTTTAGTGACAAAATGATTTTTATTGGTAATCTGGAAGTGCTTTTCTTTTTAAAGTTTGGAGGGATTTTTCAATTTTGGTATACTTGTTATTTCAAATATTATAATAATATCATCATTACATCAAATAAATAAAACGATATGTGTTTAAAAAACATTAATACAAATATTGGCAAATACCAATTGCAATAAGGATCCGGACAAAATTTGGTGGTATTTGTTTGACTCTCACATTATATTTCAAATTCTTTCACCTTTAGAAAAGGTTGCATTTGGATGGGGGATTTAGATTTGGAGAGAGAATTTAGGAAAGGATTTCAAATCCATAAGAATAAAATCAATTTAGGGCTAATTATTTCACTACTGAATCATATACATTTGGGGATTAATTAATTAAATATTGACAGGATCCCGGGACAGAAAACAAACCAAACACATTCTCAATTCTCACATGAAACCAATAAAGTTTGAAAATTTATTTCCCAACAATAGAAACTGGAAATTGGACTTGGAAGTTGGAAATACATCCATACAAGTCTCTGTCTCTGTGGATGCATTTTATAATTAACCCTAATTTCAAATGGATTGAGTCACCACTTGACAAAGATCTCAACAATGGCTATCACTCCATCCAGATTAACTATGCAGCAATTGGCAATCAAATAGGAAGCTGAAGAACAATATTAATACGAAATATACCTCAATACATAATACAAAATCCATATCTATATCTATACTAAAAAGTACAGAAGTCGAAATGTAAACTTCTCTTCCAACAATGAAGGAATTAACATTATTGCCTTTATTTGAGCACACAACTCAGTGGCAAGCTCTCAACTATCTAATATTTCGTCTATTCTTGCAAAAATTAGTTCTCCATGGATATCATGCAACGGAGACCCTCCCCTCCCAGCATGTACTCAAAAGCCTTGTTGATCTCTGAAAATGGAACCTGGTGGGTTATGAATTTCTCCAGCTCCAGCTCCTGAGACATACATACACACAAGAAACTATTATGAATGTTGGTGCTATTATACCACAATTTCTATACCAAAACACATGCATGTATGACAATTTGGATCTTCTGCTTCAATTTTGTGTGATTACATATAGATATAGAAGCTATTTCACCTTGTTCATATACTTTTCAACAACAGATGGGATATCACTCCTGGGCTTATAGTTGCCAAAAAAGGTTCCTTTGAGAGTCCTCTCATTCAGCACATTGACCGGATGAGTTTTGAATGCATCGTCTTTGTTCGGCACTCCAACAAGTACAGCAACGCCCCAGCCCTGTGACCGTCGGTGCACAAGAAAATGACCAATCGTACACATCTAGTCGAAGAAATGGGATTAGAGGAAAAAGAAAGAGAGTTATTACATCATGAACACATTCGAATGCAGATATCATCGCATTGATGTTTCCAGTGCATTCGACACTACGGTCCACTCCACCATCAGTCATCTCAGCTAACACCTGATAGACCACCATTTAGATCTTAGTTAATAATGTCCAAGAGAAAAAAAAAATATCAAACATCAACAAAATTAAGCTGTTCATTCATTAGAGAGATATTTTCATAAAGGACCAACCTCTTGAATAGGCTTGTCATGATCCTTTGGATTCACAAATTCAGTTATACCAAACTTCTTCGCTGTTGAGAATAAAAACACGTGATTAATGGACAGTCATTCCTACGCATCAATCACATAGCATGCTCGGATTATCAACGTTTTAAGAACCTTCATTGAAACGACTTGGATTTAAATCAATGCCTATGATCCTTGAAGCCCCAGCAATTCGAGCTCCTTCGCAGCCTGAGAAACAGTAAATTAACACTCAATATTTTGTTCCTAACTGCAAGACAAGCATATAAGCGCAAGGCTTCGACTATAAAGATCTACTCACAGCAAGGCCAACAGCCCCCAAACCGAAAATAGCAACTGTTGAACCCTTAGTTGGTTTAGCAACGTTCAGAGTCGCCCCAAGTCCTTCAAGCCACAAAACTCAACTCAATAAACAAAACATATATAGAAAAATAGGGTCAATTATAAAATAAAATAAAATAGACTTAAACCTCAGTCTCATTACAAATTTATTTTAGCTATATTTCAAAATTACAAATACCCTATTGATATTTTTTTTTCTCTTTTACAAATTACACCTTTAAGAGGGGTAATTCTTGTTAAGATATACAGGCCAAGGGTGTTTGTAGTACCTTAAGGGGTATTTGTAATTAAGCTAAATTTCATGGGTGTTTTTGTAATTTATCCTCAGAAAATATGATATCTCCATATTAATACATTACAAGTTCAAATACAAGAATCCAACCTGTGGATATTCCGCAGCTAAGAACACAAACTTTGTCCAGTGGAGCTGCTGGATTAATCTTGGCAACACAGCCAACATGGACAACAGTGTATTCGCTGAAGGTCGACGTTCCGAGAAAATGGTATATTGGCTTCCCGTTCTTGGAAAACCTTGTCTTGCCGTCTTCGATCATGACACCCCTGTCTGTGTTTATTCTGAGAAGGTCACACATGTTGCTTTCCGCTGATTTACAGTGGCGACACTCCTTACACTCGCCGGTGAACACAGGAAGAACATGGTCGCCTGGTTTGAGATCTGTGACACCTTCACCTACGCTCTCTACAATTCTATATGCAACAAACAAAATCATATAAGATTTTCCCCAAAAGAAAAAATATCTTGAGCATTAGCATGCCAAAAAATGAGATTTTTTTGTTAAATTGCCATCATAATAAACATGGACCGAATATAAAAATGCAGTATAACCTTACCCTCCAGCTTCATGGCCAAATATACGAGGAAACAGAGGTGTTTGTCCCTGCAATGCAAAAATCAATTATAATCTCAGGTTTCATTTGTATTGATGAGATGATTTGAGGGAAAATATTCAAATAACTTCATATAATATGGATTAATATAGATTTGAAATCCACGACAATGACTCAAAAAATATCATAAAGTAGAAGCTTAAGGATTTAAATCCACTGTTCACTGAGCCCATCAAAACAAGCTCAATGGATTTGAAATCCTTAGCCACAAATCCCAAATGAAACCAGGCATCATTTGGATAGAAGGATTTGGATTTGATGAGAAGGTATGAAAGAATGATTTCAAGCGACTCCATATAAAATAAGTTTGAAATCCACCACAATTACTAAAAACAAATAAGTTCAAAAAAAATTAAAAACAATTGAGTTTATCCAAACAAGATTAATGGATTTGTTGATTTGAAATCCTAAAATTCAAATCTATCACAATCCAAATAGATCATCAATGAGCTCAAACTAAATTTATTAGCTTTTATAGATCATTAGCATCAAATCCTTAAAAAAAGGGAGACATTTGTGTCCTTAGGATTTCATAATGAGAAAATGGTCATTTTTATCCTTTTTGAGATAGGAAAATACCTTTTTTACCCAATTTTCATAAAAACAATTTTTCTACCCACTTTTTCAATGAAAGGTCATAAATGCCCTTATCCTCTCCCTCTCTCTTTCTTGGTTTAAGAAAATAATTTTTCTTTCCTCTTTTCTTCTTCTTTCCAAAGATAACAACCTTCTTTTTTTTACCCTTTCATGTTTTCGATTTTCGAAGATTCAAGACATGATTGGAAATAAGTTTAAGTCACTTGAACCAAATTAATATATTTTTTGCTTCAAATATTTACGTATAATGCGGGAAATTCGCTTATTTTCGAAAAGAGAAAAAAAACTGGAATGTTCAACATGGTACGATCGTGACACCATAAACGTGAGCACGATCGTGCCACCATAAACGTGAGCACAATCGTGCCACCATAGTGTCACCATAAATGTGAGCATGATCGTGCAGCAATATAGGACAACACACTATGGGATGCGATCGTGCCACCATAAATATGAGTACGATCGTGTCACCATATGGGGCAGCACATTATGGGGCACGATGGGGCAGCACGATAGTTGCTATTTTAGTAAGGGTATTTTTGTCTTTGTGGGTAAAAAATATGTTTTTTATAAAAATGGGTAGAAATGTTATTTCACTATCCGAATAGGGTAAAAAAAAACCCACCCTTCATAAAATAATGTACCTTGGCTTCCCAGAAGTAAACATCAGTGTGGCAAAGGGAGGTGAAAAGAATCTTCAAACGAACTTCCATTTTCTGCGGTGGTGCCACCTCAACTTCTTCAATCACCAGAGGCTTTCCTGCTTCCCATGACACCGCCGCTACAAAAACATAAACATATATTCTCACAATTAATCAATTAATCCAGAGTTATTGATAACCCGTAGTTACTAAATTATGAGAAACTAAAAAAATAAGACATATCAATGCAACTCTTACAATTAACTCTCAGAATCCCAGCCCATAATTTACATTAATCTATTTTCCCTCTGTATTCTGGCCGAAATATTACCAAATATTTACTTGATCTATGATTTCAGGATTACATTATATAACACTGATATATATAACAAATCAACCGAAAATTCAAAGAAAAGAGAATTGAAGATAGCCAGTACAAAACGGGAACAGAAATTAAAATTTAAAAAAGAAAAATCCTCCAACGCATATCATTATATCATACTTTCTCAGTAAAACACAGATAGGCTCCCAAATCAGTAATGATTATGATAAGAAAAAAAAAATCACCTTTGCAGCGAATAACTTGACCTTGAGTGCTCGACATCTTTTGCGGTTTCTCTTTTCAGAGTGTGCAGAGTGTGTGTAAGATATATAAAATATATACTGATTATAATGTGCTTTGTTGCTGGGGATATATATAGGTGCAGCTATAGTTGAGTACGTGGAGAATGGAGCATATCCACCGCCAGAGAGGGGTTCAAAGTAGGGAGGAAAAAAACTCACATTTGGATACTAAGTATATTTACATACGTGTGTCATTTTCTTGATCCATAAATCATACTTTTCCCAACGGTTGGGTTGGTTTGTCCACGTGTTCTTTGCATTTACATAAATAAATTAATTGCATTATTTTTTTATTAAATTAACTATTCTGTTAAAAGTATAGAAAAAATATGAAGATTTCTATTTATTTATCACTCATTTTTAAATACGACGTATCTTTTCAAGGATAAGGTTTTAAATATCTCCGATTTCTTTAAAAAATTTAGCTCTAAATCCATCAATCTAAATGGAGTCTAAGAGTGTGTTTGGATTGAGTGAATTAAAATTCAATTTATCTGAAAAATGAATGGATTTGATTTGAAAATTCATCTCTTGTTTGGATGATGTGGATTTGTGTAATAATTTCAAATCCTTCGTTAAATTTTGATAAAAAAAATTTTAAAAACTTTAATCATTTTCTTAATTGATATATAATAAATAAAAATAAAATATATAATTTTATTTTTTATAAATAATTATAATTTTATATACTAATAAAAATATGAAATATATGAATATTATAATGTGTGAATATGTGTGTGTGTGCGCGTGTAAGAGAGTGGGTGTGAATGTGAGTGTGTGTGTGTGTGTGTGTGTGTTTGTGTATGTGTGTGTATGTGTGCAATGAAATGAGAGAGTTTGCAGAAAACAAAATGATGGATATTAGTAGATTGGGGAGTGAACATAATTGTTCTCTTTACCCTTTAGGATCTGGTTGTATGTGTATGTGTGCACCTGGCACAATGAAGCGGATGTGTTGTCGCCGGGCAAGTCGATAAAGAAAACAAAAAAAAAAAAAAAAAAAAAACAAAATGATGGATATTAAATGACTAGATTTTTGGAGAGATTTGAAATCTTTGAAAAATGAAGTAAAACTTAAAGAAAAATTTAAAATCCATTGATTTGGATTTATAAGTCAATCATTGTATGGATTAAGCTAAAGATTTCAAATCCTTCATCCAAATCCACTCTCGAATCCCCCAGTCTAGATGCAACCTAAATTTTTGGTGCTTGTTTGAGAGCACTTTTGATATGAACTTTTGAATCTAAAAGTCTATTTCAATGAAAAGTTCATGTTTGGTTATTAATTTAGAATGGACTTTTGGATAAATAATTTATCCAAAAGTTCATTCTAAAGAAATCATAGGAGATTTTTGGAAAAGTCGCTTCTCAAAAGAATCCATTTTATGAATGAATTTTTGCATAAATAATCCCAAACATGATAGACTCTGCATTTGTTGTTCTCAAAGTGGCTTGCTCACAAAGATGACTTGCATAATTATATGCCAAAAACACGAAGTTCTATTTTACCCGACAATTTACAGTATTTTGTGTTGCTTTTTGAACAAGAGATTGCATATATATTTATAGGTAGCGAAAACCCCAAAAAAAGAGGAATGTCGTCATCATTAAGACATATAGGAGAAATGATACTTATAAAAAAAAAAAAAAAATCGTGGTATGATACGTTAGCAGTTAAACAAGTAATTGGTAAAACATAATAAACCTTTTTTTTTGTGGCAAGCATTTTGTGGAATGATTCATCTAATGGTACTTATTATGATATATTTATTAAAAATCCAAATCCATTAAGGTTGTTTAATCAATAATCATACACCTCACAAACACAGTATTATTATGATAATTGGCCCATTGTTGAGTTGGCCCATTACTTAATGATGAAGCCCAAGTCCAGCAGCCCAATTGAGCCACCCAAGCCCGTGCCCACTTCTAGATAGTTCCTCGGGTCTCCTGCTCGGACTGCGGGATCCGAATTGAGAGTCCGTGGATCCTTCACATTTGATCTCAGACGTTCATTATGATTGGATTAATCTGAGTCGTTCGATTGCCCTATAAAAGGTCTGATACCCGAAACCCTAATTCATTCTGAAGGTTTTCTTTCTCTCTCATCTCTGATATCTCTCTTGCTGTGATCTGTGCTCTCGTTCCTTTCTCTCTCTAGAAATATCCAGATTCTCATTGGATCTTTGTGTTTTTCGTGGGCTGGGATACAGATCTGTGTGATACGAGTGTGTGTCCACCATTTCCTCGGTGTACAATCCTACTTCTGAGTGAGAATAGGGTTTGCTGGGTATCTGGGGTATTTTCTAGGGTTTTCTGAGTGAATATACTTTCGAGGGCTTGTTCGGCGGTTCTTTGTGTGGCAAGGCTGTTCTTGGGTGATTTGCCTTGGTTCTCTGGGTGATTCGTGGTGACTCTTGTGTAAGGATTCCAGTTCCTGAGCCGAATCTTTTAATATTCGGATCTTAGGGTTTTATCCCTTTTACAGTTGTTTTTATTCTTTTGTAACTTTCTGTTTCGTTGTAACTTTCAGTTTATCTCTTGTACTTTAATTTCTGCTAAGTGTCTAGAGTATAAACTTGTATAATAGGTTATTGAGTCTGTATTTGGTATTTGGTACTTCGTGTATCAATCTTTAGAGGCAGATAGATATCCAACAGTGGTATCAGAGCACCTATCTGCCTCGTGGTGGGTTGGTGCTTCTGGTTCTTGAGCTTCTTGGTGATCTGTTGGCTCCCTGGTGAATTCGGTTGTGGTGAGAACCCAGGACAGGCTCCTGGTTGTAAGATTCTCTATTCCCTTTCCTCTCATTTACTTTCGCTAGTACTTAGTTTAGGGAGACCCTAAGCATTAGCCTCTTGACCCTGTACCTAGAGTGCAGTGGAATCCTGAGGTACGAAGGGAATCTACCTAGATTTATTTTTCTGCTGTTTTTTGGGTTTCTTGGACTCTGTGTGGTCCTTTGTGCATTTCTTGCTTATCTTGATTTGTGCTGGACTCTGTGTGGTCCATTATTTGCCTCTTATTTTTTGTTGTCATTGGACTCTGTGTGGTCCACTTATCTGTTGCTTCTGTTGTTTTATTTGATAGCTGTGATACCTGGTTTGTGCTATATTCTTGTGATATCCTCTGTGGCTTTATCTGTGAATATGGTTGGTGCATCTGGTTATCATTTGGAACCCTTTAATGGGAAACGTGATTTTTCTATTTGGCAGCAAAAAATGAAGGGGATTTTAATTCAGCAGAAATGTTTTAAAGCTATTGATCAAAAGTACTCGATAAAGATATCTTTCTAAATAAAATCAACTTGATGAATTTGCTTACTCATCCATTATCCTTAACCTGCCTGATGTTGTTTTGAGAAAAGTTGGCAAGTTAACTTCTGTCAAGGCTCTCTGGGAAAAATTGCAAGAACTTTACACTGAAACTTCCCTACCCTCAAAACTCTTTCTATTGGAAAAGTTTTTTAGATTCAAACTTGATTTGACTAAGGATATGGATGAGAACTTGGATGTTTTTACAAAATTGATACAAGATATCAAACTTACTGGTGATAAAAACATTGATGATTATACCTCTATTGTGTTGCTAAATTCCATCCCTGATTCTTATGCTGATGTGAAATCTGCCATTAAGTATGGTAGAGACTCTATTACCCTTGATACTGTGATTAATGGCCTTAAGAGTAAGGAATTAGATCTGAAAATATCTAAGGGGAATAAACAGGGGTCAGGGAAGGTTATGCATGTCAGGGGTAGACCTCAGAATAGGAGGACTGGGAATAACTCTAACAATAAATCTGGCAGGAAGAGAAGTAAGAGCAGAGGTAGGTCTAATTCCAGACGACCTATGAATATAGGAAATGCTATAATTGTGGTGAGCATGGTCATTACATCAAGGAGTGTACAAAACCCAGGAATAACCAGAACAATAATCAAAACAACAACCAGAATAATAAAAACCAAACTAATGACTCTGTGAACTTGACTACTTCTAATGATCACATGGGTGATGTGTTTATGGTGCATGAAGTGCATGATTCTGTGAATGATGTGCCTTCAAATTCTTTCAGTGAAAATGATTGGCTTATTGATTTCCGCTTGCACATTTCACATGACACCATTCAAACACTTATTTGCCTCATATGCTTCTGTGCAAAATGGATCTTTCCATGGCTAATGATAAGAAATGTCAAGTGATTGGTGTTGGTACTTGTGTCTTGAAACTTGACTCTGGTTTTGTTTTTGACTCAATGATGTAAGGCATGTTCCCGATCATCTAACAATTTGATATCCTGTCTTATGCTTGAACATGAAGGGTATGAGGGAAGATGGGGTAAGGGTTTAATGAAAATCATGAAAGGTTCCCTTATTATTGCTAAAGCTGAAAAGAAAAGGAACTTGTATGTTTGTAATGTTGAGTCTGTCTCTTGCATGCCCAATTCTGTGAACAATGTGAACTCTATGACCAATGTGAACTCTGTGAATGATAAAACTGAACTTTGGCATAAAAGGTTGGGTCATATAAGTTCTAAAGGTCTTGAATTGTTGCATAAAGAAGGATGTTTTGGAAATGATAAACTTACTTGTGTCCCCTTCTGTGACTCATGCATTTATGGAAAACAACAAAGAGTCGCTTCCTACTTCATCTTATCCTAAACAATCTTCCCCGCACCGAAATTCTTGAATACTTACATGCCGATGTTTGGGGCCTGCTAGTGTTCCTACACATGGTGGGAACAGTATTTTCTATCCGTGATTGATGATTTTTCAAGAAAAGTGTTTGTATTTCTTATGAAAAACAAGTCTGATGTTTTTGAAAAACTTCAAAATTGGAAAATCTTGATAGAAAATTAGACTGGAAAGAAAATTAAGTATTTGAGAACTGATAATGGGTTGGAATTTTGCAACCAACTCATTGATCAACTTTGTGTTGATTCGAGGCATTGTAAGGCACAAATCGATGCTTACACCCCTCAAAGAAAATGGGGTTCTTTGAGAGGATGAACAGACTCTTTTGGAAAGGGTGAGAAGTATGTTAAGTACATCTGGACTTTCCAAAAAGTTCTGGGGTGAAGCTGTTCATACAGCTGCCTATGTGATTAATAGATCACCATCTGTACCTTTGAAAGGAAAATACCCTGAACAAGTTTGGTCTGGTAAACCTGTGGACTTTTCAAATTTAAAAATTTTTGGTTGTTCATCCTTTGTCTACCAAAAGGTTGACAAACTTGATCCAAGATCTTTAAAATGTGTTTTTTTGGGATACCCTTATGGGGTTAAATGGTACAGATTGTGGTCTAAATCTGAAAATGGTTTTAAAGTGCTGATTAGCAGGGATGTGGTTTTTAATGAAAATGAGTTTCCCTGCCTTGATGTTTCTAAAAATGTTTCTGAAACTCAAAACCCCACTACTCCTAATACGGTGGAGCTTTCTAATGTCCCTGCTATCTCTGTGAATGATAATTCTGATATGATTGATGATGAGCGTGATCGTGTGAATGCTAATGATGTGCACAATGATATTGAGAATGATAATGCTGATTTGAATGATAATGAGCATGATGAATTTCCCCTTGTTGACACTGACTTGAATCATGAGCATGCTGAAAATGATAACTTGAATGATTATGTGTTAACAAGAGATAGAACAAGAAGGAACATTAGAATCCCTAATAAGTTTGCTGATTTTCACTTAACTTCTTATGTGTTCTCTGTGTTTGAATCAATTGAAAATTCTGAGCCTAAAACCTATCTTGAAGCTGTGAATTCTGTGAATTCTGTGAAATGGCTGAGTGCTATGCAAGATGAAATGACTTCTTTGTATGTGAATAACACCTGGGAACTTGTCCAAAAACCTATTAATTGTTCCATTGTTGATTGTAAATGGTTGTTTAAAATCAAACAAGAAAATGAAGGTGTTAGATACAAAGTTAGATTAGTTGCAAAAGGTTTTACTCAGAAAGAAGGCATTGATTACACTGAGATTTTTGCACCTTTTGTGAAGTTTGTAACTGTGAGAATTATGCTAGCTTTAGTGGCTCAATTTGACTGGGAACTAAAGCAACTTGATGTTAAAACTGCTTTTTTACATGGTGATTTGGAAGAACAAATTTTTATGAAACAACCTGAAGGTTTTGAAGACAAATCCAAACCCAACCATGTGTGCTTATTGAAAAAGTCTTTGTATGGATTAAAGCAATCACCTAGACAGTGGAATAAAAAAATTGACAAGTGCATGCTTGATTTGAAATTCTGTAGAAGCCAATTTGATCATTGTCTGTATTTCAAACTTGATGCTAAGTCCCCTGTATTTTTGCTGATCTATGTTGATGATATGCTTTTGACTGGCCCATGCATTAAGACTATTGACAATGTTAAAAACTGCTTAAGTGCTAAATTTGACATGAAATTCTTAGGTGATGCTAAGAAAATACTTGGTATGAATATTGATAGAGATAGAAATAACTCAGTGATCTATCTTCATCAATCTTCATATGTTGAGAAAATTTTACAAAAATTCTCTATGAGTAATGCAAAATCTGTGAATGTCCCACTTGCTTCTCACTTTGTGCTAAGTAGGGATCAATCCCCTAAAACTGATCTTGAAATATCTTCTATGCAAAACATTCCATATGCTAATGCCATTGGATCTGTTATGTACTTAATAGTCAGTACTAGACCAGACATTGCCTATGTTGTTTCTTGCCTTAGTAGATTTATGTCTAATCCTGGTTTGGTGCATTGGAATGCTTTGAAGTGGTTATTGAGATATCTTAGACATTCAACTGATTATTGCCTTAAATTTTCTAAGTGTGAAAATGGTGTTGTTTTAAAAGGATTTGTGGATTCCAACTATGCAAATGATAAAGATAACAGAAAATCAACTACCTCTTATGTTTTCACTCTGTGTGGTTCTTGTATTAGTTGAAAATCCCGCTTACAACATATTGTGGCTCTGTCTACCACGAATCGAAATATGTGGTCATGAATCGAAGCTTTAAAAGAAGCCTTATGGCTAAAAGGACTTGTTTAAAATCGGGTTTCTAAAACAAAATGTTGTTGTGTTTTCGACTCCCAACTGGTATTGACTTTGTAAGAACCCGCAGCTTTTTCATGACAGAACAAAACATATTGATGTTAGATTTCATTTTATAAGGGATATTGTTTCTAAAGGTCTTATCTGTCTTGAAAAAGTGGCATCTGAATACAACTCTGCTGATATGGGTACTAAGTGTCTACCCTTATCAAAGTTCAAAACTTGTCTGAAAATTCTGAATTTTGACACTGGTGATTGATTACCCGGTTAGTTACCCTCTATGTTGGGTTTAACGATTCTTGTGTTTTCATGAATCCAAAACTGTTGAGTTAATGTTTGCTGTGTGCTTATATTAATTCAATGGGGGAACTTGACTTGTTGTGTGCTTGTTGAGATCTTCTTTTAAGTTACAGTTAGCTTTAGTGCTTCTGTAACATAAGTCCTTCTTGGCTTAAGTGCTAGGAAGGCAATCGACAATGATGATGACTGGAAATCCCTTTTTAAATTGTCTAATTGAATTACAATGAGCCAAAGGTGGAGATTGTTATAATAATTGGCCCATTGTTGAGTTGGCCCATTACTTAATGATGAAGCCCAAGTCCAGCAGCCCAATTGAGCCACCCAAGCCCGAGCCCACTTCTAGATAGTTCCTCGGGTCTCCTACTCGGACTGCGGGATCCGAATTGAGAGTCCGTGGATCCTTCACATTTGATCTCAGACGTTCATTATGATTGGATTAATCTGAGTCGTTCGATTGCCCTATAAAAGGTCCGAGATAATTCAAAACCCTAATTCATTTTGAAGGTTTTCTTTCTCTCTCATCTCTGATATCTCTCTTGCTGTGATCTGTGCTCTCGTTCCTTTCTCTCTCTAGAAATATCCAGATTCTCACTGGATCTTTGTGTTTTCCGTGGGCTGGGATACAGATATGTGTGATACGAGTGTGTGTCCACCATTTCCTCGGTGTACAATCCTACTTCTGAGTGAGAATAGGGTTTGCTGGGTATCTGGGGTATTTTCTAGGGTTTTCTGAGTGAATATACTTTCGATGGCTTGTTCGGCGGTTCTTTGTGTGGCAATGCTGTTCTTGGGTGATTTGCCTTGGTTCTCTGGGTGATTCGTAGTGACTCTTGTGTAGGAATTCCAGTCCCTGAGCCGAATCTTTTAATATTCGGATCTTAGGGTTTTATCCCTTTTACAGTTGTTTTTATTCTTTTGTAACTTTCAGTTTCGTTGTAACTTTCAGTTTATCTCTTGTACTTTAATTTCTACTAAGTGTCTAGAGTATAAACTTGTATAATAGGTTATTGAGTCTGTATTTGGTATTTGGTACTTCGTGTATCAATCTTTAGAACATCTTGGCCCAAAGAAGAGCCGGTAAAGCATTTTGGCCCACTATCATACGCCTAGATCGGGCAGCCTGAATAATATTGTTAATATATATATATATATATATATATATATATATGGATGGGATCTCGTAAGGCAGCGTGGATTGATCTCATTCATCCACACCTTTTATTCAATGGTCCAATTGCTATTAAAAATAACTGATTTATCAATTAATTAATAGGTGGAAATGGTATAATAGTAACAAGCAAAATGTCATAAATCACGCCCCTACAATCAAGGGATTGATTAATATCACGTTTCCATAATTGAAATTGTGCACCATTTTAATAGATGAAATATACATCATTTAATAACTGACTGTACACTATTTTATATCTAACAGTACATCATTGTATAACTAATATCTAACAGTGCATCATTGTATAACTAATATCTAACAGTGCATCATTGAAAAGGTGGACCATTGATCTCCCTGATAATATAGTACAACTCCACACTCCAGATGATGACACTTGGCACAACCACATTAGCCAGGAATATCTATAAATACCATACTACAGTAATTTGATGGTAACTATTCATTCTGTTACTTTTACTCCTTACTTTTATATTTACTGTCTTCGTACCCCCGTACCTCACGAACTCGATCTGACTTAGGTATCGGAGGGGGTCTCCTGTCAAACGGTCTAATGGATCTAAGTCCATTAGACGGATCCCAACCATCCGACCCGATCTGAAAAAGGAAACAGCTTCTACTCCAAATTTGCTCTCTCCTTGACCCGCTCCAACCAGTCTGTAACTTGTCTTCACATGGGTCATGAAGACTCTGTTTACTACATTAACAAGAACCCAAGACCACCTAGACATCAAAAAACCCACTTTCCACTAAATATGACTTGGAGACAGAAAAAGGGACGCAATGCGTCAATGGTAAAAACCTCTGGTTCAGACTATAAGCAACCATTTGTTCCAAAATATTTCACTAAGAGTATTATTACATAGAATTTCTTTGAACCTTTACTCCAAGAATTTAAAGAATATCCCGAGCCTACATCACCAATAGGGATCATGAATATTCTGGATGAATTTGAAAACATTGAAAATACAAATTATCATCTTCTTGGGATTTTGGTTTTTGGTCAGTTTTCTTTTATCTTGCTTTGAAATAAGTATAAACTGATTCAATTATACCATCTAAGTTGTTTGATGATTTGACTGAATCAAACTTTGAAGCATTCCAAGTGATTACTTATAATACTTTTCAGAAGTATATTCATGAGAAATACTAAAACTCTTCAGGGAACTACTAATACATTTCGGAGTAACTGCTAATACTTTTTAGAAAGACGACTAATACTTTTCATAAGAATTGTTAATACATTTCGGGGGAAAAATTTAATTATATTCAGGGAAACTACTAATACATTTCAGAAGAACTGCTAATACTTTTTAGAAGGACGACTAATACTTTTCAGAAGGACTATTAATATATTTCGGGAGAAAAATTTAATTATATTCAGGGAAACTACTAATACATTTCAGAAGAACTGATAATACTTTTTAAAAGGACAACTAATATATTTCGGGAGTATATTCAGTAGAAATACAAAAAAAAACTCTTTAGGGATTTACTAATATATTTCACAAGAACTACTAATACTTTTCAGAAGGACTGTTAATACATTTCGGGAGAAAAATTTTAATATATTAAGGTGAACTACTAATACATTTCAGAAGAACTGCTAATACTTTTTAGAAGGACGACTAATACTTTTTAGAATGACTCGCTAATACATTTCGGAGAAAGATTTAATTTATTTCAAGAACTACTAATACTTTTTCGAAAACTACTAATACTTTTTTGAGGGATTGCTAATACATTTCAGAGTATATTTAGGAGAAATACTAAAACACTCTTCGTGGAACTACTAATACATTTCGGAAGAATCGCTAATACTTTTTAGAAGGACGACTAATACATTTCGAAGGATCCGCTAATCGATACTCACCAAAACTACTAAAACACCACTGCTAATATTACGAAAATGCCACCGGATCCGCGGGTCAGATCCGTCTAACAGGTCAGGCCTGTTAGACGGTCTGACAAGAGTTTTTGTGATTAATTAATAGGTGGAAATGGCATAATAGTAACAAGCAAAATGTCATAAATCACGCCCCTACAATCAAGGGATTGATTAATATCACGTTTCCATAATTGAAATTGTGCACCATTTTAATAGATGAAATATACACCATTTAATAACTGACTGTACACTATTTTATATCTAACAGTGCATCATTGTATAACTAATATCTAACAGTGCATCATTGAAAAGGTGGACCATTGATCTCCCGATAATATAGTACAACTCCACCCTCCGGATGATGATGACTTGCACAACCTCATTAGCCAGGAATAACTATAAATACCATACTACAGTAATTTGATGGTAACTATTCATTCTGTTACTTTTACTCCTTACTTTTATATTTACTGTCTTCGTACCCCCGTACCTCACGAACTCGATCTGACTTAGGCATCGGAGGGTCTTAGTCGAGACCACCCCCGACTAGCTTGATGTGTGTTCATATATTTCAGGTCACTTAAGAACTCGAACCCGGTTACTCGAAAGTCCATGACCCGAAGGTAATTCACTGATCTAAATCAGTTGGCGTCGTCTGTGGAAATTTTCTTCTTTTTCTCTTCGTCTAAAAAGGAGGTACGGAAGTATGGAGACCCCAGGGAAGCATGTTCACAAGGGGGTGTTAGAGACCCCATGAATGATAAGGAAGTGTTACAGCTAGAGTTCTCCTCGTCTCAATCTATTCAGGATCCTCTGGATACGGGGAGGAAAGACCTGGACCAGATGATCTCAATGAGGAAGGAAGACTTTGAGAAGCTGGTCATGGAAAGAAGTCAGCAGCTCGCGAAGGAGAGAGACAGGGAGAAGGGATTGCTCAACCCCGATCCCATGACAGGTCTGGCTAAGGACAATGATGGTCATAAGCGCCTGGGTAAGAGGGGTATCCCAGGAGGTCCTGAGCAAGAGGACGAAGCAGAGAGTAGGACCCCTCCTCCAAGACCCAGATCCCCTGAGAAAGCAGGATTAGGAGTCGAAGGGTTGGGGGTGCCCATGACGCGAGTACCATTAGGTGATAACTTGCAGGAGCTTAGTGAGCAAATTGAGCTCGCCACTAAGAAGTTGGAGGAGATGAAGAGAAGGGGGGCAATTACGTCCGCTCTGCAAAAGAGAGGATCTCCTTTTTGTAAAAAGATCTTGATGGAGGTAGTGACCCCGAATAGTGTAAGGGGGCAAAGTGATACAAATTGAGAGTACAAGAGGGTAAAATAATATAATTGAAAGTACAAGAGGGTAAAGTGAGATTCAATGAGAGTATAAAGAGGTAAAGTGAGATTCACCCTAATATTTTTACTGATTCAAAACCTTATCCCTACATTTTAGCCATTAACGGCTAATTCATTAACCCACATTCCCATTATCTTGTTGGTTGTTAACATGAGTTAGTGGGTGTTTTAACTTCAAGTCTTCACTTATAAAGGACCAGATGGTTTTTTACTCTAAAATACAATACATGCGTACATCTTATATATTACTCAATCATGACTATATATCTATTTTGGTAAATAAAGCTTTTGCTTAATAATTTTTGATTTTTAGAATTTTCTCCCATTCTAAAATACACTGAGCGATTTTTAGTGTTTGCATATATAATTTATATATTTTGCTTCATTTAATCCTCTTTAAGTGAGATCTAAAATGGACACATTTAAATTCTTTCATTTTGGCAGTTTGAATTTTATAAATAAAAAAGTATTTTTACTACTTTTTCACCAAACACTCTCAACTTCTCATTCTCAACTAATTCCATTTTAAATTAACCATCAAACAACTATTATTAACTATTGAATAGATTTATAATAAATCACTTTTCTAAAAGCAAAAGTTTTTGCAAACACTCCCTATATATCTATTTTGGTAAATAAAGCTTTTGCTTAGCATCTCATTTTTGGCCATTCATTTGTGAATTTCTCTCCCATTCTACATATACAATATTTTGAGCCAAGACAATTTAACTTTTATAATATATAATATATATTTATATATACTAGATTTGTTCAAATTTCGATATCATCCTCTTTAGGTGAGGCATTAAATATGGACTAATCTTAATAGCTTCGCCATGAGTATGGACCATTTTATTTCATTTCTTCAAAGGCTGAGATTTAATTGAATTTTCAGCGTTTTTTATTTATTTTAATTCGAATAGGGATAGATTAGTCATTTGACATGTAATTGATTACTTAATTCACATTCCCCACATGTTTTTGTTTGACAACTTTAATATGTAGTACATATATGTTAAATATGCATAAATATATGTTAAATATGCGGTAGAATAATGAGCGTGATTCTCTCCTCTATAATAATGTTAAATATGCGCAAAGTAAATATATGTTAAATATATATATTGTTCTTCTACAAAAATTAATATCAACCGTACAACATTTATTCTTCTTCTATTGATTTGAGCATTGAGTATACAAGTGGTTTGGGGTCTTCTTCGTTGCACACAAGAGTACCACCTAGTTGTCGAATCTTGGGAGAGGGATGTGCTATCAACATACTACCAGTGCAGTGGGGGTGTTTCCTCTCTAAAGAGAGCGCTACGACGTGCTTCGACGCAGACTATCTTAAACTTGACTCCTATTTAATTTTTGGCTTGTTGTTATTTTATTGATGATTGTTCCTAAATTAGCAGAAATAATCCCTGATGTTTTGTGCTTAAATTTTCCAATACTAATTAGATCCAAAACACACATATATTCGTGCATATTGTGTAACTTTTTGACCACTTTATATCAACAAACCAATTAAAATAAAATTAATAATTATTAAGGAAGATAATAATTGGATTTAACTTCTAGTCGTTTCACAAAAAATAAAAAAATAAAAAAAAAGGAAGGAAAAAAATGTTCATCGAGTGATATTCATAGAATCCATAATTAACGATCATAACGACCCCAAATAATTTATCAGCTAAAGAGTTAGCTATGTACTAATACATAATTAAAAAGGCAAGTAGGGCAGCTAGTCAGATCTCAGACAATCAAGAAATGTTAATTATTCATTTTGGCAACTTGATAATTTTCCTTTTTTTCCTTCGTTTCCTTCATAAGCCCAGCAATATGTAGTACAGAAGTGTTACGGGCAAAGAAACCAACATTCCGAAAATGACCCTGCAAGAAGAGCAAAATGTGTTTTAATTAATTTTAATTATAAATTACCAAATTAATTGATTTTGAGGGCTACTGACTTACCCAGTGCTTAGTATGTCAGGATGTAATCCATATTCTCGTGCAAATACAAAAGGGACAATTCCCTGGGGAAGAGCTGCCTATAAAATTCAAAGAATAAGCCAAAAACTTAAATAAAATAATGATCAATCTATATAAGTCAAATTAGCAACATGGTCCAGCAAAATATTCTTTAATTTGGTTGGTGACTTGGTGTAATAAAAATTTAGAAAAAAAGAAGAAGAAGAAACTCTCATTTTCACCAAAATTTGGAAAATTAATTTCACAGAAAACGATTTTATTAAAAAGTCATACTTTATAACTTTTGTGTTTTTTTTTTAAGGATGTAACATTATTATTGCATGCATTTTGATAATTTATATGAATAATTCTATTTTAGGTTGTCAAAGTTCATCGTAAATCGTAAGTAATATTTCTCCATGTTGGTCATCATAGACGCCGCTAGAAGGACCGGGCGCGTCGCCCTCTCAACTTTAATTTTTTTCCTAATTAATATAAGTTGTTGTATTTAAATTTATGAAAATTATAGTCCCCCAACCCCCAAAAAAAAATACCTATTTATTTATCAGTTTCAAAAAAATAACACCAACCCCCCCCCCCACCTAGTCGCCGTTTTTGGCTCGTTGATTTTCATATTAATTATAGGGATAATTACAAAAACACCCCTAAGGTTTGGGCTAATTATAGAAAAACCTAGAGTTCTTTGAAAATTACAAAAAGAAAACCTTGAGATTTGATTTCGTCTTACATTTTTCCCGATGATTTTCAAAATCATTTCAAAAAACCCCTTTATAGTTACAAAAATATTACAGTTACCCCCTTAAATTTAAGGCAAAATGAAACTTGAGGAGGTTTTTTTTGTAATTAACCGTTAATTATATAATAAAATAGAAATGTAAAATTGAAAGATGGTGAAATGAAAGTACCTGGACAATGGCTGCATGAAGATGAACACCTCTGAGCCCTACGGCGACGGATGCAGCAGACATCACTATCGGACCAGCCACGAAACGAATTCCCATTGAAATTGTCGCCATTTTTGTTCCACAAGCAATCATTCGAGGCTGAAGTGCCATGAACAGCCCTGTCAAGTGTCAACATTTTTTTTTTTTTTCAGTTTTCATGTTTGTTAATTAATCCAATTGTGGCTTTCGAAGATACTAATTAATGATGTCATCATGACATGTAGAATGATATTTGGAATACAAGATGATACATAGTTGTAATAATTGAATTTGAAGAGCTAAATCATAGACAAAACATATATACCCAAGCTGAACATGGCCATCCCAAGCCCAGCATCAGAAATGATTTTGATTGAGTATTTCACCAAACTTGGCATCCCCACATTCCATCTGTTCATCAATCCATCATCAAATTTTGTTAACTTTATATATAAAATCACACCTAGCTAATTTGGGAAAAGAGTACCAAAATAGCGTTTTTGGTAAAATTGAAAAAAAAAAAAGAACTTACTTGAAAGAGATGAGAGACCATAATAGGCCTAAAACGCTGGAATAGGTATTTGGATTACGTGAAAGCTTCCTTCCAACCACGATCAGTATAAGTCTTAGCATCACCAATGCATGTGGCATTTCTTGATTAATTATTGTTGTGCCCTTCATTTCTGATCCATCTTCCACTTTAATTTTTGAGCAGTCCCTGAAGCTAAGATCTTTCTCTGCTAAATTATTAACCATTTTTTTTTTATCATTAGTCACATTAAACATTAAGGACTAATTACAAAAAAAAACTATCCTTGAGGTTTAATCTAATTACATAAAACCCCATTTATCTTTCAAAATCACAAATTATTCCCTCTTGAGGCATGACGTTGCAATTTTATAAGCTAAAAACAAATATATATCATGAGGATATTTGTAAGTTTAAAAGACAACTAGATTCTTTTATAATTAAGCTTAGGGGTAGTTTTTGTAACTAACCCAAGTATTAATTCATGCTTCCACAAATAATTAAGGATAACTCTTAATTTAACACATTAATTAGATAATTAACTTTTTTTTATTATCAATATGACATTAGAGTTAGAAAAAAATTGTCACCTTTTAATTTTTTGATGTTCTGGTAAATAGTAAAAACTAATGAAATCCTCCTGGCTAGGCGACACGTTATCAAGTATAAGGAGGATGTGGTAGAAAAAATTAAAGGCAACTATAGTGTGATTTAAAAAGCTAAAAAAAAAAAATTAATTGGAATTCGAAAAAGGTAGAGGCAAAATAAAATTAAATGAGATTGAAATTGAAGAAATAAAGCAAGCAACGTATAGAGTTGACAATGATGGGCAAACATACAGAGTGGGAAGAAATCAAACTGTCGAATTACATAAATTCAAAAGGCCAATCATTGAAATCCCATATATCAAATCCCAATTATAACACACGTGCTTTTTTGTAATAATGTATTCCATTAATAAAAGTTTGCCCTCAATATATAATGATATAATGTTTCTCTTAAATCTAAACACCAGGCACCAACTCCACACAAAAAGAAAAGAACAACAAAGACAAATATTTTTAAATAAATTTAAAAGGGAAAACTGAAAAAGCTTTTTTTTTTTCTTTTTCCATGCTAATTGAAAATTTTGAGAAAGCAATTAAGAAAAGTGTTTAAAATCCATAAGTACATAAAGTGCAGCAGGTCTTTTGTGAGACGATGTGAGACCGTTTCTCACAGTGATACTTTTAGAATAACGAGTGATATTTTTAGTGTAAAAAGTAATAGTCAAAAGAAATACACTAATTTATGTGTATTTAGACAAATATCACATTATACACTAAAAGTATCATTTTTTACACTAAAAGTATCACTTTTTACACCAAAAGTATCACCGTCTCATGGTCTCATGGACTTTCACCATCTCGCGTAAGTTTTTGTGACTTATGTATAAGGCCTCAACTTGTAGATTTAATTATTTTTGCAGAGAGGTGGAGCCAATTTCGGGTAACTTAAAACTTATTTTATTTGGCACAAAATGAGATATTAGTCTATATATGATGAAGGCGCTTTTGGGAAAAGAGAAAAGCAAAAAGTAACTTTATGAAAATCAATTACGGAGTAAAAACAATAAAAAAATTATAATTAGTGAAAACGAATGATGAGTTACAAATTGAAATAGCATAAAAAGCTCCACAATTATGATTTTGTGCTTAAAGAAAAGGATGCGTTTTGCTTGAGTTGCAAGCGAATTTAGTAGGTTCATTTAATTTATACGTTCTTCAGTTTCCATCCCATGATACTTTAATAAATAAAAAAATAAAAACATTAAATTTAATACACATTTTATGTGTTTAAATAATATGAAGAGGATAATCGCATACATAAAATCAATTATAGAGCTTAAAATCAATAATCTTAGTGTGGTTTCGATAAATTTGTTCCTAATGGCGGATTTAGGGTTGGGCCAACCTGAGCCCTAACCCAGCCCTTTTAAAAAAAAATAGATATAATTTGAAAAAAAAAATTGGATTTTTTTATTTGGCCTAATCAATTTTTATGTATTGGCATACCCTGTTAAAGTGCTATGGCTCCACCATTACATGTTAGCTGCTATTCCGTCTAAATTCTAAACACATATTTTTCCTTGTCAATTTCATTTGGACTGGGAAGAAAATATCTAAGGCGCATGATCAAATAATTGATGTGTTATATATGTTATTGATTTTAGTATTTCCATAATTAAGACAGTTAAACATTGGGGCATGAAGAGGTCACGTCAATTCTTGTCTGGTCACACTAAACAATGTTTGACAGAATATTGTCACAAAAATGTACATTGTGAACCCAACTGACAGCTACGCCTCTCTGCATGCATTGCCTCCTATACATCTCTTTCCCTGTTTCTTTCCTCATTTTCATTTTTCAATACTACATTTTAGGGTAACAAGTGCAAAATTGATCCTCGTGACAAAAATAGTTATGTTTGGATTTAAAAATATTATTTAATCTAATAAGAAAGCTTGAAATGAGTTTAAATTTTTTGCAATTTATTTGAAATTGGGTGAATATCTTCACATGAAGTGCAAGAATTGAAAATATTGAGGATTTGTTGTCAAAGAAAATATTGAGGATTTTTAATTTTTTGGTGAAAATTTGAAATTATTTATCTGAACTGCCCATATGATTTGACACAAGAATGTTGACGAAATTTAAATTAAAATGTCATTTGAGTTGTTATCCAGACAAGGTACATGAAAGTTTCAATTCGATCGCCTCCATTCTCTTTCTTCATGCGATTGCTAAATAATATGGAGAATTCCAAATAAATAACATGATCAGAAAAATCACAAATCCCTACACATTGTCAAGTCATGTGAGTTTTATGGGTCAATTAGAGATTACCAATTGGATATCACCCAACCCCATTATGATTTGACACATGTTCTATTTTGATTTTTTTTTCTTCGGAACATAACAGATGCACGTGTCATATATTTGGATACAAGATGAGATTTCATATTCCAATTTTTCATGTTTCACTTTTTATTTCATATATTGGATGAAAGACATATGGACAATTGTTACATCGTCTTGTATATGTGTCATCCATCCGACGCAATGGAATGCGGAGTAAAACATGGAAGTGGAATGGAAAATCTCAAGGACACATGTAAAATTAGAGGTGAATTGGGTGTTACCCAATTGAGTAGCATCAAACAAGCCAATTTTATGTGCCAACATCCGATAGATTTTAAAATTTTCGGTCAAATTTAAATTCAATTGGACTCTTCTTACTATAAATAGAACTAAATTTTATTTTTGAATTGGAGAACACCAATGTTATATTTTTGTCCAAATTTTAATATATTTACCTTAGTTGGAATGGATCCATGCAAAACAAAATGTAAGCAGGAAAATAACGCAACAATTTTACACACGTACGTACCGCCAACATCATCTCTGAACCCTTGTCCCTCCACCGGCGATTCCCACACCATTTTCACCACCGGAGACGGCTGCCGGAAAACCTTCCCCGTCGTCGGGCTTACGGCGGTCAAATCCAATTCGTTGAAATTGGATGCTCTGGGCGTAGGCTGCAGCGAATACGCATCCGACGAAGCGTAGCCCGAGAGGCGCGGGCTAACGGGTCGGTGCCCGAACCCGAATTCGTTCGGTGTGTTGATGGAGAATATTTCGGCGTTGGAGAGATTTGATGGTCTGGGAGTGAGCCCCATGGAAGACGATGGAGGCGCTGAAGACGTGGACCGTCGGATCCGGACGTGGATGCGGCCGTTGTCGTCGATTTCGGAGTCGGTGCATAGTGGGTCCCGGCCATCCAGGGAAATGACGTCATTGTCAATGTGGAATTTTGTTATGGCGGCGGCTGTTTGGCCGGGGAATCGGGTTTGGATGAGTATGGTGGCGGCTCGGTATTCAAAAAGGAAGAGCAATAGTGTGTACCTGCATATAATTACATCAACTCTTAACATTTCAATTTTTATATATTTTTTTTTGAAAAAATAATTTTAATGATTTTTACCATATAAGAAAAATGTGAAATACATATTAGAATTTGTGATGTAAGTTTGTTCCAATTATTTTCTAATATAAATCTTAGTGGGAATTACAAAATTTCCGAATTATATAACCAATTGCTATACATTTCTCCTTTTGTTATGTCTACCTGAATATCCAACATTCATTGTAACACATAAATTTTTTTCTTTATGGCCGTCAAAATAAACATTACAAGAATTACAGTCACCAACAGAAATGATTTTATTATTAAATTTTACAGTTATCTCTAGAATATCTACAGAATAAAAAATATTATTTTTTCTTCCTCAAATTATACTGATAGATCACTGACACGAATACTATAGGTAATTAATGCACCAACAATTTTAGATTTTGCAGTAAATATTTACCTACAATATTTTACCTACAACAATTTTAACGACACTTTACAGTTTTTTTTTTTTTGAGGGAACGACACTTTACAGTTAGCTTATACTTATCTACTGATTTTTTTGTAGGTAAGCTGATTTTTTCTTGTAGTATAATATGTAACATAAATTAAAAATATAATAATTCTTAAACATTTGCCCATTATTTTTTTTTCTTTAAAGAAATTATACCATAAAGTTGAAATTAATTTTTGAGTTAGCTGCGTTGTTTGATTCTTGCGTTTGGCAAATCTATTTTATTCAAATCTTGTCACATATTTTTCTGACATTAATAATTGATTGAAGCAAAATTGCTGCTATGATTTCTAAAGTTTTTAGGAATCCAAAGTGAAAAGTGAGAATATAAAAGACATGAGGGGACAGTGTGGTCAAAAGAAAAGGCATTGAAATGAACCATCCCATCTTATCTTTAGTTTTGGTGCAATACACGCACTTTACATATGGCTTTTAGGTTAAAAGTTAATTCACTTTAAGGGTACCCCATATGTTTTGACTTATGTTTCCTCACTTTTTCCACATTGCTTTCGACCCAAGCCTTATTTACAACCCAAGCCCCATATGTTTTAATAAATACTCCTTTCGTTCCAAACATATAGTGCACTATTCCTTTTTGTGATGTTCCAATATCATAAAAGTAATTTTATTTTGGCTAGATTTTAAGGAAATTTTTGTGAAGAGAGATTTATTATGGTGTATCGAATATGAGTGTGTTAGTAGAAAATTCGAAAACATACATATATGTTTGGTTTGTTTTGATAGAAATATTTTTGTTTGGTGGAAGGCAATTCATATTATATAAAACAACATGAATTGGTCTAATCGTTTAGTGATCAAGTGGTTAGCACCCTCAGGCTCAGACTAGAAGTCTGTGTTTGATTTTTATGACCTCTACTCCCAAGATATGTACTAAAAAAAAGATATATATAAATATCACAAATTTTAAATAAATATATATGTAACTAGGGATTAAAATCGAACCAAGCTACTTCTACTCATACTTGAGTCAGGATCAAAAAGGTTCATCTCGAACTTAGTTCGTTAATATAACGAATCAAACTTGAACACAATTAAAATATAAACTCGACTCGAGCTCAACCTGATTAATAAAAATTAAATATAATAATATGTGTAAAAATATCAAGCTACTCAAGCGCTCGATTCGTGTTCGGCTCGACAAAAATTTGTTCAGGCTCGATTCGATTAATAATCAAACAAGGCTCAAACATAATAATTGAAGCTCGATAAAAATTCAAACAAGCAACAATACTTATGTTCGGATTGACTCGATTCGTTTACACCCCTATATGTAACACGGACTAATTAAATACCAAATATTCTTGTCATTATTAGGAATTAAAGAAAAAAGATCATGACAGAACAAAAACTATTGTTGTCTAGCATTTATCATTAACACCAACATTGACATTATGTATAATTACTAATGAAATGCTAATAACATTTTGCAGTCATATTAAAAAACACGCAGAAACACATCCAACTGTGTGTACAAAATTGCAATAATGAACATACCAGATAATGCATTGAAGGACAACCAGCTGAACCATGAGGCTCTGTGTGAACTCCCCATACATAGCTCTGAGCAAAGGTATCCCCATAACCAAAGTATTGGGCAAAGTGGAAACTGAGAAAATAGTGATCAGCCACTCCAACTCTCCTCTAACAATGCACCAAATTGACAGCAAACTCAGCACAAATGCTTTTGACAGAGTGTCTGCCAATATGAATTTTGTGTCCATTTGGTAAGGATTGTTCTGAGAGATAAAATGGAAGGACAAAACCGGAACGGCGAAAGCCGCCACGAATCGGTTGATGCCGGAGCATTGGTCGGGGGAGAATATGTTGCACCATTTGACGGACACGTAGGCAACCAGCATTGCGAAGTAGAGGGGCACCATTGCGCACATTACTTTGTAGAAGTCGTCTGAACTGATCATGTTTTGGTGTGAGTGTGTGTGTGTGTTTTGGAGTTCTTGTGTGGGAAATTTGTAGTGAAAGATGAGAAAGTAGGTTTGGGTGGGCTATATATATATAGTTGTTTTCTTTGAGTGATTGTGGGGATTGTGGATTTTTCTTGTATTTTTTCATTATAAAGTATTTAATAATTATATATTTAGAAAAGATAGATAAAGAAGAATGTGGTTAAGACTCTAAAACCGGTCTGAGATTTGATTGACCTCATTCTCCTCTAATGGATGTGTAATAATAACTAAAAATAACAATGATGAAGAAACTACTTTCTTATAAATATACTTTTGTCATACATATATATAATGTAAATGTAAAATTAAATAGATGATCTGAATTGAATTGTAAAACTTAATTTGTAAAGAAAATTATAACAACATTTTCGCTCAAATATGAAAATTTGGAACATTCACAAGCGACCTCGACCTCACTTTTGACTGGCAATATAATTTTACGTATATAAGTCAGTTCATATTTTGTATTAGATGATATTTAAAACTAACATATATTGACATGATTTATGATCAACAAACTAACCTTAATCTCACTATGATGTCATAAATATGAATTATATTGCTTATCTTCTTTTTATTTAAATATTTTTATTTATTTCTAGATATAACATGTCTTGTTTAATAGGTTTAATAGTTTCTTTCCAAGTTTTTTAGGTCTTGCTCTGCCTCTTTTGATTTGTGTGTATAACATTAAAATTAAAAAAAAAAAAAAGAAAATACTAATTAACGCTAATTACTTTTCTTTTTGTTTTCAAATAACTAATTACTTTTCTATAAATGTAATGTAGCATTATTAAACTTGCAACAAAAATAGGAATATAGAAAAACAGAAAAAAGATATTTAAATGGAATTTGGCGCAGTGCTGGAAAATAAGCGGCAGCGTTTGACAGTTTTGTCTTATAGTTTTGTCTTATGTAAGGCGTAAGCGACAATGAGAAAGTGAAAAGGACAAGTGGGTTTGTAATGGGCCCATCAACATCTGCACGCATGCGCCGGCCCATCACCCTCTGTCCTGTCGCTCTACTCTTGTCATCGCCTTACTCGTCCAAATACTGCATCTCTTCTCATTCCTCTCAACTCCAGATGATTATGGGCCATTTGTTAGCGGGATCCATTGTTCTAGGGGTAGAGCTGTTGGCCCAATTTTCATTTATTCCAGTGTTTCTAGGCCTTCTGGTCCAATAGCGATCCAATTCTTCTTGGGTGTTGTTGTTGGGCCAATTTTCATTTGATCACAGTGATCCAATAGCTTGTAGGTCCATTGATATGACATATTGGAATTCTTTTATATTAATTATCATTTTTATTCCCTTAAAATGTTTTTTTATGTTTATTTTTGCAATTAACAGAATTTGCAAGCCTAAATTCTCTCATAGGTTAAGTTAATCCTGACAAAATTAAATTTTGGTGAGGCCCTAATTGATATAAGGGCTTCCAAAAATTGACGGGTAAGCCCACCAAAGTAGGGTGGAGCTCACTCGCCTTTAAAGATTGTGTTCGAAGCGTGGGTGTTGGCACGACCTGCCATCACTAGACGTTCATTAACAAGTCGCCTAAGCACCCCCGACAGGACAGGTTAGTGTAAAATTCAAGGCACAAGCGCTGTTATATAGTGCGCTTTATGTCCTCAATCTGTCGTTTCTCGGTGTGGGACGAACTTGACTTTTGAACAAATATTTTTTTCTCTTAGGTAAGGAACTTTATTAGTGGTCTCTAGATGTTGCTTGTACTATTTTGTCCATTAATTCAAGAGTCATTTATTGTTTTGCATCATCAAATTCTCTAATTAGTTAGGTTGTAGGTATATTCCCACCAAACAAGAAAGAGAAGGGATTTAAGGAGATGTATAAATAAACAAGAAGCTAGACAAACCCAAAATGTCCTCTTGGACAAGGAAGATTACTTGCAGGCAATTGAAATATCCCACATTTCAAAATCTCGTCCGGCTGCATTGATGAGAATATTTCAATTTGGACTTTGGAGGTAGGATTTGTGGAAATAATTTCAAATGATTTCATATAAAAGATGAATATCGCAGTGACTCAAATAATAACTAAAATAGGAGCTAAGGATTTCAAATTAATTGATTTATGAGATTAATCAAACAAGCTAGATGAATCTTGTAATACTTGTAGTCGTTGCCTTCAAATCCATCAATCCAAACAAAGCCTTAGGTTGCATGGTTGAGCTTAGGTTGCATTGAACGGATTTGGATTTGACGGGAGGATCTGGTGGAAGGATTTCAAATGACTTCGATTTGAAATTAGCTCAAAACAGGAGCCTAAGTATTTGAAACTCATTGTATCCTAAACAAACTCAATCCAATCATTATTGTGGTTTTGAAATCCTCAATATTCAAGTAATCAAGATCAAGCCTTAAAGCATTTGCTCGTCTTGGGTGATTTTTACTGAATGGGTACATATTTGTATAATTGGATTAGACATTTTCTTGACAAGGAATATCAGAAAAAAAATCTTTTAAATTGCGACCCCCTTACTGATATTAATTGTTAGCAAGTCGACAACTGAAATTAAGGAAATAGTAATACAGAGAAGACTTGTGATGTATTTAAAATCAGATATTTACTTGTGGCGCATGTAAACCCAGAAAACAAAAAGGGTGACAGAAAGGAAAAAAGATAAAGAAAATTCCAGTAGTAATAAGCTGGTAACACCACGTTCACAAAAATACACAGGCTGCCCCACCATCCATCCTCTCAATCTCCAACCTAACAGAACTTCACTTTTCTTCACAATTTTTTGAGCTCAATCGTCATAAAATTGAGAAAAAAGATTGAAATTTTTCATTTCTCTGTACCATATTTGGTGTAGAGATTAAATGGGCACAATAGTGCAAAGCATCTCTTGCCTTTCTTGGAAGAACTACCAGCCTCTAGTTTCATCTCAAAATGTGATTGCTCAAGAAAAAGGTCAATCAAGAATAAGAGCAGCTGAAAATTTATGTGCTACTGTAAAAACCGATAAATTTTCAGGGCTGATTAATAGGAGGGCAGCTATAGCATCTGGGGTTGCTTTAGTTTCATCTACAGTTTTTGGGTTTCCAAGAGAGGGATTGGCAGTAGTGAAACAAGGTCTTCTGGCAGGGAGAGTTCCTGGCCTCTCTGAACCAGATGAGCAAGGTTAGTCACTTAGTCCCCATGAATTTTTGCATAAACTTAGTATGGTTCTCTTTGACCTTGTTACAAGGTTACTCACTTAGTCTTGATGTGTTTTGAATAACCTACTTAGTAGTAGGGCTGTAATCGACCGAATCGAGTCGAACTTTTGAGGAGTTTGAGCATTCATTTATTGTTGAGTGAACTTGAGCTTGATTTATCAAATATATTGATGGTTTACTTAGCTTTTTCTGCTTAATCGAGTCCAAACGAGCTTCATAAATATCAATTACAAATGAAATTATTCTTCAATTTATTAAAAAAATAATTTTATATATTTTAAAAAGCATGCTATATCAAATAAATAATTTTATTTAAATGTTTCTATATTTATCATAAGTAAATGTATAGAAATTGACTTAAAGTCAAACTATTAATTTAAATTATACGAGCTAATTCATGAGCTTGCATACGAACTTGCTCATGAGCCATATATCTTTTAGCAGCTCATTTATTTTAACGAATTACATTAAAACGAACTCAAATGAACTTTTATTGAGTTGAGATCCGAATAGTTCTGGCTTGAGCTTGGTTCATTTGCATCCCTACTTAGTAGGGTTCTTTTTGAATTTGTCATTGAGGGGTTTTGTTTGTTTAATTTTTGGTAGAAAACAAATAGTGAAGTGTTTGGATGGAAGGATAGAGATTTTACATTTGGATTGAAGGATTTGGATTTGGATTTGGATTTGAGAGGACGATTTGGGAAAATAATTTCAAATGACTCATAAGATGGATTTCAAATCCATCACAATTAGGTCGGAGTTCAACAATTTGAAATTCATTGTATCATGAGATTATCAAACAAACTCAATGGATTTGTTATTATGGATTTAAAATCATAAGCTTCAAATACATCAATCTAAATGAAGCTTTAGATGCTTTATAATTTGGATACCAAGTGGGATGCTATCTTAACTAGACGAAAATGCTCAGACAGGTTGGAGAACATACCAAAGACCAGAAGATAAATCAGGCGGTCACGGTGTTGGCTGGAGTCCAATCATACCGTATGCTTTTTCCGTGCCTCAGGAATGGGACGAGGTAACCATCCGTGCTGCAATTATCATCTTATGCTAGAAAAGTGAATCTGCAAATTCATCTTTAAGAGACATTTGTGGTATTTTGCATAGCATCCTTTTATATCATCCTTAATCATTTTTATCTTGTGCAACAGGTTCCTGTGTCAATTGCTGACCTAGGAGGCACAGAGATTGATTTGAGATTTGCTAGCCCTAAACAAGGACGCCTTTTTGTGATTGTTGCTCCTGTTCTAAGATTTGCAGATAGTTAGTTTCCCTACGCGGAATGTTTCTCCTGTTTAGATTCAAACTCTGAGTTCTTGCTATAGACAAAAATAGTGTCCTAATCCTGTTTGCACTATAATTTCCAGATCTTGGTGATAATGCAACAATAGAACGAATTGGGACTCCTGAAAAAGTGATAAATGCATTTGGGCCAGAAGTAATCGGAGAGAATGTAGAAGGAAAGATTATAAGTTCTGAAGTAGCAGAGCACTCAGGAAGAACATATTACCAGTTTGAGTTAGAGCCGCCTCATGTTCTAATTACAGCAACAGCAGCAGGAAATCGACTCTACTTGTTCAACGTCACTGGAAATGGTAAAAGGACTCGCTACTGCACTTCAATCCTAAGAAGAGCCAATTCAACTTTTGTGAAAAACTTAATTAAGAAAGTATTTGGAGAATAAATTGTAAAGTGTTATATTTGTGTGTAAAAGTTGACATTTGAAAATATTAAAAAGCTGACAATCACTTTTTTAAGTGTTTGCAAACACTCCCTAAATAAGTTTTGTTTGATTTTCAGGTCTTCAATGGAAGAAGCATTACAAGGATCTCAAAAGGATTGCTAACTCTTTTCAGGTCCTCTGATACAAAAATCATAAGTCAATTATGACAGACGCAAGTCCTTAGAACCCAATATACAAGAAACTCAAATAAAAGTGCTTGAGAACAATTTTCAGCTTGTATTTAACATGTATTTCATCAAAATTTAGTGATGATGTATAGTACAACAGAGATCCTCCTCTTACATTTTCTGTACTCTTCTAAATGCTTCAAGTATCAATCTCTTCAATGGTTCATTTTATAGAAATTTCTGACTTTACTTTTTTCCTGCATAGCATGCTTTTCCAGATCTGCCTTAAAACATAAGTACACTGCATCCAGGTGTTTTTTCAGACCCTCTAGCTGAAAACACAACTCGCGCTCCTTCAGCCATCTCCCATCTTTCAGAAGCTGCATATATGTTCGATAGTAGCACATAATGTGCGTCATCATGTGAACCGTGTTGAGAATTCAACTTACCGATCAATTCCAGCACATTCTCTGCCATAATTGTATCAGAGTGAATTTGGCATGCCCCCTGCAAAGCCCCAAGGACTGTATCATTTGGCGCAATGGGCATCCCTTTTACTAAATTGAAAGCATCTTGCAGTTTACCTGCGTCCCAACATATCGACAAGACAGCCATAATGTTTTATGTTGGGTTTCAATCCATATTTCTCCATCTTAGAGAAAGCTTCTAAACCCACATCCACAAAACCTCCATGTGCACAAGCAGATAAAACAGATAGGAAAGTCACAGCATCGGTTTTACACCCGACTCCTCCATTTTGCCAAAGAATTCGATGGCCTCCTACTACTTTGGCCATGAATGGCAAATCCTGTAATCAAACTATTCCATGTTGCGAGTTTTTGACCAATATTTCTTCAAAGATCAATCTTGCATTTCCTAAATCCCCACATTTTGCATACATGTCAACTAACCCATTTAGAACAAATTCGTTCAACTCAATATTCTTCGTTCGAATAATCTCATGTATTTCTTTACCAATATCTAACATCCCCGATTGAGCACAAGCTGACAAAACACTTGTCAATGTAACCTCATCCGGCTCAAACCCTTCTCCTTGCATTCTTGTAAAAGAATCGAACACTTCCTCACACATCCCATTTTGTGCATAGCCAGATATCAAGGAATTCCAATTAACCAGATTCCTCAAACTCATCCCATCAAAAATCTCTCGTGCCTTCACGGCATCACCTTTCTTAAAATATCCCGTAATCATCACCGACCATACGAAAAAATTCCTCACTTTCATCCCCTCAAACACTTCCCTCGCAGCCTCCATATCCCCATTACTCACATACCCGTTAACCATCACAGTCCACGTCACCACATTCTTCAAATCCTCGGGAACACTCTCAAAAGCCCGCCTTGCCATCGCCATATCCCGTTTCTCGCGTACCCATCAATCATCTCATTCCAAGTCACCGAAGTCTTTCCAGGCATATTCTCAAATAAAACAGACGCAAGTCGCGTATCACCATTCCTCATGTACCCTCCTATCATCGCATTCCAAGAGACCACATTCCTCTCGGGCATATCATCAAACACCTTGCGTGAGCTTACTATGTCATGACATTTACCGTACATATCAACCAACGAAGTCCCCACCATCACATCACAGATTCCACTCCCGACTTCACTATTTCGAATGCAAAACCTTCCCGAAAACAAGCATGGAAAGCGACGCGCAGGCTTTGAGGACTAATGGAATTGCGCGATGACAATCCCTCCGTTGCCGCGATTGCGAGTGTATATCTGATGTGGAAATTACCACCATAGCCTCGCCTAGGTCGAGTTGACCATCTTGACCTCGCCTCGCGAAATTACCAAAGTACCCTCGGATCCGCGGCTTTTTTATATGGGTCCCGAGGCCGACCCGAATCCCGGGGTCGGGTCGGCCGCTCCCACACCGTCGATCGGGCGCCACGTGTACGGTGATCCGCCTCACCCGTGAACGATCTATAAATACGGCACGGAAATCAAGGTAAAAGGTAACTTGTCATTATTCTAAATTACCTCGCTCTTTAGCTTTCTAAGTACCTCAACTACGATTCGACTTAGGCATCGGAGGGCCTTAGCTGGGAGCCATCCCTACGGCTAGCCTAACGTGCGTTCTTTCAGTACCCTCGAACAAAGTACCTCACCTAGCTTTTTGGGGATCCTTGGCCGAGGTCGCCGTGGAACACACTTCACCTCGCTTTGTGGGTCCCTAGGTCGGTACATCCGATTTACCTTCCTAAATCGGTTGGCGCCGTCCAAATGGGAAAGAGGTCTAGCTAAAGATGGAGGAGACACCGGGAAGCTATTGGAAACACCTAAGCATGCGTCAAGACACCTCGGGGGTGGAGGACCCTCCCCAGGAAACATCACCAATTCGCCCGCTTCACTTCGGCGGGACCATCTTTCGTTCGGAGGAGGAGCGGATGATTCACATGAAGGCTAGTGACTTTGAGAAAATCTTTGGAAAAAATGTTGGAGGATAGGGAAAGAAAGGGCAAGAAGGCTATGGAGGCCCCTCCCAAGTCCCCCAGGGGAAGGGGGGAATGTGAAAAAACGAAACGAAGTGCTAGTTGATTGGGAAGAGGTGGCTAGTCAAGCTGTCAGGCCACCAGCGAGGAGACCAGAGGAGGTCGTGGGCGAACCAGTTAATAAGCCACGGGACATACACGAATCGAGTGAACAAATCGAGCATGTTACTCGACAACCGGATGATTTGAGGCGGAGGGGAGCTGTAACATCCGCCTTGCGAGAAAGAGGATCTCCATTTTCTCCCGAGATCCTAGCCGAGGTGGTCACGCCGAACTTCAAGCTTCCCGATCTCCCAAGATATGATGGGAATAGGGACCTCGGAACATCTCACGCTTTCGACCACGTGATGCAATTGTATGGACGATCGGATGCCATGAATGCAAGAATATTCATCACAACGCCGACCGGAAAGCGCGAGGAATGGTTCACGGGGTTACCTAGTGGAATCGTGGTTTCTTCGAACAAGCTCGAAAGTTCTTATACCATTCGCAAAAGCGAGCTCGAAGGTCACCTCGCATTTGTTCACTATAAAGCGGGTGAAAGAGTCGCTCAGGGGAATTCATAAATCGGTTCAATGATGAAGCGTTGGAGGTACAAGATATGCGAATCGACATGATGACTAATATCCTTATCCTTGGATTGCAAAAAGGACCATTAGCATCGGCTCGCTCGCGAACCGCCTGTCGATAAGGAGCGACTAATGGAAGTGACCCGAAAATACATACAAGAGGAGAGATGAATGCCCTTAAAGACCAGGAGTGGTCCCAAGTTGCTCAAGCTCCACGCGAGGAGGATCTTAGAGAGAGGCTTCGGTTTAGGGTCGAGAGAGGCTGGGCGAGGTCCGAGATCAAGATCGCCCCAGACAACGAGGCACAATAGATATACTCGTTGACGCACCCGAGTCACGCTCTAATGGCCATTGAGCGAACGACATGCTAAGGTGGCCAAAAGATGAAGACGACCTCGGGTCGAAGAAATATGGATAAATATTGTCGCTTCCACAAGGACCATGGCCACGACACCGAGGATCGCATTCAATTGCGAGATGAGATTGAAAGGCTCATTCAGCAGGTTACTTACAAAATTTTGTTTTGAAAGAAGAACGAGGGGAGGACCAACCGGGACCCTAGGCGAAGATCACCGCTCGCAAATCGCGAAGCCGGTCGAGAGGTCGCCATGAGGCGGACATAGGCAAGAACGCCCGAGGAACGCCTGTGCCACAGGCAAAATCACGAAGATAACCTACCTCGTAGGGAGTTATACATATGATAGCGGGAGGTCTAGTGGAGGTGATTCTCGAGTGCAAGAAGGAAACATGCGCGTAACCTCACTCATGATTCTAAGAGGAAACTAAAGGTCATGAGCGTCCAAAACTCTAGCCTATTACATTCGATGGTCGTGACCTCGTAGGGTCGAGGCAGTCAAACGACCCGATGGTTATCACTATGGATATCGCCAATTTATTTGTACAAAAAGTTTTGGTGGACAATGGGAGCTCGGCGGATATATTATTTATGCATGTGTTGAGGAAGATGGAACTAGATGTAACTGCCTTACGTTCGGTTGACACTCCGCTGATGGGGTTTGGAGGAAGCGAAGTGGTTCCCCTAGGAACCATTGATCTCCCCGTCTCGCTAGGCGGCGCCGTGCCGAAAGACAATCATGATCAAGTACCTGGTAGTAGACGCCCCATTTGCTTATAATGTGATTATGGGGCGACCCGGACTGAATCAATTTCAAGCTGTGGTGTCCACTTATCATTTGAAGATGAAGTTCCCTACATCGGGAGGGATAGGCGAACGAGGCGACGGAAGACGGCTAGAGAATGCTTTATAACGTTTCCTAAAAAGAAGAAGGAAGTGAGAGAAATGAGGACTATAAAGCAAATAACACGAAGAAGAGAGGTGGGCTAAGTAAAAAGAAAAGGAGAAGGTTAAAAAAGCTAGGACAATGGCGGAGTATAGGGTTGAGCCAACGGAGCAATACAAAGTAATTGAGCTCGAGCCGGGCGACCGGATAAGTTCACTAAGATAGGGTCGCAAATGGACTCGAAGCTAGAAGTGTTGATGATTCATTTCTTAGGAGAATGTGGACATTTTTGCTTGGAAACCATCGATTTCAAGGCATAGACCACTGGGTGATGGTTCACCGGCCCGAGCGTGGATCCGATTAGCGAGGCCAATGAAGCGAGAAAAAGCGAAGCTTTAGAAGCGAAAGAAACAAAATTATAGAAAACGGTGAACAAGTTATTGGAAGCGGGATATGTTGTGGAAATTCAGATTCACTGAGTGGCTATCAAATGTAGTTGTAGTGCCCAAAGCTAACAACAAATGGAGGATGTGCACCGACTTCACGGATCGAATAAGGCATGCCCGAGGATCCTTACCCCTACCTCGCATTGACTTTGTTGGTGGACTCCACGGCCGAGGATGTGCCTTGCTTAGCATGATGGATGCTTACCAAGGATATCACCAAATTTTTATGGCGGAGGAGGATAGGGATAAGACCTCGTTTGTGACGGAGAATGGAGTTTATTGTTACATGGTAATGCCGTTTGGGCTAAAGAACGCGGGAGCTACTTATCAGAGGTTAGTCAACCTCATGTTTAGAGAAAAATTGGCAAATCAATGGAAGTATATGTTGATGATATGTTGGTAAAAAGTGTGATGGAAGAGGATCACCTTGAGCATTTGAGGGAGGCTTTCAAAATAATGCGAGCCTATGGTATGAAGTTGAATCCTGCGAAGTGCACCTTCGGAGTGCGAGGTGGAAAATTTTTGGGTTTCATGGTGCATGAGAGGGGAATCAAGCGAACCCGGAGAAGATAAAAGCTATAATGGAAATGAGTTCACCTAGAACGGTCAATGAAGTGCAGCAGCTCACAGGGGAAAATTGCCTCGTTAAACAGGTTCATTTCGAGGTCAGCTGATCGCAACCTTCCTTTTTTCAACACATTGAGAAACATGAAAAATTTTCAATGGACGGAGGAATGTGAGAAGGCATTCGGAGATTTGAAAGGATACCTTATGTCTCCACCTTTCTTGTCCAAGCTTTAAAAGGAGGCTCTATTTTTACCTACCTAGCGATTTCGAAGCGAGCGTGAGTTCGGTGTTGGTGCGGGACGAAGAGGGAGTTCATCGCCCGATTTACTACGTGAGCAAGTTATTACTGAGGAGTCAAGAGAGGTACCTGAGAGACAGAAAAGGCTCTCTAGCACTTGTGTAAATATCGGCTAGAAATTGCGACCTTACTTCCAATCTCATCGGTTATTGTCCTCACAAATCAACCACCACTGAGACAAGTGTTAGAAAAACCTGAGTGTCAGTCGCTTTAGTAAAATGGTCCGTTGAATTGGGGAATTTGATATTAAATATCAAAGTAAAACGGCGTGAAGGCTCAAGTCTGGTGACTTAGTTAGCGAAGCAAGTGGGTCGGAAAATGAGGTTCAAAAGAGAAGTAACATGGCTCTTGCATGTGGATGGGTCGGCGGTGGCTGGAGGCGGAGTCGGGATATTATTGCAAAAGCCTGCTCGTTCGAGGTGGAAGTGGCACTTCACCTCGAATTCGAGGTGACAAACAACGAGCCGAGTCTGGCTCTCTGTTGGCGGGATTAAAAATGGCGCGAGAAGTGTAATGTGAAGAAGGCGATAGCTTACACGACTCTCAATTAGTGGCAATGCAAATTGAGGTTCGTTTGAAGCGGATCGATCCATGGCTAACTATTTGGAGAAAGCGAAGCGGTTGATGGGAAAGTTCGAATTTTTCAACTACAAAGAGATCCCAAGAAATGAAAATGAGCGGTGATGCTCTAGCTCGCCGCAAGTGCGGTAAGTGGGAGTAGTTCGAGGAAGGTGATCGTGTTGGTGGCGGCAGGGACACGCTAGCGAGCAAGGTCCCATCGGCGATATCGAGCGAGGCTTTGGTTTGTGCAATTGACGCCTTGTCGATTGGATGGAAGACTTGAAAAATTTCCTAGAAAAGGGAGCGTTACCGATGGACCCGATAAAAGCTAGAAGGGTCCAAGTTAGGCGTCTGGTTCATAATGATAGACAATGAGTTGTATAAAAGATCGGTAGGAGGACCGTTACTAAAGTGCCTCGGTCCGGAGAGAGGCGATGTATGTAATGAGGGAGATTCATGAGGGCAATCGTGGTAACCACTCGGGTGGTAAGGCACTCGCCCGAGAAGGTGATCCGGCAAGGATACTTTTGGCCAACTTTGGCAAAAGGATACAACGGAGTTTGTTAAAAAATGTGCGAAGTGTCGGTTTCATGCGAACTAACTCACCAACCAGCGACCAGTGAAACGATCCCCATTGCTTGTCCTTTTGATCAATGGGAATCGACATCTTGGGTCCCTTCCCGAGTGGCTAGAGCTCGAAGAAATTTATCATTGTGGCGGTGGAATACTTTTCTAAGTGGATTGAGGCCGAGCGTGGCAAGATATCGGAAACCGAAGTCATGAATTTCTTGTGGAAAAATATTGCATGTAGGTATGGGGCTCCCGAATCTTAATATCGGATAATGGCACTCAATTTCAAGGAAAGAAGGTTAGGGAGTGGTGTGACGAATATAAAGTGAAGCAAAATTTTACTGTTGTGGGAACCCTCAAGCAAATGGGCGGGCCGAGGTCGCAAATAGGATTATTCTACAACACCTAAAACGAGGAGGCTAGAGGAAGCGAAGTCGTATTGGGTGGACGAGTTACTGAGTCCTGTGGGCATATCGAGCGACCCCACGGACCTCGGCGGAGAAACACCTTTCGGCTGGTGTGTGCGGTCGGAGCGATCTTGCTTGGTAGAAATTGGTGAAACCTCGCCGAGGGTCGCTCGATGCGAGCAGGAAATAGTGAAGCTAGAGAGCTCGAGCTCGAACTCATCAAGAAAAGCGAGACAAAGCGTTTATTGATTCAAGCGACCAAGGAGGGATGAAAAATGCATACAACAAAAGGGTTCATGAGCGAAGCTTTCAAGTAGGGGATCTAGTACTCAAAAAGTGGAAGTGTCCAAACATGTGGGGAAGGCGGAGGCAAATTGGGAAGGACCTTTTAAAGTAATTGAAGTCTTTGAAGAGAGGAACATCTGAGACTAGAAAACATGCAAGAAAGGAGCTCCCAAGGCCTTGGAACATTCATAACTTAAGGAGGTTCTATACTTGATGTCGCATAACTAATCTACTTTATGTACTTAGCTTAATTTTGGAAGAATTGAAGGTTTATGTTAAAAACTATCATCAATGAAAGAAGATGGAATTTCACCGCAATGTTTACCTTTACGCACAAATTTGCTTAGTGTTTCAGGGTCGCATGCGAACCACTAAAGATAAGCCCCCTAAAAGGCTAGCGAGGCTCAAGACGATCCCACGAAGGATCTAGGCCATAAGCTCCTTTTTAGGCCGGTAAAGCCCACAATGGTCCCAACAAAGGGACTGGGCTCGCAAGATAAGCCCCCAAAAGGCTAGCGAGGCTCAAGACGATCCCACGTAGGATCTAGCCATAAGCTCCTTTTTAGGTCGGCAAAGCCCACAATGGTCCCAACAAAGGGACTGGGCTCGCAAGATAAGCCCCTAAAAGGCTAGCGGGCTCAAGACGATCCCACGTAGGATCTAGGCCATAAGCTCCCTTTTAAGTGGCAAAGCCCACAATGGTCCCAACAAAGGGACTGGGCTCAAGATAAGCCCCTAAAAGGCTAGCGAGGCTCAAGACGATCCCACGTGGGATCTAGGCCATAAGCTCCCTTTTAGGTGGCAAAGCCCACAATGGTCCCAACAAAGGGACCTGGGCTCGCAAGATAAACCCCCTAAAAGGCTAGCAGGCCTAAGACGATCCCACGAAGGATCTAGGCCATAAGCTCCCTTTTAGGCTGGCAAAGCCCACAATGGTCCCAACAAAGGGACCTGGCTCGCATGGTTAAGCCCCCAAAACGCTAGCGGTGCCCTGGCGACCCCCGCGAGGACCTAGGCCATGAGCGCCCTAGCGACCCCGCGAGGACCTAGGCCATGAGCGCCCTAGGCAACCCCACGAGGACTGAGGCCATAAGCGCCCTAGGCGACCCCATGAGGAACCTGGGCCATGAAAGCCCTAGGCGACCCCACGAGGGACCTAGGCCATAAGCGCCCTAGGCGACCCCACGAGGGACCTAGGCCATAAGCGCCCTAGGCGACCCCACGAGGGACCTAGGCCACTTTTCAAAAAAAAAGTGGATCGAAGTAAAGTCCATGCAATATATAAAAACGAAGTAGCATTTGAAGTACATTAAGAGGCGATGAGATCATGAATAAAAATACATCTAAGTTAAATACTTCATTTATTTACATAAAAAGCCCTAGGAGGCTAAAAGAGGTTTCACGAGATCGGTGAACTCATCGACCTCTTCCACTTCATCGACGACCTCTACATCACGCGAGCTACCCACCTCGCCTTCGCCTTCGGCGACGTGCCCGCTGGCTCGTCCTTCTCAAAGGGGTCAAGCTTGTCGGGTCGAAATCGGCCTTAAAAGTTTCCTTCTTAATTCCTGCTCGCGACCGCCGAAGCCATCAAAGAGGTACACCACGGCTCGCTCGGCAATGAGTTTCTCGCAAGACGATGACTGGAGAAAGGATTGAACCCCAAGAAGACGAGGACGAGGCTAGCGAGGCCTTATGCTCTTCGGATGAGAGATATTCTTCAAGGCCTTGTTTTCGACCTTTTTCAAAAGAATCGCCACCTCCTTGATGTGGTGCACCTCGCGAGTTTTGAGCTCGCTTTGAGACGGCAAGTGGGCTTTTAGGTCGGCTACTTCCTTGAGGAGTTCGGCTCGAGCCTCCTCGACGGCTTTTGCCTTATCCGCTTCGACATTCGGAGCCTCGCATGGACCTCGCTCGGTGATTAATGTACACCTCGTTAAGTGCTTCCAATCGGCACCCAAGCGCCATTTGGTGCAACAGGGCCAAAAGCTATTTAAAAAAAAAAAAAAAAAAAAAAAAAAAGGCGAAGTAAGTGGTGGCGAAGCGGATAGAAGCGAAGAAAAAAGTTGGATAATTTAAATACATTCACATACCGACATGACCTCGTGAGCGCCAACTCTTCGAGGCGGGTGAACTCCGTGGTCATCAAGGCAAATTGGTCGGTGGGGAGGGTAGTATAGTTATACGATTCGAAGAATCCTCCCGACCTTCGTCTCGAGGACCGAGCTCCGCGAGCTAATATTCCAGATTCGAATGGTGCGAGGCATGGCAAGCTCGCGAACACGAGGCCTAAGGTCGAGAGCCTTCGCGAGCCGCGAGCCGTTGAGCTTGAGATGGGACTCGCTCCGATTCAACCACATCATCATTTGATCAACGGTGGGGAGGTTGGCATCGTGAGGCTCGAGCTCGTCGTGAGCTAGCATCCCTGGGAAGCACCCATAGAATCAAAGGCGAGCTCCTAGCCTTGCGAATTTTTGCCCTTTTTGGAGCGTAACTTTCAACCACCTTTTTCTCTTGTCCTCCCTAGGCTTGCTTTGCCCGAGGCTTTGATGGTTTTCTTGAGGGGCACCTCGGGAATGGGGTCGAGGCTATTGTCACGGAGGGGCCGAAGCTGCGACCACGCCCAACGGTAAATCCGACGCAATGACCTCTTTCTGTCGAGCTCGCTTGCGAGCTAAGCAGGCTTCTTTGTTGTTGGCGAGGCCTTGTCAAGAACGGCAGACCGGACCGCCATATCGCATGAATAAAAGCGAAGCATCAATACAAAGTATGATAGGCGAACGAAAAAATTAAAAAGAAATATATTACCAAGGGTTAGAGTTTCATGGCGAGGAGCGGGGCTAAGGCCGACGAGGATAGAACATCTTCGGTAATGAGGTCGCAAGCCTCATACCAATGTTGAGTAAGCACACGTAAATGAAGTTGGTACCCCAAAAACAGGAGGCGGGCCTCGAAGGCGAGCGGCCCGGCCTTCCAATCCGAAGGTAGCTCCCGAGGATTTTCAATAGGGGCTCGAATGAATACGAACCTATCTTTCCAAGGCCACACCGAGGAAGGAACTCGATGCAAAAATTTCCTAAGTTAGTGCGAGGTGAAATGTAAAAGAATCCGGAGTTAGTAGTGGTAGTGGAAGAATGGATGGCGTATAGCTCGCGAGAAGTGAGAGAGTGAGGCGGCCTCGCCGAAATGTTTCATTAAAATGATGAAGCCTACAATGTGACGATAGGAATTTGGGACGAGCCGAGTGGGGCAAACATCGAGCCCTCTTAAAATGTCAACAACGGGCGAGCCAAAGGAAATCTAAGACCCGCCGAAGCTAGCGAGATGAAAGGCTACAAAATGAGGTGGAGGCTTGTCATCCCGGCTACTAGTAGTTGGAATGAGGATTTGGTATGAGGCGGGGATATGGAAGTTTTTCCTAATGATGCCTATGTCGTGAACGGAGACCCGGACCTAAGAAGAGCCCGGGGGCGACGTGTTCCAGGTCGTCCGGGGGGTGGCCTCGTGGGATACCCTGTCGGGAGAAGGGGGAATATGGGTCGCCCGCTTGTGGAAGTAGAAGAGCTCGAAGACGAGCCGAGTCGACGACCACGAGTTCGAGACGAACCAGAGTTCGACCGCGAGCTAGAGGGCCGCGTAGATGGAGGAGGGGTCGCCATAAATAATAAGAAAATTTAAAGTGGAGATAAAAAGAAAACCTACCTCTAAGTCGGCGAAGTCGAGAGCACGAGGTCAAGATCTGGTCGTCGCGAACGGAGCAAATGGCCGGTGATCTTGGGTAGGAAATGTGAAAAGTGAAGGTTTGAAAAACCATCCTATATATAGAGAGAGAAAGGAAAATCGACGGTCTCGATCAAGAGATTATTTAAATTCAACGGTAGGGATGAAAGGATCTTTTCGAATTCCAGGATTAAATTTGTATGTCGCTCAATTCGAGGGAGTCTGATTGAGTCACTTTTAGCAATAAATTACTAAAGTAATGGGGGAGTAAATGATGTGGAAATTACCACCATAGCCTCGCCAGTCGAGTTGACCATCTTGACCTCGCCTCGCGAAATTACCAAAGTACCCTCGGGATCCGCGGCTTTTTATATGGGTCCCGACTGACCCGAATCCCGGTCGGGTCGCCACAACCACACACCGTCGATCGGGCGCCACGTGTGCGGTGATCCGCCTCACCCTGAATGATCTATAAATACGGCACGGAAATCAAGGTAAAAGGTAACTTGTCATTATTCTAAATTACCTCGCTCTTTAGCTTTCTAAGTACCTCAACTACCCGATTCGACTTAGGCATCGGAGGGCCTTAGGCCGGAGCCATCCCTAGCCTAACGTGCGTTACTGTTTGAGCCTCGAACAAAGTACCTCACCTAGCTTTTTGGGGATCCTTGGCCAGTCGCTCGTGGAACACACTTCACCTCGCTTTGTGGGTCCCTAGGTCGTACATCCGATTTACCTTCCTAAATCAATATCAAAATCGCTGCTTTGGGTTTCTTCTGAGAGATGAAGTTCCTTATGGAGTAAGACCAGCTTGATGCTGGGTTTTCGGTGCTCTTTGAGTTGTTTCTTTGAGTTTTATGGTTTTGGTTTTCGTACTGCGTTCCAAGTGTTTGAGATTTGGTCAGGTTTTGTGCAAAGGTTGTGGCTTTCATATCAGCGTTTTAATCTGTTTCGGCGGTTGGGAATGATGTTAGTTGATGGATCATACAGAGAATGTGGGCCGGGTAATATGAATATGGATACAAATATTAAATATAGGCACCGATTGTTATACCAAGATGTTTATAATCTTATACAGTAAAAAAGTGGAAATAGATTTATACATCTAATTTTGTACTCCATATCTATCTATATCTATATCTATACAAAAATATACATTTGACATGGTAAAATTTAGGAGCAACTAAGTAATTGGATATTTATTTGGCTTATATTTGTTCAATTACAAGATAAATGATCTTTTATATTCTAAACATCAAAAATATTATTTTTTCATCTATAACTCTTAAAATATTCTTAATATTGAAATAATATTAGTTTCATATTAAACTACATTTCAAGAGCTTTCTAACCATGTCATAAGTATATATAAGGATTTCACATGGAAATTATCAACCTTATAAAGTTCAGCACTACGTAGAATTAAGAATTTATGTTTTCTTATAGTTTTGTTATTTATTTATACTTTTCTAAAATGTTCATTTATACCCATTTTTTTCTTTCAAAAAACCAAAAATATATTTTGTTAATCATAACACTAAGAATTTTTTAAATTTCTTATAAAATTATTTTCAAATTAAATTTGGTTTCAATAAATCGTCAACTATAAGAAATATACAAATTTTCTTATAGAAGAGAATTTTAATTGTTTAAAGTTTAGTATGATGAAAATTTGTATATTTATTATATTCTTTTGAATTTTTTCAATGATTAAATATGTATATTATAATTTTGTAAGAAAGATATCAAAATACGATAGACATGATAAGAAAGAATAAAATAAAAAATATTTTAATGGTTTTGATAATAAATAAAAAGTAGAGAAAATACATAATTCCTCCATGGTCGGAAAACTCCCTCAATTAGTAATATGTAATTTTGAAAATTAAATTTATTTAAGGTTGTTAAATAAATAATATTGAAAACAAGAGAGTTTTTTATTTTATTTTTATTTAAATCCCAAGCATATTTTGCTTTAATTAGCCATATCAGTAAAAAAAAATATTACAAAATAAAAGAAATGAGATTAACATGAAAAAAAAAGAGAATAAGAACCAAAACAAGTTTGTCGCTACAAAAAAAAATACCTTTTAAATTCTAACTATATGTGTTAATATGACTTTTATTTAATTTTTTATATCTTACATTATAAGTTTTAGTTTCTAATTTATTGTTTTTTTGAATATGTTATGATTTCAATCTTTTAATTGTTTTATATCCTATAAAATAAAAGAACAAGTGCAAAAACATATTAAAAATTGTGTATAAATATATTTGTATAAAAATATAATAAAACCTTAATAAAAAATCCATATGTATTAAATTGACATTTATGATAAAACCTGAATGTCATTTGAAAATTACACTCTTAAAAAGTTATAAGTTTAAAATTTCAGTATGATATATATTTATAATAAAAACATGTACCAAAATAATTAAATTTAATGAAATGATGTGAAAGAGTGAAATATAAACTAAAATTGGATTAAGTCTAAAAGATCATATATGATACGCAACGAAAAAAATAAACTCATTTGACATATACAAAGTTAACATTTTGTTGAGAAATTAATATATTACTTAAATTGTATTTTAATTCAAATACTAATATAACATTCATAACAAACTAAGTAAATTAAATAATTACAACAAACTAAAGTAAAAACTAAGAATAAAATATATTTTAAAAAGAAATGGTTATATTTGACATTAATGAGTTGAGACTGGCCAAAATAATTTTAAGGGTTAATTTCTTATATATAGATAGTTCAGGATTAAATCAAATGAAACGTATTATAAAAATTTGAAATAATAAAAATAAAAAAAAATATGTGTGTCATAACTCGAAATTCTAAAAAAAATTAAATGACTTTCATAATATGTATAATTTGATATTTTGGGTAAAATATCAGTTCATTATAAAAGTACACCTTTATGACTTATAAAGATTCAAGAACAAAAATAATTATTATAAAATTCTGTATTGTACTATTCTTTTTTTTTTACTAAATGAAATATCATGAAACAATTGAAACTAGAATCAGAAATGGAAAGTCACTATATGTATGTGAAATTGTATTAAAATAAATAAATGAAATAAACTTATTTAATATGAAATAATTTGATATCTATGTCAAAGTTTAATATATCTTAAATTACATGTCAATTCAGGTGCCAATATAATATTTAAAATACTATTTGTGTGTCAAATTTAATGTGTTAAACCACACAAAAATAAATTAAAGTGAAGTGACCATGATTAATGCTAAGTAATATGAATTCTCCTGGGCATAAGGAGGCATAAGAGAATAGTTAAGGGATTTTTTTACAACTTTTGGCAACTTTATTTCTTATTTGATCAAAAATTCAATAAAAACTTCAAATAATAATTAAAGTATTATATACCTTTTTGCAATAAAGGCAACTAAAAATGGATTGATAATTATATTTTATAATAAATAATATGATTTTGTAAACGATATTAAAAGAAATCAATTTTAAATGTACATTCTCTTCAAACAAAATATAGATTAGTTTAATAGTATACTAAGAATAATTGTTATTTTCTTGACTATATGTCTTACAAAATTCACTAACTATGTAAAATTTAATATTAACCAATTCAATTACAAATACAAACTCTAATAGCATAACGTATCTTTCTAAAATTTTATGAAATTTTAAAAAACTAAATTAGTATTTAGTTTATTATACAACTTTTAAAACCTTAAGTGTTTGCAATAATTTTTCAAACATAAAAATTAATTAGTATTATATTTAATTATTAAAGACTGACACATGAAAATTGTTAGCTTATTTTTCTTTCATAAAATTATCTTTGGTTTTATTATTTATTAAGTGAAGTTATTCTGTGTGCAATTGAATAGAGTTTTTAAACTCATATTTCGACTTATCATTTTCATAGTTTATTTAATACCTGACTCTCGATGAAAATAACGGATTAACTTATATATTAGGTTTATTATATCTACGATAGTGAAAACATGAAGACTGCAAACTTTAAGTTTAAGTGTTATGATAAAATATTGACTTTGTTACTAGAATTAAAATAATATATGGAACAAATTTTTTTACATATATATTATATTGTAATTTTGTTTTTTAATTTCTTTAATCAAAGAACTGAGAGAGAATAAAAGAAGTAAGCACAAGAAGTATACGAATTTGATCAACCTTTATTTATTTTTTTGAATTGATTGACATAACAAATAAAATGATGACACTATGCTGGATTTTTGGTATAAAAGTTAATTAATTACTTGTTTTAATTAATTCGATAATTTGTGATTGATTAATTATTAGCTTATGAATTATAAGCTAAATTGCTTGTCTTATTATGTGAAATGCATTAAATGCTAAAAGAATTCAAAGACTAGTTAAGAAGAAAATACTTTTATAGCTTCATAAAAATGAAATAAAACATTGATGAATGTCATTGTAAGCTAATATAGAACTTATATTGTCGTTAAACTAATTTTAATTTTTTTTGTTGGATTGAATTTTTGAAAATAATTATTCAACAATTTATATCAATCTATAATTAAAGTAAAGAAAAACATATTAAATACTTTGTAATATTTAAATTTAATTACTATTTATTTATTTATAAATTAATTTTTAATATTTAATTATTAATTAATAAAATTATTAAATAATATAATTATTTAAGTAAAGTCATGTGGATCACGTGCGACGCACGTGTTTTTTACTAGTATTAATTGTTTGATACATGTTTTTATCTTAATTTTGATGATTTTATTTTATCACCAAAACAATGTTTTTAAAGGTTGTCCAAATACTCCTAAATGTTTTAAAATGGTTTAATATTTTCCGGAGTATTTCCTCAAGTTTATTTTTGTTAATAATGGACAACACTTTTAATGATTTTATGTCAATGGATTTTTACTCCTAAAACAAGATTTCTAAATGTTGTCTAAATACTCCCGATTGGTTTAAAACGTTTTTACTAAATTTTCGAGAGTATTTCTTGAGTTTTATTTTTGACAAAAATTGGACAACATTTCTGCTCTCGTGGTCGCAACTTCGCCTATAGGGCAACCCGTACTAAAAAGATGTTTTTAGAAACAGAAAATGAGATTTTAAGCAAAAACAAGCGGTCGGCCGTGGCCGCCAAATCGGCCGACCAACACTGCATGTTTGGTTTTGAAACAGAACAAAATCTCTTCATTTTTTGATTAGGGGGGACCGGTTGAGACAGGGTCGACCGGTGAAACCTCGTCGACCGGCCGCCTTGTTGTAATTTTCAAAGTGTTCTTATTTCTCTTATTTAAATGCGGCCGTGCCTGTATATTGAAAAGAAAATATGACCGTTTGACATTTGGACACATTTCCTTAAATTGTGGGATTGATTTCTAACACTATATTCTTGATTTTAATTGTATTTTTCTGTAGATTTTCAATCCCCAAGAGGAGCCTATGCTTGATCAATCATCTCCTATAAATAGAGGAAGTTTTGGAGCAACCAAGACAACAATTGAGATACAACACAACAAGATATACTTCAAGCAATACTTGGTCTTTCATTGTTATTATTCTTGTTGTAAATTTGCCTAGCTTATCACTTTCACATCCTTGAGGTCTAGGCTATTCTTGATTACACCTTGCACTCAAATTGTAATATTCATTATTGAGTTGTAATCTTGATTTTTGGTTATCATTCAAACACAAGATATCCTTGTGAGTGTTCTTGTGGTAAGAACACACTTGGATGATCTAGGTGATAGGTGAAGAAGATTGTGGTGATCTTCTTATTGAGGTGTTGAAGAATTTGGTATTCTTCAAGGTTGAAGATTGTGGTAATCTTCACAAGGTGCCGTTGAAGGAAGATTGTGGTAATCTTCAAAGGGAGATTGTGGTAATCTCCAAAGGTGGTGTTGAAGAAGAGTGTGGTGCTCTTCAAGGTGTTGTAAGTTGAATTTGTATTAATTTTGGTAATTAATAAAATTATTTTCTTTTCAAATCCATCCCTGATATCTTGGGGTGGTAGAGATTAGGCCCAGGTGGGTTGTGTAAGTCCAAGCGGCTACGATAATCTAGAGGGGGTGAATAGATTATCTCCATCTTTTCGATTTCGCCTCTTTTTTCGAACCGAATGCTCAAACAAAATAATGAAGGTGCGGAATGTAAACAACACACGTCGATTTAAAGAGGTTCAACCCACCTGGGGCTAATCCTCTACCACCCCAAGATATCCTGGATGGATTTCAAAGAAAAAGAATTTTATTAATTACCAAAATTAATACAAATTCAACTTACAACACCTTGAAGAGCACCACACTCTTCTTCAACAACACCTTCAAGATTATCACAATCTTTTTTGAAGATCACCACAATCCTCAACGGCACCTTGCGAAGATCACCACAATCTTCCGACTTGAAGATCACCGAACTCTCCAACACCACCTTTGGAGATTACCACAATCTCCCTTTGAAGATTACCACAATCTTCCTTCAACGGCACCTTTGAAGATCACCACAATCTTCAATCTTGAAGAATACCAAATTCTTCAACACCTCAAGAGCACCACACTCTTGAAACACCTATCACCTAGATCACCCAAGTGTATTCTTACCACAAGAATACTCACAAGGATATCTTGTGTTTGGTTGATGAATTACAATCAAGATTACACTTTGAAAAATATTACAACTCAAAAGTGCAAGTGTAATCAAGAATGAAAGCCTAGACCTCAAGATGTGAAAGTGATAGTACATAGGCTATTACAACAAGAATGTTGAAATGAATAACAAAGATTATGTGCTTGTGATATCTCTTGTTGTTTGTATCAAGTCTTGTGTTTGATCCTCAAGCTTTCATCTATTTATAGGAGAGCCTTCAAATTTGAATTTCAACATAGGCTCCTCCAAAGGCTCCTCCAACATAGGCTCCTTCATGGGCTCCTCCATGTTTTCTTTTGTCTACAAATAAGACAAAGAGATTAAAATAAATATGGTTGTCTCATAAGGATACAAAAATCAGATTATAGAACAATCCCACATTTTAAGGAAGAATGGTTTTTTGCTGCAACGGTTATATTTTTCTTTGTCAAACTAAAGGGCGACCTCTGGTTGAGCACAATAGGGCGTTTGAAATAAGATCTTTGAAAAAAATACACGGGGCGGCCGGTCGAGGTGCTCGACCGGTCGACATCACCCCAGCCTCAGGTCGACCTCTCCAAAAATAGAACAGGAGATTTTGCACACTTGCAGTACCCAGTCGACCCACTGGCGACCGGCCGACCGGACCGGTCGACACCCGAGGCGACCGGTCGACCTGCTTGATTTTTCTTCTGTCTCATTTTCTGTTTCAAAAATCATCTTCAGGTACGGGTTGCCCTAAGGGCGACCGGTCGACCAAGAGACAGAAATATTGTCCAATTTTTGTCGAAAATAAAACTCAAGAAATACTCCGAAAATTTAGTAAAAACATTTTAAACCGATCGGAAGTATTAGGACAATATTTTAGAACCACTGTTTTGGTGTAAAAACACATTACCAAAAAATCATTAAAAGTGTTGTCCAATTTTGTCGAAAATAAAACTTGAAGAAATACTCCGGAAAATATTAAAACCATTTTAAATCATTTAGGAGTATTTGGACAACCTTTAAAAACTATTGTTTTGGTGTAAAATCAAAATCATCAAAATCATGATAAAACCATTTATCAAACAATCTCCCCCTTTTTGATGATTACAAACCAAAACAATTTTAACGAGGTCGATTTTGAAAACAAAACAATTTTACCGGTTAAAGAGAACTATCCGTTGTGAGCGACAACATTCCATGCAATAAAAACACAAGGATGGGAGTATAGATATTCAAACACATATAGCAAATGCTCCCCCTATCAACATGCACAACAAGAGTAATATAGAAGCAATTTCAACATAAGCTAGCAATTTCAACATAAGCTAAAATCTTAGCTTTTCGATATTGAGCTTAAGTATCAATAACTTAAAAGCTCCCCCTGTCAAAGATACATCATTAGAACCGTATGTAAGTCCATACTACAACCAATGGACCATGATTCATACATAACCATAATGCACCAAGTGGACTAAATATGATCCACAACTTATGGCTTTATGAAGCCATAACTTATAGCTTCTTCTCGTTAAGCTTATCTTAGCTTTTATGAGCTAATGAGCTTATAACCTATTTCTCCACCTGTTTCTCCCCCTTTGGAATCATCAAAAAGAATGTTAGCACGATAAATACATCATATATTCATATCAAAGAGTACAACTAAACCGATGTATCGAGCTATTTGAACATTGAAGCTTTTAAACCAAATAGAAGAGTCGAATCATACGACTTGTAGAAGCATATGAAAAATCATTTGATTTGCAAAAACATGATCTCTATAAATATATGAGACTTTTGAAATCGAGAGAGTCATGTAGGTGATGAATTTTTCATTGAAACGTTTTATCGAACACTTGGCGGGCGTCAAAAATAGAAAAAGTTATATATAGCCCTTGTAAATGAAATCAAGCCAAGTTTTTCATCACCAAATACAATTTAACAAATATCATTCATCAACAATCAATAAGCTCATCACAAACATATATGAATCACATCAAGAAAAATACATATAAGCCACAAACTCAAGGGTTCAACCCAATTGAGCTAAAGATAGTGAAATTCTTACCATTCAATCGGTAAAGACGAGCAATGATGATGATAGTCGAGCTAGATAATCCCCAAAATCTATAATTCATGCATCAAAACTCATTTGAAGTGAATTGTGTGTGAAATTTGCAAAGGGGACGAAAAATGGCCAAAAGAAGTTAAACTTGCGAATGCTGAAGACAGAACCATTTTAATCCAAATTATAGCCTAGGGCGACCGGTCGAGGTTGAGGGCGATCGGTCGGCGTTGAGGGACTTACCTTGCCCTCAACCATTTCAAATTTCATTGTGTTGAAAAATTTCCAAAATCCGAATTTTCAACCAAAAATCCAATTTTTCGCCCCTAAGTTTTAAAAACGTGCAAAATGCAAATGTAGACCTCATTTAATATACATTATGTCTTAATCAAGCTCGAAATGAGGTAAAATACTCGGCGGTAAATGAACAGATGTCCGCAAGTTATCCTTGAGACGGAATTAAACACATCTCAAGTTTTTGTTAAAAATGCAATCCCTTAGAAAGTTTTTCGAATCTCAATATGTTTAGTTCGATTATGACGAACTATATTTTGAATAATTTTCACCGGACTTGTTATCCTAAAAATAAGAACATTTTAAAGCTTTGAATACAACAAGTCATAAGAAGAAGTGCCTTTCAAATATTTGAAAATTTCTTTTAACGGCACTTTAATGAGATTCGTTGGGATAATTTTTGAAGTCGAGCATATAGACATAAGGCATATGGAATGTCGAGTCTATAGAAATAATACAAGAAAACATACCTCGAATTTGTTTGTCAACCGACATGCCTTTCTCAACCTTTGTCAATCTCTTCATTGGTAGCCATAGAGGTTGAGATGATTCTTCCTTCTTCAATGCCTAACTCCTTCAAGAGTTATTTTGAAATGTAACCATCTACTTGGCATTGAATGATTTGAAGTCCAAGCGAGAAATTGAGCTCCCCCATCATGCTCATTTCAAGTACACCTTGCATCAACTTGGAAAAATATCTTGCACAAATATTCATTAGTAGTACCATAAATATTATTAACAAAAATTTGCACAAGTAAACAACCTTGCCCTTTTTCAAAACAAGAAGTGTAGTATCAACTTTACCTTTTGTAAAATCATTTTGCAAAAATAGCTAAGTCTATCAATTGTACAAGGCCTTTTATAAAAATCATTTGGCCTAAAATTTTAGACTCCGATAGACTTATATTTGAATAAAACCATTTAGAAAGTTGGATTTAACATCCATTTGGTAAAGCTTGAAATTTTCTTTAAAACAAGAATGGGCAAGTAAAATGCAAATAGCTACTAAATGTGCTATGAGTGCAAATGTTACAACAAAATTAATTACCTTCTTCTTGAAAATACCTTCGGGCTAACTTCGCCTTAGTTCGACCAATGTTGCCTTGGTCATCGACTTTGTTCCGGAATACCCTTTTTGTCTTCTTCATCATAGGGCAATCAATTGGTCTAAGGTGTTCATAAAAGAACATTTATCCAAATATTTTGAGGTAACTAATATTTGGAGTACTTCATTTCTCATCTACACAACTTAACAAACTCATTAACGGCATCGCTTATATAAGCAAGAGAAAAATAGCCCAAGTGTAAAAACATGCTTCAATCATCAATCACAAAATCTCTTGCATAAGAGCATAGTAGAAATAGACACTATATATATAGACCATGGAGCAAGAAACACATACTATGCATTTAGAAAATCATCAAGAGTCTAATAAATCATTCAAGTTCAAATAAGCTTAAGAAAGCTATAAGAAGGTCTCTTTTGAAATTTGAAAATCCGAAAGCATATAGTTGAGACCTTATTTAAAAGAAGTATTTGAACAAGAGTTGATACGGCAAATATGTGCAATCAAATATCGAATAGTGCCTTTCAAAAAAATCTAAAAATCCTCTTAATGGCACTTGTATGAAATACTATGAAAAACAAGCACATAGGCACATGGCAATACATATATCGAGTCTATAAGAGTAAGAATAACACAAGTAAACGTACCTCGATAATTTATGCCTTTCTTGACAAATAATGACGTAAATGGCCATTTGTGAAAATATGTAAATCCTACACAATTCTTAAAACATATCTAGCACAAATTATAATGATAAAAGTGTAGGCTAAGAGATATCACAAGTAAGCTCATGCCATAAAAATCCATAAAAGATGATAACACACTTTAGTCTACAAAAATGCACAAGAGTTTTAAAAACATCATATAAGGTCTTTTTTTTTTCAAAAATATTTTAAAAGCACAAGTATATATTGAAGACCTTAATTAAAAAATAAATATTTGAAAACTCATTTTGCAATTAAGACACAAATAAAAGCATGCATAATAACAAAATAAAATGCATATTTAAATAGGGAGATACGGGTTACCAATTACGCCATTTCCATGGGTTGTGTCGTTCCCATTGTTGATGATATCTTCCCATTGAGAAGTCACTTTGTTGATGATGACTTCTTTGATTGCTCCATTTCCAAGGTTTGTTGCTTTCCCATTGTTGAAAGTCTCTTCTTCTTTGAAAATCATCTTGTTGATGATGTCTTTGCCATTTCCAAGGATTGTGTTCTTCCCATTTTTGATTATACCCTCTTCTTGGAAATTGGCTTTGTCGAAAATAGTTTCTCCTTCTTTGATCAAATGAAACGGTCATTTGATGTCTTCTTGGCGATATAAATTTTCTTCGATCATTATTTCGCGGTACCTAATATGACATTGTTTTGTGGTACCCTTATGTGTTTGGGTCCTTTGGGATTAGTCTTGAGACTTTTAGGTCTCCAACAATAATTGGAGCTATTTCTAGCCCGACAAGTATTTACCGTATGACCCTTTTTACCGCAATAAAAGCATGTAATAATTCTAGGAGCATAATGACCAACGTGCTTAGAGACTTGATTCCTTTTCATGTGATTGACACCCTTAGGCTTATGATCAAGTTCTAGTTTGAATTATCACAATAATCAACAATATTGGCCATATTATCGGTACTTTCGAGTTGGATTTAGATAAATCATTTTTCAAGCAATTTATATCCTCAACAAGAGTACTATTTTCTTTCTCAAGGTTTCTAACCTTGTCAAGAGTGGTGGTGTGAGCACATGATAGTGATTCATAAGAAGTAAATAAACTATCCTTATCATTTTTCAAAATATTGAATTCCTTTTTCAAATTTTTGTATTTAACAAGTAAGCTTTGGAATTCATTTTGAAGTTCATCATAATCATTTTGTAAATCACTATAATCATTTTGAATGACAATATCATAGGAAGTAGAGGGTTTAAGACATACCTCATTTTCTTCATTGATGCCAATAAAACAATATTCAACTTCTTCATAATTGGAAGTTGTAGGAGGCTTATTCCTTAGATTTGAGCTTGTATGATCTTGAGAAGTAGATGCTTTTGAGTTGCTCCTTTCATTTGCAAATACTCCATAGATGGCTTCTAATTTTTGCCATACTTCATGTGCCGACTTTATTCCTACAATATGTTCATATTCTAAATTAGTAAATGAACAATACAAAATATTTAAAGCCTTACCGTTTAAGGAGATGATTTTCTTTTCTTCATCATTGAGCTTTTTGAAGCCATTTGAGGTGTATAGTGTATCTTTCGTCGGAATGGATTCTCCATTAATGACGGTGTTCCAAATGTCGAACCCGCAACCTTGTAGATAGCATTCCATTCTTTCTTTCCAAAAATTAAAATTCTTGGAATCAAATAGTGGTGGCTTGGTGGTGGAGGTGCCGGATAGATGAGCTTCGTTAGAGCCGTCGATCGTTTCTCTTCACTCGCGATGTGAAACGAGCTTGCCAAAGAGTTTGGCTCGATACCACTTGTAAGTCCAAGCGGCTACGATAATCTAGAGGGGGGTGAATAGATTATCTCCATCTTTTCGATTTCGCCCTCTTTTTCGAACCGAATGCTCAAACAAAATAATGAAGGTGCGGAATGTAAACAACACACGTCGATTTAAAGAGGTTCAACCCACCTAGGGCCTAATCCTCTACCACCCCAAAGATATCCGGGATGGATTTCAAAGAAAAAGAATTTTATTAATTACCAAAATTAATACAAATTCAACTTACAACACCTTGAAGAGCACCACACTCTTCTTCAACAACACCTTCAAGATTATCACAATCTTTTTTGAAGATCACCACAATCCTCAACGGCACCTTGCGAAGATCACCACAATCTTCCGACTTGAAGATCACCGAACTCTCCAACACCACCTTTGGAGATTACCACAATCTCCCTTTGAAGATTACCACAATCTTCCTTCAACGGCACCTTTGAAGATCACCACAATCTTCAATCTTGAAGAATACCAAATTCTTCAACACCTCAAGAGCACCACACTCTTGAAACACCTATCACCTAGATCACCCAAGTGTATTCTTACCACAAGAATACTCACAAGGATATCTTGTGTTTGGTTGATGAATTACAATCAAGATTACACTTTGAAAAATATTACAACTCAAAAGTGCAAGTGTAATCAAGAATGAAAGCCTAGACCTCAAGATGTGAAAGTGATAGTACATAGGCTATTACAACAAGAATGTTGAAATGAATAACAAAGATTATGTGCTTGTGATATCTCTTGTTGTTTGTATCAAGTCTTGTGTTTGATCCCTCAAGCTTTCATCTATTTATAGGAGAGCCTTCAAATTTGAATTTCAACATAGGCTCCTCCAAAGGCTCCTCCAAAGGCTCCTCCAACATAGGCTCCTTCATGGGCTCCTCCATGTTTTCTTTTGTCTACAAATAAGACAAAGAGATTAAAATAAATATGGTTGTCTCATAAGGATACAAAAATCAGATTATAGAACAATCCCACATTTTAAGGAAGAATGGTTTGTCGCACAACGGTTATATTTTTTTGTCAAAACTAAAGGGCTTAACAGTTGAGCACAATAGGGCGTTTGAAATAGTATCAAAAAATACACGGCGGCGGCCGAGGGGTGCTCGACCGTCGACATCACCCCTAGCCGGTCGACCTCTCAAAAATAGAACAGGAGATTTTGCACACTTGCAGGTACCCGTCGACGACCACATGGCGACCGGTCGACCGACCGGCGACACCTGAGGCGACTTGGCCGACCGCTTGATTTTTCTTCTGTCTCATTTTCTGTTTCAAAATCATCTTCAGTACGGGTTGCCCTAAGGCGATGACTCGTCGACAAGAGACAAAATATTGTCAATTTTTGTCGAAAATAAAACTCAAGAAATACTCCGAAAATTTAGTAAAAACATTTTAAACCGATCGGAAGTATTAGGACAATATTTTAGAACCACAGTTTTGGTGTAAAAACACATTACCAAAAAATCATTAAAAGTGTTGTCCAATTTTGTCGAAAATAAAACTTGAAGAAATACTCCTAAAATATTAAAACCATTTTAAATCATTTAGGAGTATTTGGACAACCTTTAAAAACTATTGTTTTGGTGTAAAATCAAAATCATCAAAATCATGATAAAACCATTTATCAAACAGGTTGAACCTCTTTAAATCGACGTGTGTTGTTTACATTCCGCACCTTTATTATTTTGTTTGAGCATTCGATTGCAAAAAGAGGGCGAAATCGAAAAGATGGAGATAATCTATTCACCCCCTCTAGATTATCGTGAGTCGCTGGACTTACAAGTGGTATCAAAGCCAAACTCTTTGGCAAGCTCGTTTCACATCGCGAGTGAAGAGAAACGATCGACGGCTACAAACGAAGCTCATCTATCCTAGACCTCCACCACCAAGCCACCACTATTTGATTCCAAGAATTTTAATTTCTGGAAAGAAAGAATGGAATGCTACTTACAAGGTTGCGGGTTCGACATTTGGAACACCGTCATGAACGGAGAATCCATTCCGATGATAGATACACCACACACCTCAAAAAGCTTCAAAAGATCAATGATGAAGAAAAAAAACCATCTCCTTAAAACTATAGAAGGCTCTAAATATTTTGTATTGTTCATTTACTAATTTAGAATATGAACATATTGTAGGAATAAAGTCGGCACATGAAGTATGGCAAAAATTAGAAGCCATCTATGGAGTATTTGCAAATGAAAGGAGTCAAACAAAAGCATCTACTTCTCAAGGTCATACAAGCTCAAATCTAAGGAACAAGCCTCCTACAACTTCCAACTATGAAGAAGTTGAATATTGTTTAATGGGCATCAAAGAAGAAAATGAGGTATGTCTTAAACCCTCTACTTCATATGATATTGCTACTCAAAAGGATTATAGTGATTTGCAAAATGATTATGATGAACTTCAAAATGAATTCCAAAGCTTACTTGTTAAATACAAAAATTTGAAAAAGGAATTCAATATTTTGAAAAATGATAAGGATAGCTTATTTATTTCCTATGAATCACTATCATGTGCTCACACCACCACTCTTGACAAGGTTAGAAACCTTGAAAAAGAAAAAATAGTACTCTTGTTGAGAATATTGATTGCATGAAAAAGGATTTATTAAAATCCAACTTGAGTACCAATAAAATGTCCAATATTGTTGATATTCATAATTGTGATAAAGTACTTGATCATAAGCCTAATGGTGTTAATCATATGAAAAAGGATCAAGTAACTATGCATATTGGTCATTATGCTCCTAGAATTATTACTTGTTTTTATTGTGGCAAAAAGGTCATACGGCTAATTCTTGTCGGGCTAGAAATAGCTCTAAATATTGTTGGAGACCTAAAAGTCTCAAAGCTAATCCTAAAGGACCCAAACACATGAGGGTACCACAAAATAATGTGTTATTAGGTACCCGAAAGTAATAATCGGAGAAAATTCATGCCACCAAGAAAACATCAAATGAACGTTTCATTTGATCAAAGAAGGAGAAACTATTCTCAACAAAGCCAATTTCCAAGAAGAGCGTATAATCAAAAATGGGAAGAACACAATCCTTGAAATGGCAAAGACATCATCAACAAGATAATTTTCAAAGAAGAAGAAACCATCAACAATGGGAAGGTAACCAACCTTGGAAATGGAGTAATCAAAGAAGTCATCATCAAAAAAGTGACTTCTCAAAGGGAAGATATCATCAAGAATGGGAAAGACACAACCCATGGAAACGGCGCAATTGGTAAACCGTATCTCTCCATTTATATATGCATTTTATTTTTGTTTTTATTTGTGTCTCAATTGCAAAATGAGTTTTCAAGTTTTTTTTAAGGTCTTTAATATATATTTGTGCTTTTAAAAATATTTTTGAAAAAGAAGACCTTATATGGTATTTTCTAAAACTCTTGAGCATTTTTGTTAGACTTATGTGGCTTATTATCTCGTATGAAATCTTATAGCATAAGCTCTTTTTGATATATTCTATTACTAGCCTACATTTTTATCATTATGATTTGTGCTAGATATGTTCTAAGAATTGTGTAGGATACATATCTCATGCTCATTGGCTATTACGTCTTCAAATCTCTTAAACTATCGAGGTACGTTCTATCGTATTTACCTTTAAACTCGATATTATGCTTATACACATATCTTTCAAGATATTTCACTCTAACCCCTTAAGTGCCCCTAAATGATTTTGCAAATATTTTCTTTAAAAAGGCACTACTCGGTAAGTCTCGATTTTATCGAATATATGTTTTCCCGAAATCCATACTTGTTGGATATAGTCCAAAATTATCTTTTTGCAAAGTTTTAAAACTTTTGGGGTGAAAAATCGAATTTTGGAAAACTCTGGGAAAAAGAAAAATCACCTGGGACGCCAAAGCCGGGCGACGGCCGCCATCTCGCACCTCGACCGGTCGCCCCATACCTCGACCGGTCGCCCAGGCCATTTTTGCTAGTTAAAAACATTCTGTCTTCTTTGCAAAACAGACGCAAGTTTTTCCTCAAAACCCTTATAGCAGCGATTTTATCCCCCTTCTTCTAAAATCTTCAATTCTTCATCATTTTTCACGATTCTTGTTGCTAATCTTCTTATTTTCACAAGAATCTTACATATATGGCTCCCCCAAAGAATTTCACCGGTCGAAATCCCATCTCCAAGCGTAGAAGGGGCGGAGAGGGTTCGTCAAGAAATCGGCAAGAGGAAGCCGAACAAAGGGATATTCGAGCCGCTCAAAGAAACGTGGCTCAAGAAGGTGATGATGTTCAAAATCCCATTCTCTCTCGGGCCCAAATTACCGAGCTACGCGAACTATTTCGCTCCAAAATTGCCGTTGGGCGAAAGGTAAAAATCCTTTGTTACTCAAGAGCTAATTCCCACAATGTTCTTAATTTCATCAATAAATATGCGGAATGGTATTATGAGGATTCGGGAATGGGATCTATTGCTCGGACTAAAATGTGTCGTTTTAGTTCATTTACAAATGAGTATCCTACTATTAGAGGATTTTTTGAGGAGCAAGGTTGGATGTATCTATGGGAGCATGCTTATGTTCTCAGATGATGATGATGATATTATCCAACATTTTTATGCTAATATGTGGGTGCAATATGATAATGAAAGAAAGCCGATTGTCGTAAATTCGCTTGTAAAGGGTCGTCATTTTAGATGGACTCCCAATGATATTTGCCGGCTTTTACGTGTTAGAGAAGGTGGTTGGAATTATTTCTCTTGTGGGACTTGGAATGATGAAATGTTGGGGGTGTCAATGAAAGAAGTGAAGACGTATTTGGGAGTATGGCCAAAGTACTCTTTGTTGGTAATGACACTTGAGCATCGTATTTTGTCGGTCATTGTCGCATATTGCATTTGTGGTAAGTCGGGAAAGATGCCTAGCAACATGGATTACTTTTTGATTTATAAAATTGCTAGGAGGGAACCACTTAACTTTGGTGCCATACTTATTCAATGTCTAATCGAGTCCATCACTCAAGGCAATAAGAAGTTAGTTATGGGAAATTGGATTTGTAAACTTCTTATTCAATCTGGACTTCCTTCGTCGGAGTGTAACTCGGAAGTATTTCAAAATGACTTCGACATTGACAATATCTCCCAAATGGTCACGATGCGCAATAATATGGACATCCGACCAACCAAAATGGCTAGAGGAAGAGGTCAAGAATCCCCCGATCCTAATGACTACTTTGATGACGCCGAGGCCGCAAGATTGGCGGAAGAGGGCGAACCGAGCAATCCGGAGGGTAATACCGGTGCTCAACCGCCTAAGAGGTATACTCAAGCCGAATTTGATGAGATGAGGGCTTTTCATGAGACGAGATATGAGGCTTTGGAGCAAAAGACCTCCAAAATGCAAAAGTCTATCGGCAAATTGAAGAAATTCATCAAGGACTTTATTCCCGGATCTTGCTTCTCCTCGGATGAGGAATGATGTCCCCACCCCCTTTACCTTCTAGCATTTTCATTATTAATGCTTTGTATTTTGATAAACTTTTGTAAAACTCATTTGTACTAATGATATTTGCTTGTTTTCTTAAAAGGGTTAAAATTGCAAGTTGATAAATGACTTGTGGATGATCATGACTTTGATGGAGTATTTGATGGTAAAAATACTCTAAAGCATTGTTTGATAATTGGTATGAAGTACTTGATGGTAAAAGTGCTTCTCTTAATGCTTTGATCATTATGCTTAGTTGGATATGTTGGGACATTTGACATTTGATACATATATTGTTTAAGGCATGACTTATTACTTGATAGATGTTCTAATTTTTGGCATTTGTAATGCCTTGATCATTCTTAGCTTATCTCAATTGGGTTGAACCCTTGAGAATCTACTTTGAGCTTCTTATTTGATGAACAAATTGTTGCATATGGTGCATATGATCTTTTTGAGATTTGGAATGAGGTTGATTGATGATATGAAAATTTTTGGCTTGAACCATTTACAAATGTTATATACAACCTCTTCTATTTTTCACGCACACTAGGTGTTTGTTGAAATGTCGCAATGAAACTTTCAACTTCTACATGATTCTCTTGCTTCAAAATGTCTTAAAATCTTTTTGAAATCATGTTTTTAGCTTACTAATGAGCTTATGGATCTTTTATGTTTCAATTCTCCCATTTTCCTTGGATTATTATGCTTTAATTGCTCAACGGTTATTAAACCGTCCCTTTGGCGCGCTTTGATATTATTGTATGGTGTTTTCACCATCCTAACATTCTTTTTGATGATTCCAAAGGGGGAGAAACGGGATATTGGCTCATTAGCTCAAAGAAGATAATAAAAGCTTGTCATAAAAGCCATAAGTGGTGATTTGTTTTTAGTCCAATTATTGCTTGATGGACTTACACAAGTGTTGAATGATGTTTTTGTGACAGGGGGAGCTTATAAGCTCTTGAACAAATTGTAAAAGCTAAAGCTTTTAGCTTTTGGAAAATTGCTTTTACATTATTCTTGATATACTTGTTGATAGGGGGAGCTTGTGCTTATTATTGAATATATTTACTCCCTACTTGGTTGCTTTAATTTTTTTTGGAAATTTTGGTTGCTTCCAAACGGTCAAATGTTTTTACCGGAAAATCATTTCTAAAATTGCTCTCGTAGTTTGTGTAAAAATTGTTTTGGTTTGTAATCATCAAAAAGGGGGAGATTGTTTGATACATGTTTTTATCTTAATTTTGATGATTTTATTTTATCACCAAAACAATGTTTTTAAAGGTTGTCCAAATACTCCTAAATGTTTTAAAATGGTTTTAATATTTTCCGGAGTATTTCCTCAAGTTTATTTTTGTTAATAATGGACAACACTTTTAATGATTTTATGTCAATGGATTTTTACTCCTAAAACAAGATTTCTAAATGTTGTCTAAATACTCCCGATTGGTTTAAAACGTTTTTACTAAATTTTCGGAGTATTTCTTGAGTTTTATTTTCGACAAAAATTGGACAACATTTCTGTCTCGTGGTCGACCGGTCATCGCCCTATAGGGCAACCCGTGCACTGAAGATGTTTTTAGAAACAGAAAATGAGATTTTAAGCAAAAACAAGCGGTCGGTCGACGACCGGCCGCCCAAATGGCGACCGGCACTGCATGTTTGGTTTTGAAACAGAACAAAATCTCTTCATTTTTTGATTAGGGGGACCGGTTGAGACAGTCGACCGGTCGACCCTACGTCGGCCGACCTCGCCCGTTGTAATTTTCAAAGTGTTCTTATTTCTCTTATTTACGTGCGACCGCCTGCGTATTGACAAAGAAAAAATATGACCGTTTGACAAAGACACATTTCCTTAAATTGTGGGATTGATTTCTAACAGCTATATTCTTGATTTTAATTGTATTTTTCTCAGTAGATTTTCAATCCCCAAGAGGAGCCTATGCTTGATCAATCATCTCCTATAAATAGAGGAAGTTTTGGAGCAACCAAGACAACAATTGAGATACAACACAACAAGATATACTTCAAGCAATACTTGGTCTTTCATTGTTATTATTCTTGTTGTAAATTTGCCTAGCTTATCACTTTCACATCCTTGAGGTCTAGGCTATTCTTGATTACACCTTGCACTCAAATTGTAATATTCATTATTGAGTTGTAATCTTGATTTTTGGTTATCATTCAAACACAAGATATATCTTGTGAGTGTTCTTGTGGTAAGAACACACTTGGATGATCTAGGTGATAGGTGAAGAAGATTGTGGTGATCTTCTTATTGAGGTGTTGAAGAATTTGGTATTCTTCAAGGTTGAAGATTGTGGTAATCTTCACAAGGTGCCGTTGAAGGAAGATTGTGGTAATCTTCAAAGGGAGATTGTGGTAATCTCCAAAGGTGGTGTTGAAGAAGAGTGTGGTGCTCTTCAAGGTGTTGTAAGTTGAATTTGTATTAATTTTGGTAATTAATAAAATTCTTTTTCTTTTCGAAATCCATCCCGGATATACTGGGGTGGTAGAGGATTAGGCCCTAGGTGGGTTGAACCTCTTTAAATCGACGTGTGTTGTTTACATTCCGCACCTTTATTATTTTGTTTGAGCATTCGATTGCAAAAAGAGGGCGAAATCGAAAAGATGGAGATAATCTATTCACCCCCCCTCTAGATTATCGTAGCCGCTTGGACTTACATTAATAAGCATATATATATGTATATAACAAAATTCTAGAAGATTGCAGTATCAATATGTGAATTAAAGACAAGATCATACATCAAATTTGATTTATTTAACACATTTTAATTTTATCTAATGGGTCCAACTCATTTTTTAATTGATAAGACGAAAATAAATATATTATTGAAGACTAAATAATTAAAAGTACAATCCAAAATAATATTGGGACGTTATTAGATATTTGTTTTTGAATTAACATTAGCACTAAAGTTTTCCAAGATTTCAAAAAGTATCCCATCATATTGACATGCATCCAATACTTTTATTTTTCTCTTTGATATTGCATACATTTTTATTGTCGTATTTTCTAATTTTCCGAAAAACATACTTAATTTGCATTTATATCAACCCTATATACTAAAAAAAAAAACAAAGTTAACACATGTCATCACATCATTAATCTTGGACATGTGTCAACTTCTCATTATCTCAATTCCACATGGCGGCTATACATTTATCCATATGGTAACCCTGTGTACAATTTTAAAAAAATAATAAATTGAAAAGATAACAAACAATCCAAAATGCAAAGATTTTGTCTACACAATCTTTTAAGTTTGTTGTCTCTTAAATTTGTTATATTTTAAATTCAAATATAAACCATATTTGTGGCTGTTAGATAAATGCTTTTATCAAGATTTTGATGATTTTGTTTAAGCGTGTTTTTACACCAAAATAATGTTTTAAATATTGTCCAAATACTCCCAAATGATTTAAAATATTTTTACTCATTTTTGGAGTATTTCTTGAAGTTTATTTTTGACAAAAATTGGACAACACTTCAGTTTTGAGGTCAACCTACGCCTATATAGGCAACTCGTGTCCAAGTTGATTTTTGAAACAGAAACGAGACGTTTGAAAAACCCCAGGAGGTCGACCGGTCGAACAAGAGGTCGACCGGTGTCTGAAAGAATGAAAAACTGAAATAGAACGCATTGCTTTGAAAAAAATAGGGAGGCCAACCGGTCCAACCAAGCCCGAATCGGACCCTATGGCGGCGGTCGGACCCCGCGACGGGTCGCCCCCCCGTCATCCCCGTATGCGAATCTTGATCTATTTTATAACGTTCGAAATTTCTACATAGCGACCGGTCGCGCTATGTTATTTTTGACAATAGAATCAAACCGTTAAACATCCATTACAGCAAAATTTACTTTATCAATTTTGTACAATATTTCTACATCTTGTGATCTTCTTTTTGTAGACAAAAGTGAAAAAGGATGAGCCTATGTTTGTGATCCAATCTTGAAGACTCTCCTATAAATAGAGGAAGATTTGAAGCAACAAATACAACACACAAGACACAACACAAGCAAACAACACAACAAGAAAATCTGCAAATTTCTATAAACTTTTATTTTCAACATTCTTGTTGTAATAGCCTAAGCACATCACTTTCACATCTTGAGGTCTAGCCTTTCATTATTGATTACACTTGCACTTCAAAGTTGTATAATTCTTTATCGAGTTGTAATCTTGAATTTGTGTAAGTCATCCAAGACAAGATAACCTTGTAAGTGTTCTTGTGGTAAGAGCACACTTGGTTGATTGAAAAGCTTGGTGTTTTTCGTGTCGAAGAGTTTGGTGCTCTTCGTGGTGAAGAAGAGTTTGATGCTCTTCGAGTTGGAAGATTATGGTAATCTTCGTAGGTGCCGTTGCTAGAAGATTGTGGTAATCTTCTAGGAAGATTATGGTAATCTTCAAAGAGGTGGTGTTAGAAGAGTGTGGTACTCTTCAATGTGAAGTTGTAATAATTTTGGTAATTATTAATAAAATCTTTTTTTTCTTTTTGAAATCCATCCCGGAGATACTGGGGTGGTAGAGGATTAAGCCCTAGTTGGGTTGAACCTCTATAAATCGACGTGTGTTGTTTATTTTCCCGCACTTCCATTTTTGTTATCATCTTCACATTCGAAAAAGAGGGCATAAATCGAAAAATCGGCATAATCTATTCAACCCCCCTCTAGATTATCGTTGCTACTTGGACTAACAGTGACAACTCCCTATTCCCAATTACATATGACGGCTTCACAGTTATCTATGACTAATTATTTTTTCCATATATAATAAAAAAGGTAAAGAAAAAAAATAGTCTAACCAATCTATCTATATAATGATCAAAATAAGTAAAATACCCCAAAAAATGAAAGATATGTTTGTTGGATATTTTTTATTAATAAAATTAACACAATTAATTAATTGATTATTTAAAGCCCCACAAAATTAAATATCAGTCATTATAATATACAATTAATTTGTGAAAGTTAATGTGAAAATGACTGTAACAATGTAATTAAGAGCTAAAAAATTACGTCATTTTGACAAGTCAAAAAAAAAAAGTTCAAATTTGTTTGTTTGTTGCTTATCAAATACCATGCAAGTTTATCGAAGTGCTTTATCAAGCTACACCCGTGTGGAAGACTGAATAAGTAGTGTTTGTCAACCTATTTAAATCTTGTAGAAATTAAAAAAGTAGAAGTTAATTTTATTGGATACTTTTGATTAATATAATTAGCACAATTAACTAAGTGATTCTTTAAACACCAAACAACACACACACACAAAGGTCAACGATTTGTATGATATTCTTCTAAATTTTAAATTTCTTTTTTAGTTTTGAATCTCCTATAACTATTACAAACAAATTAAAATCACCAAAATGCTATCTTCTGACAAATTCTGTGTAACACATTGGTGTTGTTCTAATTCAAGAAATATTTAATATGCACGAAATATGAATATAACTATTGCTGGTATTTATGAAAATAGCACCATTCCAACATACTATTATTTAAATACTAATACTTTTATTGCATTTACACTTCAACTATTCAAGTATAATTCGCTGCTGCTCCTTTCTGGTTTATTCTTCTGCTTCCTCGAGCGACCCAATTGAACTGTTTTTCGTCAGATTTTTATTTTTTTTAATGTAAAACTCATGAAAATCAATGGAGGAAAAGTTGTCCCTTATCTTGTTGAAGTGCAAAACAATCAAGCAATTGAAACAGACCCATCTTCAAGTACTCATCAATGGCTTAAAAGATAGCAACTTTTTAGCGACCAAACTCTTGTCACTCTCCTCAGACTTCATTTCTGTTGACTATGCAAACAAAATTTTCCAAGATGTACGGACTCCAAATCTCATTTGTTACAACACTTTGATCAAATGCTCAATTGGAAAGTCCCATAAAATTGCCACAAATGCTTACAACAAAATGCGCGAGCTGGACATTTCGTCGAACAGTTTCACTTTCACGTTTTTGCTTAGGTGTTTTGAGTCCTTTCATAAGTTGGAAGGTGGTGAAATGGTGCATGGTCATGTTTTGAAGATGGGATTTGAGTCTAGTATGTTTGTTATGAACACACTTTTGAATTTGTATGCTAAATGTGGCGGAAATTTGTGCATTGTTCGGAAGTTGTTTGAAGAAATGCCTGATACAGATGTTGTTTCGTGGAACACAATGATCAAAACATTTATGAGTTATGGGGAGATAGATTCGGCAATGAGGTTGTTTGAGTCTATGCTAGAAAGGAACTTGGTGACTTGGAATTCTGTTGTTTCGGGGCTTGTGAAAGGTGGGAATATGGAATTGGCTAATAAGGTTTTTCAGCAAATGCCAGAGAGAAATAGTGTTTCTTGGAATGTAATGATATCTGGCCATATTAAGTTAGGTGACCTGAAAAGTGCGAAGGATATATTTGATAAAATGCCAGAGAGGAGTGTGGTTTCTTGGACAACAATGGTTTCAGGTTATGCAATGACCGGAGATATTCAATCGGCAAGGACAATATTTAATCAGATGCCAGCGAAAAACGTCATCTCATGGAATGCCATGATTGCAGGGTGTGTGAATAGCCACATGTTCGATGAAGCTCTTTCAGTGTTTCATCATATGTTAATCGATGGAAAATGCAAACCTGATCAGACTACTTTGATCAGCACTCTTTCCGCCTGTACCCACTTGAATTCCCTCGAGCACGGGAAATGGATAGAGTCGTACATTAGGAAACACAAGTTCGAGTTGTCACTTCCACTAGGCAATGCTTTGATAGATATGTTTGCAAAATGTGGAGATCTTGAAAACGCAAAAATCATCTTCCAGAAGATGTCGGAAAAATGTGTAATCACTTGGACCACAATGATATCGGGGTTGGCTGTCAATGGGCATTGCATAGAAGCCTTGAAACTCTTTGATAGCATGTGTTCAGAAGGTCTAAAACCAGATGATGTTATCTTTATCGCGGTTCTCTCAGCTTGCACTCATGGAGGTCTGGTGGAAGAAGGGGAAAGGTTATTTAATCATATGGTGCATGATTTTGGCATTGAACCGCGTATAGAGCATTATGGCTGCATGGTTGATATTCTTGGCCGAGCTGGACGGATAGAGGAAGCAATAAGGTTCACAGAAGAAGTATGCATTTGGAGCCTAATGCTATTATTTGGGCAACTTTATTATCTGCGTGTAAAATTCATGCAAATGGGAATTTATTGGAGTCTTTGATCAGAAAGATTTTGGACCAAGATCCTAATAATCCCAGTTACTTGAAATTGATTACAAATTTGAGTTCATCGGCTGGTCAGTGGGAAGATGCTTTGAACTTTCGGATAGCAACTAGAGACCAGGAAACGGGAAAAGTACCCGGTTGTAGTTCGATCCAAGTTGGAGAAAGTGTCCATGAATTTGTTGCAAGAGATACCAGCCATCCACAGAGAAAGGAGGTTTATAGAGCGTTGAGGAGTTTAAATAGGCATTTGAAGCCAATACACCATTTTGCTAGTGATCATGAGAAGTTAAAGGCTGAAGGGCCCATTTTGGGTTGATATCATGGTAACCTTTAAAACATTCTATCACCGATAGATTTGGCGTAATTGTTAGTAATATTTGATTGTTCTTGTTCTTTTGCTAAAGAAAAATGGTATACTATGAATAATGGTTCCTTACCAAAATAATAGAATAGGAAATAACATATTCCAATAAATCGTGCGTGCACACACTAAAAACTTAAAAGATACAGAAGCAAGGGCGGAGCCAGGGTGGGCCGATCACAGAAAAATTAATACAAAAAAATTTTTTTTTTTATTTTTAAAAATCCTCACTAATTTTTTTTTTAAAACAAATAAAAGATACAGAAGAATACGAAGGACTTAAGGAGAAAAGTCGATGAATGTAAACATTTGTTTGCCAATATGAACCTGTTGATCTAGTTACTGAAGAGTATTATCTTGCCTAACTTCCATGCCCAATTCACTTTTATTGACAATACCTACGATAAATTTCATACTCAAAAGTAACTATTGAAAAAAAAAATCAAGAAATGATAAATTGTTCCTGAGAGAATTAAAAAAGAAAAGAAACATCATGCTGGACTCCAAAATCTTTGTAACAGCAGTGCTTGATACCCTCCATATGCATACAATTTAATTGAAATTTGGAAAAAAATTATAGACCTGATTTGGTCATGTCTAATAATAATTCTAATTATGATGGTATTATAATTGATAATTTAAGTGTAAATTAAGTACATAATAGGTAAGTCTCGTTAATTTGCTTCATGCTCTAATAATGAAAACACCAATAGTGAAAAACAATCACTATAATATAGTACAAGTTCATAGAAGTTGACTAAAAACACATTAATATTAGGGAGAATAATGTGATATAGATATTTAACAAACGGCCTAGAGTCTCTACTTTTTAGTTAAACTTACATCCAAACCATTGGGCTAAACTTAGAACTCCACAAGCAAAGGATTATTACCTAAAAATCGCCATGAAGCGAACATAGATTCTACATGTCTATGCATGAGTTTACAAGAAATTAAACATTAGGTATTCTGTAACTCGGACCTGAAGACATAAACACAATGCCTATGCACAAATCATGATGCATGTATAGACACACACACACACACACATACACACATATATATATAGAGAGAGAGTGAGAGAGAATAAGGGAGATTTTAGTGAAAAAGTTGAAAAATATGGTGAGAAGAAGACAAAGGTTTTATTGCCCAAGAAAGTGCAGATAAGGATGTAATCTGGTACATTTACAGAAAAAGCAGAATTGGTTTCTTTTTTTCATCTTTTGATCCCTATATAAATCACCCTCCACCCCTTGCTGCTTTCTCATCATCAATGCACCTCTAACTTTCTGGACTTCTTTTTTTTCCCCTCATTTCCATAGTTTCTCGTGTTGATCATTTTCAATAAACATGGGTAAAGGAGATGCCCTTCATTTGACCTTTGGGATTATTGGTATTAATTAATGTCTTTATCTTGTTCTATTAGTAAATGCTCTTGATAGTTCCCATAGTTAGCTATATCCACATTCCTTTTTTTTTTTGGGCATTGTTGTTTTTGTTTATCTGAGATATATATGAGCTCAATGGAAGTCTTTCTGTTTTTACTACAGGAAATGCTACTGGTTTGTTTCTCTTCTTGTCTCCAACGTAAGCATTAATTTTTATAAGAATAACTCAAATGCACTTTAAATACCTGATATTGGCTTGGAACAAAGGATATATACTTATTTTTAAGATAATATTTCATAATTGATTTTCATTTCTGAAAACTACCTTACATTTTGATTACATTATTATACAGGGTTACATTTAAGAGCATCATGGCTAAAAGATCTACCGAACAATTCTCTGGCATACCTTATGTCATGACCTTGCTCAATTGTTTGCTTGCCGCTTGGTACACACTATTTTTTCTTGAAAATCCAAATTATTTCAGTTTCGAGAATATTTTAAATCCTTTTATAACATCAAATTCCTCACTAACAATTTCGGGGTTTCTTTTTTCTTTTTATTTATTGATAATATTATAATGCAGGTATGGTCTACCTTTTATAACAAGCAATAACTATCTAGTATCTGGAATAAATGTAGCTGGAGTGGTGATTGAGTCAATATATGTATTGATTTTCCTCCTATTTGCACCTAAGAAGGAGAAGGCCAACATTTTGAGGCTTGTAGCTAGCATTCTTGTTCTCTTCTCAGCTGTTGCCTTGGTTTCTATTTTTGCCTTTCACAAAGAGAATCAAAGAAAGTTGCTTTGTGGTTTTGCCCTTACAATATTTTCCATCATAATGTATGCCTCTCCTTTATCAGTCATGGTAAGATCTTTGCTACCTATGCAATTAATTCACATGAATAAGCTTTTTTTTTTTTAAATCATAACTACGGAGACGAAAAATTATTTCTGTAGTGTACTCGATGAAGTATTTTATTTCGCGGTGAGTTATAAAGTTTGACTATGTTATAACTTACAACTATGGAACTTTTATAGATATTATTGTGAATTGGGATATATCTAATTTCACCAAATTTTGCATGTGCAGAGGGTGGTGATCAGAACCAAGAGTGTGGAGTATATGCCCTTCTTATTGTCACTGTTTGTATTCCTGAGTGCTACTTGTTGGCTTATTTATGGATTAATTGGAAAGGACATTTTTATAATTGTAAGTTATTGCTATAATAAGACTATATTAATAATTGACATGTTGAAAAAATTAGGTTTGAATTTTTTTTTTAAGAAGAAGAAATATTAAAAGTAAACTATATTAATAATTGAACAATGTTGAAAAAATTAGGTTTGAATTTTTTTAAGAAGAAGAAATATTAAAAATATTATTTAGTAAAATAATCAATAAAAGGAACCTTGGAAGTTGGAACATCTTATAACATCTTATCTTTTTTTAGTAAATGGTATAAGCATCTTATCTTTTTTTTAGTAAATGGTATAAGCATACCATATTACCATATGTACAAAATATGTTTTGAAGTATACAGTTGTTATAAATTATATAAACGTGACAAAAATATATAATAATATGAAATATAAAATGGAGCACGAAATTGGAATTAGGAATATGAAACAATCTAAAAATCATAAATCAATCATTGGTGTCAAATTATTTGTGAGATTTGATACTGTTTTGCAGGTGCCTAATGCATTTGGGAGTGTATTAGGAGCAATGCAGCTAACTTTATATGCAATTTACTGCAAAAACAAAGGTGAAACCAAGAAGGCAACCATGAATGGATCCTTGGAAAACGGACTGAGCAATTCTTATGAGCTTCAGAAGCAACCAAATTGTTCATGAATGGATCCTTTTCCCTTCCTTTTTTTGACCTTCCTCTCTTTATGTAATGGTCAGTGGCAACTGTATCTTATTTCTAACTTCCTTTTCCAGGTTTTGTTGTTTTTTAAAAGCAAGCTTTTTGTATTATTAAGGTTTTACTTTGATCTTATATTAGTCTCCCCGCCACGGGAAGTTGCGCCTCTACAGTCTGATTTGTTTTTTTAGTCTTTTGTATGTTACTTTGTGACCAAAACAACGAATTTATAGTTATTATATTTTGTTAAATGAGACGGTTTAATGGAACTGATTAATGAAACATATCCTATATTTAATTAGAATTTCAACCTGAACCCAAATCCATGAAAAAAATTCATATTTTTGTATTTAATAGGATCTGTCTCGTGAACTTAGATTCATGCCACAGTTTCATATAAGACCTCTTGTTTTGTTAATTGTATGTAAATATAAGCGTAAAACATTTAATTGTATGTAAATATTTTGAAATTTCTATCTGATTAGTATACCATGGGCTGATGGCCCCATATTTAGCCCCTATAAGGCTTAAAGTCCATGATCAAAACCCCAAATCCTTGAACAACTGAGGCCCAAGTCCATGCTCAAAGGCCCAATGGCCAATTAAGTTTTATTGCCACAAAAAAAATGAAAAATGAAAAAACTATCCATAGAAATTAGATGATACCTAATTGGGTAGCACCCAACTCCATTGTCATTTTGGGATATTTCATTGCATCGGAAGAATAACACGTGTACAAGATGATATCACAATTGTACACATATCTTTCATCCAATATATGAAATAAGGAGCGAAATAGGAGACCTCATCATGTGACTTTGACACGTGTCATATTTTAATTTTCTTTTTTTGGAAAAAAACAAATGCCCATGTTATAGTTGGACACCTGTCAAAACTGACAGAGAGCAGTTGGGCGTTACCCAATAGAGTAGCATAGAACAAGCCCCATAGAAGAAGAATAAGAATACCATAGTTGAGCATTGCTCACTGCAACTTCATCTTGAACATACAGGACGAGGAGGCTTACTATTTAGCATTGTTTCAACGACGATGTAACATAACATCTCCATACAAAATTATACAGAATGGTTATAAGAGCATAGAGACTTTGGTTTTGCCTCATTTTCACTTGCACAAAGGATCCATTAAACCGGTTTTACATGAAGAATCGCATCAATCCTGACGTAGTTGCTGTTCCGGTAACTTTGCATGCTCTTTAGGTGTAGAAAACTGTTGAACATAATCATGATCCAGACAGAACAAGTGGGACAAGGATAATAATCAAGGTCCAAAAACCAACTCCTTTAAAGAAGTGAAGGGTGACCCGAGTCCATGAGCTTTTGAATCTCTCCAAAATGTCAGCCCTGAGGCAACATCAATTATGTGAAAGATTAGTAGGAAAAAGACGGGGACAGTAAAAAGGACCGATGTTTGGGAATAAAAAAACCGCCTTCTGTACTTCGTAAAAAACTCTTAAGAACGTTACAATTTAGAGGTAATTACAAAAAGTTACCCTTAAGATTCATCCAATTAAAAAAAAGTCTCATATCTTTCAAATTACAAATACTTATATGTTACAAATTAAATGCGCCTATTGAGAGGGGATATTTGTTTTGAGCAAATACAAAACTCAAAGGAGTGCTTGTAAATTGTAATACCTTAAATTGTATTTGTAAGGGTTAGTTGCAAAAAGTATCCTTGAAGTTTTGACCTAATTACAAAAAAAACTCAGCTAACTTTCAAAATTACAAAAAATACCCCCGATGTTTTATTTTGTCTAACATTTACCCCATTCATAAACAAAAAATATTTCAAAATCCCCCCTCATATTTATAAAAATATTACAGTTTACCCCTTAATTTAACATTGGATCAAACTTTAGGGATACTTTTTGTATTTTTGCAAGTTTGTTGGTTTTTTTTAGTAATTAGGTCAAACCTAAAGGGCACATTTTGTAATTATCCATATTTGTAATTTTGACAGATAATTAACCTAAACCTCAGGAATAGTTTTTGTAATTAACCATAGACTTTATATATTTAACCTTCTTCCCCACCCTGCACCACAGATGCTGGATTTTTCAATGTGGACCTTGAAACATTTTCAAACTCCTCATCACCATCCCACTTCTCCTTTTATTCCCCACCAAAGCAAGAAATATGAACCAAATCCTACCTTCAATCCTTATTTAGTTGAGTTATTCACCATTAGTTGCCATACATAAAATATTACTCAAAATTGATGGAATTTATTGGACGCACCTATCCAGGCAAGAAAGCCGATAGTCAAAGCCAAGAAGAACTCCCTACTGATACTGTTGAAGCTGAAAGTCACAGAAGATTCTAAGTTAACCAGAGAAGTTATAAAAGCTGCCAAGAAGACTGTAGATACCATAATGAACAAATTACCAGTACAAGCATATAAGGTTTCCCCAACCATAGAATATAGATCCCCAACTCGAACCAGTGAACCTGCACATAGATTATCGTTACCTCTCCCTTTTGTCACATTCAAATTTATATCATGTGCTGCAGCAGTTCTCCACCAGAGTATATAATATTTAGGGATAATTTCCCCTTGACATTTATTTGTATTTTACAAAATGCACCATCAAAAGGGGAATTTGTTAAGTAAATACGAACCTTAAGGAGGTGTTTGTAATGCCGAAAGGAGTATTTGTAATTTTCAAAGATAAGTGAGTTTTTTTTTTTTTGTATTTAGGCTAAACCTCATGGGTAGTTTCCTAATATTTAGGTAAAAGACTTGGTGGCGAATTGCAAACAGATATAAGTTACCAATCACTCCTCAAAGCAGTATAATGTAGTAATTTAATGTTTCATAATGTATATAAAGAACCTTCAAAGAATCTCTTCTTTAGGGAGTTAAAGCATCATAATTCAAGAAAAGGAAAAAAAGGAAATTTTCCCTCTTTTGGTAGATTTTTCTACGTTAATTAGAAGGATAATTAACTAAATGGCAAGAGGAAAGCAACATACCACATAAAATCGCGAATAAATAGCGCACGTGGAATCAGAAGACCATTGCCAATCATGGCCAGCAACATTGAGACAGCTGATAAACCTTTTATGTTTTTAGGATTCAGAAGATTCGTCCACTGAAAAATAAAGATTGTTTTGATTAGAAGAAAATCTTGACAACCACCAACAAGACTAATATATCTGCAATAAGAAAAAAATAAAACCATTTGTGCAACAGCCATCCACATGAAAAGAAGAGTGGCCGTCCACCCAGATACCGATCCAAGAAATTTGACGCCATTATCAGGGAGCTTGCCCATGCGAGCCTGTAAAACTTAAACTGTATAATTAGAAGATTACAATTTAAATCCCCTATCACAGATCCAAGATAATAAATCTAATCAATTAAAGGCACATCTTCTGTGGAGTGGAAAAAGTTCCAATTATTCCCACAAGAGAAAACGTAACCACATAAACAAATGCATTCAGTAGATATTTTGACATGTGCCATGATGTACATATTGATTTACAATATCAATCCTGTAATGGGACACGACTAGAGCAACTAGCTCAACTCATCGTTATCGTCTCATGATATTTTTCATACAAGTGGGAAAACCTATGATGATGACGGTTTTGGAATTTCATCTCATTTTTCCTTCGTATGAAGGTTGAGACAAAGGAAGGGCATCCGGCATAAACTTTGCTACATTGCTTTTTGATGAATTTATAGTGTTAACTAATTCTAGACAATAATTGACACTATCAACTTCATGCCACCTACCCCAACATAGTTGGGATTAAGGTGCAGATGACGATGATGACGACTCTCCATCGGGCTGTGTTTAGACACAAAGGTGTTGCTTGGTTTTTGGGCCCACTTGAAGTTTCAAAATTCATACAAGATACCTGAAGGCTAGCACCCGTATACACACAAACATGTACGTACGCGAGTATACAAGGATGAAATATAAACAAACACATTGTTAATAAAGTCTCTATGACCTTTTTTGTGAGAATCTGGTACAAGGAACTTAACAGCATGCGATAAGTTATCCATTCAGTCATTTAGGCAAACAAAGATATTTAGGTACTCAACCAGCATCTGTTAATATCATACTCACCATAAGAACAGCGAGCATTGCACTAACAAAGGCAATAATCCCAGGGAAGATAGTATTTGGGACAAAAGGGACAAACGTCGACCACATGACCTGCACAAACCATGGGCAAAAACAGTCAACAGATTAAACTTAACCAGGTAAGTCTAAATTCTTGCAATCACGGATATATTTTACTTGCGGAAGTGTGGAGAGGCCCGCTACAGTAATAAAGTCTTCCCAAAAGTGCCAGATCTCAGGGTTGAGCAAATTAAAATATTTCATAAAATTCAAAATGAGACCAGAAGCAACCACTACTGAGGTGGCGATAAAATGAGGGAGAGGCATAGCTTCACCCATAGCCAGCTGCAACATCACCACATACGTTGATATGACTCCTAATGACTGCACCACCACTGCTTCAGTCTCCATCTTTTTAATAAAGTATGAGACCAAACAAAGATTCCCAAGCAATCCTGTAAGCATACCCTATATATAAGATGGATGAACAACGCCACTTAGGATCTGTTTTAACTAAACAAAAAACGAAAGGGATAATTACAAAAAAAAAAAAAAAAAAGAAAAAAAAAAAAACCCTGAGGTTCGGCTAATTACAAAAACTCCGGAGATTTTTGAAAATTACAAAAACTAGTTGAGGTTTGATTCCCTCTTATATTTTCCGCCTTCATAAGCAAAAACATTTCAGAAACCCCCCTGATATTTATAGAAATATTACAGTTACACCCTTAAATTAAGGACATAATCAAACCTAAGGTTTTTTTTTTTTTTGTAATTTTGAAACATCTCTGAATTTTTTTGTAATTAGTCCAAACCTTTTTTTTTTTGGGGGGGGGGATAATAAGGCCGCACAACACCCATTACCAGCCAAGGAACAGCCAGAAGTGCAGATTTATTCCCTGCTAGAAGATTCTGTGTATTAAGTACAATTTGAGGCAGTTGCAATAACAGAAATGGTAGATTTGCAGCTCCAGCAAACTTTGCTGTCATTGAATCCCATTGCTCAAAAGTCTTGTCTCTTTTCAATTGCACTGGTTCCTTCATTGTATATTATTTATTAGTCAACAATAGCAATGACAATAAGTAGAAGCTTGATGGTGCGATTGCCTGCAAAAAAAATTTCATTTGTGTTCCGCTAGAGAAATTTTTTGACCCTAACATGCGATTGCTTATAGGAATTCTCAAAACATACCACCCTATTCACTCGTGTTCACTATCTCAAACACTGACATCTATTCATATTTTCAGAAAAAAGTATCAAATCAACTACCATTATTACCTATTTCACAAATTTCACCATTCACTCACCGCACATTTCCAATCGCCAATCAATGCAATCATTATTTTACTATTTCTATATAACATCAAATATCATCACTACATTTTCATCTCATTTCCAATCATGCTCAAATTCATCATCGTTTTTAAAAAATTCTTTATCACTATTCTCCATCAAGAAAATCAAAATGAAAGGATATCCAATCGCACCCCGAACACTTTGAGAGGAAAAATAAGGTGGGTTTTAAAGTTTTACTATATCAAGATGTAATAGAACAATGACACTTGAGTTTAAATTTGGACTGAAGTACCTGGCTGATGGGATGTGCATCTTCTGAGCTAAAAGAAGAAACTGGTTTGAGCCTATGACAACAGACTGATTGACCAGAGAAGAGCACCCCCTTCAAGTGAAGTTTGGCATTGATGCCTCGCCGTAAGTGTGCCCCATAACAGGAGACTGACTCTAAACTTCGCGGATTATAACTGAAAGAACATCTGTTTGATGATTGACACGTGTGCAGTGGCATCTTACACAATAGCAACGGTGAACCCGCCATTGATAAGCTAGGAAAGTGAAGATCTCACAATGCTCTACAGTAACGTTCAAGACCTGAGGGTCCGACGAACCCAATTACTATTTACCTTACACTTGCATTGGCAGAAACTTCACAATACTTAACAACTTCATGATTCGAGTCTCAGTAATTTCCCACTAATGCTGAGTTTGAACTCCAAAGATGGTGAGAGTGTAGGCTATCACCTATTAAAGGGCGGAAACAAATTCAGCACAGTATACTACTAAATTGAATAAAAACCAAAGGAATATTTGCCCAGATGATTGTTGAAGGCAAAGGACAAGTGCTCTGCATCTTGATGATTAAAACATACAAGTGATTACAAAACAAGTTGTACTAAAGAACCTAAGTGCATATGAACCTTTGCAAAATTCTCAAGAATCGTACTTTTGACCATCATATCTATAGGAAGTGGATAATATAATCAATGGATGACAATCGATTTTATATTAATATTGGACATTTTCTTCACTTGCTTTCTACCTTCATATCAATTATTTCTTTTTAATACAATACAATGGAAGTAGAATAAACGGCAAAACAAGAAACCACCATAACAATCTTTCCCATTAAGTTTTCAAGAATAAATGCAGTAAGAGGAACCCAAAAAAAGTAATTAACTTTTCAAGAATTCTTGACAGCTCTTGTGCGCATTTGAACAAACACCTTAACAACTCGATGGAAGACGCCTAACCAGTCACAAAATCAAAAGCTTAACTTACCAATAAATGAATCAGCGACCGAATGAGTGAGAGCAGTGCACTACTTAATGCATCTATTGACTTCTCAATTCTTGGTTTTATTTCAGAACTTGGAAGAGTGTGAGAGCAGTGCCGTTGCGCGCCGCCGCGAGTGTGGAGGTTTCGAGATATCGTAATATTATCCGGCGGTGATTTGCAATGGTTATGGGCGGTGAGTGTATTGGTTTTGGGAGGAAACAAACGGTTTAATAATGCAAAAAGTAGTTTATTCGCTTTCTGCCATAAAAAAATCTCTTGGGGATTCACGATATTTATGACACCTTACTTATTTTTTACTGCAATCTTTTAACTTTATTTTCATTTCTTAGAGGATTGTGGTTTAGGGGTAGATTTTTTTCATTGAATTTTTTTTTTTACTTAAACATACTGGGTAGTGGGTACATCTCAACATGACGGATGCTATTTGCCTCGATATAAGAGCATAAATATGACAAAAAGAATTCGCTTTATATTATTAATTTTGAAATTGCCATATTATTACTGTTTCATCTGCATTAAGAAATAAAATCACATTACTATAATATAAAGAAAATGCAATATAATGATTGTGATGAGGGAGATGAGGACCCAATTGCTCTACAAAAAATGGTCCATATACAATGATTTTTGAATTCCAGAAAATGCTCTCATAGTTAACATATTTATGGATATTTATGGGTTTTTTGACATCAAATTTAACAGACTCGATATAAAATTACTCCCTCCTATTCACAATAAGTATATTTTTTTAGAAGAAAAACACATATTAAATGAGTTGCCGTATTCACAATAAGTGTCTTTTTGGCAGACAAATAATTTTTTTAGACCTTTATTTTACCTTCACCCCAACCTAAATAATTTTATTGAATTTGCCGTATCCGGATTATGATCCCACTAGTTCAATAAGTGAGTTGCTTAAGATTTAAGAACAAGTAATCTTTACATAATCCATTATTTGTTATAATTAAAAAAAAATGCAATTAATTTCTCAGTATTACATAATCATGACAAGTCCAATGTTCTTCATCATTTTTTTTTCTTTTAACCACAACAGCTTGTTATTTCGTGCTTTCAGGACTTGTACTCTACAAGAGTTTAATAATTTCTAAGTATTACATAATTGTATTTATTTCTCCAGTTTTCCCATGCATGAATTTTCCTTGTTGCTCCTTGTCATTCTTGATAATCTCTCCTTCAAAACGCTTATCTTCTTCTATGGATAAAACCACAGCCTGTGATCCAAAGGGGCCCTTCACAATATCCTCCTTCACCTTCAGATGTTTATCGGCATGTATAACATCAGTTTCTTGCACCATCTTCTTCTTCTTTCTCATCCTGATTAAGAACCACAAAGCAAACAAGCAGAAAGCAAAGAAGAAAACACAGCCAAGTGACACAAACACGACTACGACGACAGTTGGACCATCGTGAGAAGAAGCCATATTTTTGAGTTTCTAAGATTATGATGATGAGCAGGTTTTTGGAATGTTGATGAAGAACTTGGTTCTGTGGTTACTTATATTCTATGATCATGATTCATGTTGGCTGTTGCTTAGGACTTTCCTTTCAAGAATTGTAAAATTTGGCTCTAATGTTAAGATTTCATCTTTGATGTATTGGTTGGTTGCACTACAAAACACACCTCCATTTGCCTTGTTCTTTAATTTGGGAATGCTCCACAAGATAAGAGTTTGTTGCTGAAATATTTTCTGGGGATAAATATAGAAAGAGATAATTACAAAAATTACCCTCAGGTTTAGCTTAATTATGAAAGTTCTATTCATCTTTCAAAATTACAAAGACCCCCTTAAAGTATTGCAAACACCCCATTAAAATTTGTATTTATCTCACAAGTACCTCTCTTTGAAAGTGCAATTCGTAAAAGATAAACAAATGTCAACAACGGGTATTTGTAATTTTGAAAAATAACTGGGCTTTTTTTGTAATTAGACTGGGTATATAAAAACTACCTCTAAGGTTTGACCACGAACGCCCCTCTTAAAGTTTGTATTTTCTTAAAAATACCCCTGTTGTGTAATTAATTATATAATAGAAGCAAATTCAAGTGGGTAAGTATAATTGTAATTTTGAAAGATACTTGAGTTCTGAGTTTTTTGTAATTACATTAATCTTCAGGGGTATACCTGGTAATTAACTGAATATTTCGGTATCGTTATCTATATTCGAATAATAAAGTTTTTATTGTTTTATATGTTACTATATTATCAGACTACAATGCTCCAGCATAGCATGAACACATTAGAATATTCTGTCAAATAGCAAAGGCATTTCCAAATTGAATTTTCATTCCTCCAAGATCAATAAAATGACTGTTTTAATTATTGTTAATACAGCAAAAAGAAACAGACTGTGTGTGTTGAATAAAATTTAAGAAACTATGTCTCAATTCAAAAGCAAATGCTATATCTATGAGTCTAACTGATAGTTATCAATGGGGATACGAGTTCTGTTTGGCAATCTCCGACCACGTACAAATGAACTGAACAAATGCAGAGCCCTTGATGGCTGTGCAAAGGGTACCATATGAGCAGCACCTCTTACTGTTGCAAATGTTAACAAATTTCCATATTCAGTTGCCCAACCTCCCACCTGTTAGTAACAAAAAATTAAACCTATATCAAGGGAGGTCGTAAATATTTCTATTAATGGTGGAGGTTTGAAATATTTTTTGCTTATGACGAGCTGTAGAGAAATATATCACAAGATTACCTGTCCTTTATGGAACCAAGCTCCATATGGAACTGTAATATCGAATTTCAGATCATGGGCTAGTTCACGTACAAGTGTCCGCGAGCCGAGTAATGGCACAACTGAATCTTGATCTCCACTGGAAATTGCATAACATAAAGCTTTGTGTCATTTTGTTGATATAGTTGTAAGAAGGGAAACAGTTTTTATTGGTGACATATATATATACTTCACCTGTAAATCCAAACTCTAATGTGATTCTGAATAATCCTTTTGAGCAAGGGAAGAATGTTGATATCTCCATCTCTAGCATTATAGTTTAGAAAACTGCACATATAATTAAGGAAAAATAATTATTAAGTTTGTAGCTATAGCATTCCAGAGTTCAAACATATACCATAATATGTTGGGATAATTATAAAACCTATCCAAATTACAAAAAATTCAGTTATCTTTCAAAATTATGAATACCCCTTGAGGTTTGTAGTTACCTATACCCACTTCTAGTGGATGCAATGAGGGTGCAATTTGTAAGATACAAACAAATACCAAGTGTATATTTGTAATTTTAAAAGATAACTGCATCGTGTTGTAATTAGGCTAAATATCATTATAGTTTGTGTAATTAACCCTAATGAATTTATCCAAAGAAAGCTAATTCTCGGATGCCATGGACACAGAGTGTGACATCATATCATATACATTTAATGTAAAGGGAACATTTTCTTTTTGTCTTTCCTTAAATCTGTACTCTCCTTAGAAAAGTTACACCTAATATAATTTATGCCATTATCTACAAGGGTTAATTATAGAAAATACCATTGAGGTTTGTCTAATTACTGGAAAAACTTAGCTAACTTTCAAAATCACAATTACCCTCTTGATATTTGTTTTTATTTTACAAATTGCATCCTCAATAGGGGGATATTTCTTAGGAAAATTCAAACTTCAAGAGCGTATTTGTAATTTTGAAAGAAGTAAAACATTTGTAGACTTACTTACTGCACGTAGACCACATATATGGTAAATTAGTCCGATTCGCATGTAGAGCCTTCTGAACCTCAGGCAGGTTTAAGTAAAACGTCATTTCGTACGTCATGCAAACATCTACTCCAAGACTAATCTTTGTACCCTGCAATGACATAATTTGTTACTCTTGGACAATACTTTTCTTATAATGTTTGAATAAAAAGATTGAGAAAGTTAGGAGATAAATAGTACGTACGTACCATCTTTCTGAGTCGCAGTTCTTGCTCTACTATGGATGGATAGCATACATCAAGAATAACATCATAAACGTTTATATAGTTACCAACGATTTGATTTGCCTCAGATATGGCGTTGTTACAGGATTGAGTCACGTTGTGTGGACTAGCTAGTGAATAATCATCGAAATCACAGTCGTTCGTGATGGTGAGGCCAATTTCGTCAGAAATCAGGCCGTGTGACCAAAAGAAATCGAATGTTGCCGGTACATCGCGATCAAGTTTGAGAAGTGGATTACCGAGCTGATCAATTATAACCATGTATAAGGGTAATGAAATTGCAATGGCGACAAATTAGTGTAAAAGATTACACAAACCACCCCTGAGGTTTAGCCTAATTGCAAAAAAACTATAGTTAGAATTACAAATGTCAATGAAGTATTTGTGATTTTCAAAGATAACTGGTTTTTTTTTCATAATTAGGCTAAATCTCAGGGATGGTTTTTGTAATTAACCCAAAGATGAATTTCCACAGTAAGTTAAAAACACTAGAAAAAAGTAACTGGAAAAATAGAGATGTTTTGTAGAGGCATTCATTCAGCTTGAGTTGCATACTTAAGTTACTTACTGCAACCCCTTTAATGTTGAACTTCAAGTCTGCACTATGTTCATTGTGATCTAGAAGAGCCATGGCTAATTGTGGAATGTAATGCCCTGCATAGAATTATTAGAATTCATAAAGGGAAAATAGAGGAGAAATTGTGAACAGCCATGAATTTTATATACGTCTTAGCCCCTTTTTTTTGGGTAATTACAAAAACTACCCATGAGGTTTAGCCTAATTTAAAAAAAAAAAACAAGCAAACAAACTCAGTATCTTTCAAAATTACATATACCCATTGACATTTGAAACCTTAAGGAGGTATTTGTAATTTTGAAATATAATTGGAGTTTTTGTAATTAGGCTAAACCTCAGGGGTAGTATTGGTATAATTTTTCCAAATAGCAAATAAAGTAGATGAATGATTATATGGTGTATGAGCAAACTCAACCTTAATTTCATTACCTGCATAACTTTCTCCTGTCAAGAACAAGTCTCGGGTTTTGAATGTTGGAAATTTCTTGTACCATTCAATCATGAATAGGTACATATCCCTTGCTGCCAGCCACAAATCAATAATTCAGACTTTAACTGCCTTAGTTTATTCAATACTTCATGAATAACCACACAAAAAAAATGTTGTTAAAGATATAAATATCAAAGAAATTTAGAGACCACATGCAAATTTAGTTTATATCATCTTATATTTTGGCCATAGCTAAAAAATAATTAACTTGAAGTTAAAAAAGTTGAGTCCATTGAGAAATTTATTTACCTGTGGACGCATCGTCAGTAAAGTAGTCTGAGCTTGTGTTCGAATATGACCATCCCACACCAGCTGGAGACTCGACAAAAAGAAGATTTGATGCTGCACAAATAGGAGAGACAATTACAAATACTACCCCTCAGGTTTAGTCTAATTACAAAAAAAACTTGATTATCTTTCAAAATTACAAATTTACTCCAACGTGTTACACACACTTCACAAATTAAATACCTACCTAATTGCGGATGGGATCTTCTATTCCAGGATAGTGTTTCATCTCATATTCCACTGCATGGATGATTGACACGTGTATATAATTTACTATATTAAAATCCCACAATTTAGCCTTGATTTATGCTCCAAAATTAATACGTTAACTTCTATACACGTGTCAATCATCCGTGCGGAGGAATAAGAGATGAAACATCATCCTAGAATAGAAGATCTCATCCGCCCTAATTGAGGGTGCAATTTGTAAAAAAGAAACAAATGTCAAGGGTGTCTGTAATTTTGAAAGATAACTATATTTTTTTGTAATTAGGCTGAACCTAATGGGTGTTTTTTGTAATTATTGCCAAATAAAAAGAAAAAGTGTCAGCAAACGAGATTACTTGAGCAAAAACACAGTAAAATACTTTAGAGGAAAAAAAATCTATATACAACATAGCCCTTGTGGTTTGCGAGTTTTAGACAAGAGAAATGTTATAAAAAAGTACCTTTATTCCAAGATTTTGAATTTATTCTGAGGCCTCTGCCATCACCTCTGGGAAAGAAAGGACCTAATTCTGTGAATGCACCTCCTCCAATTGATGAGCAACCAGGTCCTGATAAAAATAGGATACTTTCAACAACTATTGCAAAATATAAATGTTTAAATGGTATCTCAACATACACACCACTATTTACTCATATGTCATTGGAAAATTAAAAACATTCTTGCTATTTTTATTTCATCCCTTCTATACTGTAGACTTCCAAAAAGAAAGAAAAGGGGGAAAAAGAAAGAAAGAAAGAAATAAATAAATAAAGATAGAATGAATGAATGACTTGTTTGAAATATGAACAGTGTTGTCGGTTTGATTTAGTAACAGTATAAGGTTATAATAGCTTGTACTGTAAAGCAGACATGACTAATAAACTAGTGACCTGCACAAACAAACACCAAAACCATGTCTAAAAGAAATAAATAGAATTAGGAAAATGTGGAAGCAAACCAAGGGAAAAAGTATTATCTTTACTCAACATATGACAAAAATGAACACAAGTACGAGTCCAAGAAAAAAAAAATTCCTATCCACATTCCTAGGAGTGTAAACGAGTCGAGTAGAGTCAAACTTTGTTTAAATTTTTATCGAGCTTCAGAATTTGTGTTTAAGTCTGATTCTATTATTAATCGAATAGAGCTTGAACAAGCTTCAGTCTAGCCGAACACGAATCGAACTAGAGTAGCTTGATATTTTTATACATATTTTATTATTTTTTACAAATCGAGTCTAGCTCGAGCCGAACTGAACTTTATATTTTATCGTACGAAAAATGTGTTCAAGTTTGGTTGGTTACATCAATAAACTGGGCTCAAATAAGGTTTTAACGACAAATCTCAAATCGAGTATCGAATAGATGAAGTTGTTTTTGCAATCCTACATATTCCCAATAGAATAAAACAAACAAATTCCATTCACAAAAATGACAGAGAAAATTATCCTTTACTAAAATTAATACAAAATTACCCTGAGGTTAAGAAGAGGAGGTAGAGTAAAAGATTGCCAGGTTTTGGGGTGATTACAAAAAAGCTCATAGATTTTTGAAAATTACAAAAAGAACCCCACGAGATTTGATTTTGTATTACACTTTGGCCTTTCATAAGCAAAAACATTTCAAACACCCGCTTTACATTTGTAAAAGTGGTACATTTGTCCCCTTACGATTAAGTTAGAATCAAAACACGGGGACATTTTTATAATTTTGAAATTTCTCGGGTTTTTTTATAATTACCCTAAACCTCAGGGTAGTTTTTGTAATTATCCCATAAAATTGTCAACATAGAAAATTCAGTTTGTCTATGAAACTAAATAAAACACAAAACTTACCACCATTAAGCCATAATGTAAGGGGCTTGTGATGAGGATTTTCCTCAGCCTCCACAAAGTAGTAAAATAAGCTCTTCCCTTTCTTCACATCCACATCAACATACCCAGCATACTGCCTAAATTTCACTACCGGTTGTCCAGGCAATTTCACCACCAGATCCTCTTCCGGGAATCCATAACCACCGTCAACCACCAATCCCCCCACCACCGCTGCCGTCACCACAACCGTTAAAACCCACCTCAATCCCATCTCAAAAAAACTCTTCAAATAATAAAAAAAAAAACAGCCCTTATCAGAAAAGATACCAACTTTAAAGTCTACCCAATACCCATGTGTATATATACATATACTATAAGCAGAAAAAGAAAGTTAAGATTTTGTAGCTAATAAAGAATGTATATTGTGTGACTGAAATTATGAAAAGTGTGAGCAATTAGACAACGCTGGGGCTACTGCTTTCATGGCTTTATTTGGGTTTTACTATAATTTAATATTAGAGAGGTTTGTTGAGTAAATGATCACAGTCAGTCACAGAGACGTTGGAAAGTAGCAGTTTGTGTTGTGTGTGCAAACTCTGACTCACTGTTCAATTCCTTTAAAGCTGTTTTCAAATGTTATTCTCATTATAATATATTGATAATTTAAGGAAGAAATAAGTCAAAATTTTCTTGATAAAAAATCCAAAAACATATCAGATTATTCTGAAATCGATCTAAAATAAAACCAAATTCAAAATTTTTGTTATCTAATTAGCATTTTATAATTTAAGGAAGGTGGACTCCATTTTTTCCAAATAAAAATTCCAAATTATGTCAAATTATTTTGTAGTCTATATAAAACCAAATTCCAGTTTTTGTTATCTGATTAACTTTTGATAATTTAAGTAAGGCGGAGTCAAAGTTTTTCTTGGTAAAAAATCCAAACGTATCTGTCTATTCTAGAAACTAAATAAAACAAAATTCAATTTTTTGTTAACTATTTAACTTTGTTTATTTGAGGAAGAAAAAGTCAAACTTTTCTTGATAAATAATCAAAATCATATCAAATGATATCATATCCAGCAGGTCCGCACTATTTTTGATTCTTGATATGAAAATTGAACAGTACCGCGCCAAGTGAGAGTTATTTTTTCCTTTTTTTTTCTTTTTTTAGGAATAGTTTTGTAATAACTAGTTTTTTGTCCGTGCAGTGCACGGATGTGTTATGTCAAACAATAAATTGCATGAATATAAGAGTTACAGTGTTAATGAATATAAAAACATACAATACAAACTTCAAAATCAAGTTATTATATCACTACTTTTCAAAATTATGAATTTTGGAATAACTCTTTATACACAACATAATTCATTTGTTTGCTTTTGTTTTATCGTCGTCACAAACTAATATATTAAACCCCTTACGATATGTGACTCATGAAACAACAACATATAACTGACCATGACTGCAAATTGGATTCTTTATAGGAGAACTAATGAGATTAATTAAGAAAATTAATTATGGGGTTCACTAATTATTCTCATTATTTGCTACGTTTTGTAATATTATTAGATGATTTCAGTTTCTAATATTTACTTTGTGATATTCTTATTTCTTGAATAATTCGGTGTCGACTGGTGTAGTAATTTTGTCTTTTATATTATTATTTTTTCTTTTAATTAGGGATTTTATTATCCATCTTTTATGGTAATTCGATTCAGTTTTTAAGAAGATGATATATTATTATTTAGTTTTTTTTAATAAGTTGGAAGTAGTGGATGACGGGGAGGGGATAACTTTTAAAGAAATTGAAGGATACAAGGTTCGAACCCTGATTAACACTCTTACAAAAGGTGAACAATACCACTTGAGCTACAAACTGGTGGTATATTATTATTTAGTTTAATAAAGCATAACATCAATACACACACAAACACACACACATATATATATATATATATATATGAAATCTTCCTTAGTGTCAATATTTATATGTTATTGTTGTGGGGTAAAACTATAATTCTCTTTTTCCATATTTAAATGCATTATTGTTATTATTATTGGGCTTATATGAATTAATATGCAAGTCGGCCCATTAAAAGAGTCTTAACAGGCCCACATAGCCTTAATAGGCTAATTAAGCCTTAACAAGCCCACATAGCATAAACAGACTCATGTCCCAGGTATAAATAGTCTCCTCCTTAATTAATGTTTCATTAAGTACATTTCAACTGCTAATTAACTCTTGTGCTCTGGATTATTTCCTACACTTTGCTGACTTAAGCATCGGAGGGGCTTCCCTGGGACAACCCCAGGGCCTTCTAACCCTATTTGCGTGTTACAGGCTGGTTCCCCCCTTTTCAAGTATTCAGTGAATTGGAGTCGGATCCCTCAACCCGAAACATCTTAATTTAAAGTGAGCTGTAAGTATTTTTGCACCATCATTTTGGCGCCATCTATGGGAACTCGGCCAAAACACGAGAATGCAAACACGATCCCAGGCGATGGATACTAACTCCCAGAATGCGGAAGCTAGAGCACTAGAGCCGGCAAAATCCATCCTGGCCGCGCCCGACCGACCCAAGGTTTGGGCTGCTGCTGGGCTATATTGTAGGCCTAAAAACGTTCGAGCTTTTTTGGCCCGGCCCAAATGGTCCGTAGGCTGGGTTGGGCCATGCATTTTTGTGATCCGACCAAAATCGGTCTGGCCCAACCCGGCCCAAAAATTTTCAAAAGTTTGATGGGCTGGCCCGGCCCAGCCCATTGCCAGCTCTATGGAGCACAAGGAGCAAGACCCTCTCGAGGGCCAGAACACCGCTCGCCTCCCCCTCCTCCTACGAGGGAGGAAGTCCGCTTGACTCGAGAAGCCTTACAAACTTTATTGGAAGAGACTAGAAAGCAGCCCAAGACGCATTGAGAGAACAAACAGCCGCAGCTGGAGTACCTCCGCACCATGCCCTGCCGGCGGACAACAATCAAGATCTCGCAGGAGGAGTACCCCGGACTAGGGGAGGACCTAACAAAGGAAAGAAAGAGCAAAGAGGAAGGAATGCCTTGCGGACTTTGTTCAAGATTTCTTACCGCAAGCGTACGATGTTAAGTTTTAGTATAGATTTAGAAGTAGGGGCTATCGTCTCCACAGGGATTGATACCAAATTTATAACTAAGTACTATAATTATAATATCTTTATTCTATCTAGATAATCGAAAAGAGATGGTTTTGATTAAATTAAAAAATAGCCTAAAATTATAAAAACAAATTCGCTTAGACAAATTATCAAACACTTAATGTATATGAATTCTAGAATTCTAGAGAGTTGATTCACCTAGTTATCCCCTATGTTATCAATTCAGTTTATTAATCACATGTTATTAATCTATAAGCCCAGTATTCCTACCATTTATCACTTCCTCTCTCGATGCTAATGTGCTCAATGAATATTCTTTCACATACTTCGAAAGATTCATAAACTTCTCAGTTCTATAAAACCCTAAGTTATGCTACTCTATGGCCAAACATTCAATTACCTCTCTCGATTGTCGAATCAAACACGCCAAACAATCTAAACTATTGATCAGATAATTCAGATGCAATCAATCCAAATAGCACAAATAGATTTAATAGCATGCGAATCAAATAAACTGAAAATCAAAATATAGGTTCAAATGTAGGTTACATCAATCCCCTAGAAAAATAAGTTTAGCTCATGATGGATGTGCAAAAACTCATGAAAAAGTAATTATACATCTCAAAGGTTCAACAAAGATAGTGGAAAATAATTCAGAAATATCAAGGAAAGAATCCTCTCTATTTCCAGAAGATAGATGCCTTCGAATCTCGTCCCGAACTCTTTCTCCTTGCTCAAAGTCATCCTGTGTGCTCAATAGAATGTCCAACCCTTTTTCCGTACGTCATTGGTTGTATTTATACCCCTCCTTCCATCAAAAACCCAAAAGAATTAAAATTACAAAACTTTCATGGATGACACGTCTTTGCAATAAGTGCCTCAAAGCGGCGCCGCAAAGATTGCGATGCGTGCCTCCGCCCGATTTTAACCCCAGTGCCGCACGGGAGCGCGGCAGCTTCTGTCTTGTGCTCCATTTTTCTTGAAATTTCCATTGGTCAAGTGCGATTTCTTCCTTCCCAACACGTTTTTCATCATTTTCAATCATTTTCGGCTACCATAACCTGTATTGACTTCCTAACAACACCTAATGAAATAAACTGGATTCAAACGACTCTAAAACACTAATAAACAACACAAAATTCTAGTCTAGAATACTCGATTCATTGGTATAAAATCAACTTAACAGGCACCTACTGGAACCTCCACAGTCGCGCGGTCACCCTCAAGCGGGGGAGTCAAAAGCTCCCCCCATTAGCCAAGCCAACTCCCAGGCGACCGGGATGATAAGAAGAAGTCCTTTAAGCCCAAGTGTGCTAGCAGAACCTCTCCCTTCAGAATAAAGACTTCAATCTCCCGAGTACGATGGAACAGAGACCCGGAAGAATACTTGGACAAGTTTTACGCCAAGACCGACTTATATGACATGATAGACTCGGCCTATTGCAAGATTTTCAAGACTACTCTAACTAAACGAGCTCTCTCTTGGTTTAACCAACTCCCGGTCGGATCTATTGACGGGATGGACAAGCTCACCAATAGCTTCATGCATCAATTCTCCATCAACATGAAGTACCCTAAGACCATTTCCCATCTTTTCCAGATCAAGCAGAAGGAGGAAGAACCGCCGAGAAGCTATATGAAGCATTTCGTGGAAGGGATCAATGAAGTAGCCAATGTGCAACATGAAACTCTAGCGGGGATTCTGCAACAGAACCTCCGTCAAAGAAGATTTAAGGAGTCCGTAGCGGGCAAACCCCCTGCCTCTTTAGATGAGTTACTTAATTGGGCCGAGAAGCATATTCGAGTGGAAGAAGCCACCAAGCCCGATGTAGGCCAAAAATGAAAGATAAAAGAAGAAGAAGAAAAACCAAGTCTCAAGAGGGGCAACAAGAAGGAGTCGAGCAGAAGAGAATTCAAACGTAAATACACTCCATTGAATGCACATCTGGTTGAAGTCATATACGTGGCCCAAAGGCAAAGGATCATAGAGCCTCCCACAGAGACGAGGGACAGCCCATAACAGGCTCAATCCGATCAATATTATTGCTTCCATCGAGATAAAAGGCACCCTACGAAAAAATGTTTCCACCTGAAGAGGGAGATCGAGAAATTGATCCAAAGAGGCTACCTAAAAGACTTCGTAGATCAGCACAAATTGCGCAAGGATCCCGGACAGTATGAGCAAGACTCATCCCCACCTCCACATTGTCCGGAGCAACGCCCAGAGGAGAGACATAACCCAAATTTTGCGAGAATGATCAATGTTATTTAAGGAGAACCCGAAGCAGAAGGGGCAAAAAATGCACTCCGGACTCACGAAAGTGAACATCAAGAAGTTAATGCAGGAGCAAAGCCTAAAAGGATATTGACAGAGCCGGAGAAGAATGGTAGCACTTCAATTGTCTTGGGGCACAAGACTATGTGGCTGACACTCAAACGAACCCGGATGCTATAGTCATCTCCATTGTAATGGTCAACTTCATAGTGAAAAGAGTCCTCATAGACATGGGAAGTGATGTGGATGTCATTTTCTTAGGAGCATTCGGGAAGTTAGATTGATTCGTCCCAAATATCCCATGTCTCTGCCACTCATTGGCTTCATGGTGCAAGTAATCAAAGCGCTAGGAGAGATAAGCCTACCCATAACTTTGGGAGCAGGTGCTCCCCAACAAGTCACCAAGATGGTCAAGTTCCCTGCAGTGGATGCCCCATCCGCATACAATGCAATCCTTTGATGTTAAGAAATTTATTTGTTAGATTTTGTTGATACCATGTAAAACTTAGACTAGGAAGTTGGCACTCCATTTTTCTTGTAATTCTATGTTGTAATAGATAGGACTGAAAAAGTTGAGTGAAGTCAACTGTAGACTAGAGTGAAGACTCTGATGTGTGTCAGCTGAGTATGGCCAAGAAAGAAGACAAGGACTCGACTGAAGGAGAGCCAGCTGAGGAAAAACTGGGTGAAGTATGAGGAAGTGTCAGTCAAGTCAGAGAAAGGAGCCAAGTCTAACAGTTGAAGTGACAGTTGAGTCATTCTCATGATTGGAGCAGACTCAAGTCAAAAGGGATAAAGGCAGCAGTCAAGTCAAGACAACTGACATTGATCTGTTGGAAGGAAGTCAAGAATATTACTCGATATAGTAATATGTCCAAGCTTCCAGGTCTTAAAGAGTTTGGCCCAGAAACATGCAAAAGGAATAAGCCAATGTGAAGCACTAAAGCATGTGTCAAACCCTGTAAAGCTGCAGAGCCATTTAATACGAGGAAGGGTCAACATCACAAGTGTTGCAGACCAAGAAAAGACAAGCCAGCGAACAAGAAGTGTCATTTGAAAACAACCTATCTCTTCAACGGGTAAATTTTCAAATGAGCACTATAAAAAGCTGAGGAAGCATTTGAGAAAAAGTGACCTGAACCTAGCACGAACGAATCAAGCAATTATCAAGCAAGTATAACCTGCAATATTCTCAAGCTTATCCAGAAAATTCCTTAAGCCTAAAACTCGAAGGAACTCGATCCAACACATATTGTGAAGGAAAGATTACTTCAACCAGTTTAAGAGGAAATGATTAAAGAACAAAAAGGGGTCTACTCTCCAAGTTGAAGGAGTTGTAGAAAGGTTCAAGGTCGAACCAGGAGATTCAAGCTTGTTGGAAGGCTGTGTGATCAAATCCAAAGACTTGAAGGGAGCTGAAGTAGCAAAGCAGCTGTCTTTTGAAGAAGCTGGGTCGCAGGAGAAGCCATCTATGTGATCAAGATTGTCTCTAGACTGAGAACTACTTTGTAACTTGATCTGTTACCTAGTGGATTCCTCTAGGAGTTGGATAAGAGTGGAGAAGAGTGGAGTAGAGAAATTACCCCATCCTCGAACCACTATAAAATTACTTGTGTCATTTACTTTCAGCATTTCCTTTCTTGCTTATATTTTTCATATATGCTGTTAAGTTGTTTTGCTATCTAACTGATAATAACAGTGCTGAAACAAGTGTTAAAAAAATGAGCTTTAATCAAACAAAGAGTGTTAAGTCTTCCATTGTTAAAAACCAAATCAACTAAAGTTAAGTGTTAGCTGACGCATCCAAGTTATACTATCAACAACTCAGTCGAATCTGTTGAGTGGGTAACTTAGCTGAAGATAGCCAACCTAGCTGTCCCCCAAGGACACAACTGATTTGAGTCAACTCTGTTGAAATTCTTAAAAAGACTAAAAGTGAAAATTTGGTAAGGTTTATTCAACCCCCCTTCTAAATCTTACACCACACCCCTTGGGCCTACAAGTGGTATTAGAGCGGTTGGTTCATTGAGCCTTCCACACTGGTTACTGAATTAGATCTCAATCTTTTTCAAAAGATTTAACACTTGTGTGTTCAAAGTCATTCATCTTCAAAGCAAAGTTATTATCATGGAAGCAAATCTAACTCGCATTCCTATGTTTACTGTGAAAGAGTTTGATGACTGGAAGATTCGTATGCAGGATCATCTATCAGCTTTACACGATGAAATGTGGCTTGTGATAGAGGATGGACCATTGAAAATACTCAAAGTTAATATTGATGTAAGAAGAGCACCTCCACCTGAAAGAGATGAAGCTGCAGCAGAGGCTAGACCAGCCATGGTTGAAAAACCTCGCACTGAATGGACTAAAAAGATAAAAAGAGATATAACCTTGACAATGTGGCCAAGGATATTCTCTACAAGAGGTTGGACAAGGCGATGTTCAACAAAGTCAAGTCATGCAAATCAGCCAAAGAAATCTGGGATAAGCTAACCCTGATTTGTGAAGGATCAGAACAGATTAAGGAGAATAAATTAACTGTTGCTGTTCAAAAATTTGAGAATTTTAAAATATTTGCAGGTGAAAGTCTAGATCAGCTGGATGCCAGATTCACAAAGATAACAAATGAGCTTTCAGCTCTTGGGAAAGAGTACACTCAGAAGGAGCTGTGCATGAAGATACTAAGATCCCTCCCAACTGAATGGGAAATGAAGGTCATGGCTCTAAGACATTCAATGGACCTCTCAAGAACATCTAATCATGAACTATTCTCAGACCTCAAAGCTTATGAGTTTGAACTGAGAAGGAAAGAGCAAGAGGAAACAATTGTACCCAAGACAGCTGCATTATTAGCCAGTGATAGGAAGAAACCTGAGCCAAAGGAGACCATTGACAGGAGGAAATTGCCCTCATGGTAAAGAGATTCAACAAGTTATTTAACAAGAACTATAAAAAAACAAGGGTGAAACCTACAGGAGACATTCAACACCTTCTAAAGCAAGGGAGGACAGGCCGCCCAAGAGAGCTGAACATCAGAGAGCTGACTATCAGAGAGTTGATAATCAGAGAACCGAGAGAGCTGATTAGAGAGATGAAAACCTGTGTTGGAATTGCAGACAACCAGGACACTTTGCTATTGACTGTTCCTATCCACCAGTCAACAAATATAGAAATGAGGAAGAAATAAGAGTCTTTAGGGAAAGAAGACAAGAAAAGAAGAAAGCCATGTTGGCTGCTGAGACAGCTAAGTGCAAAGATGCAGCAGATTCAGATAGTAGTGAAGGTGACTGCTCAAGTGATACAGAGGAAGAGGCTTTGATATGCCTCATGGCCAAAGAACAAGATCAACAAGATCAAGAAGATGAGGTACAGTCTAACTCATCTCATTCTGATTCAAGTGATAGTGACTGTGATACACACACTTCATCACGCACAGATCTTTATGATTCATTAGGCAAAATGATGAAAGATTTTGAGCACATTAAAACCTCACACACACTTTTGAATGAGGAAAATAACCAGCTTAAAAGCCAAAACTCACAGCTGACAAAAGAGCTGAGTACTCTGAGTCACATAGCTGATGAAAACACTAAGCTGAAGGCTGAAAATGCCAAGATCTTAGTAGAGTTAACTGCTACGGAGAAAAGAGAAAAAGATATCAAAAATGTGATTGCCTCATTTACAGAAGCATCCAAATCATTGGATGAACTTATTATGAGTCAAAAAGAGTGTGGAGACAAGACAGGCATATGATTCAATTCCTTTGTACATAGTCAAACTCCAAGAGTTATTTTGGAAAAAGGATCTTCAAGCAATGAAGGAATACAAAAGCCCAAAACACCATATGTTGCACCCACATCCACACCAAAACATAATCACAATCACACTGGCCTTGGTTATAAGGGAAAAGGAAAGAAGCCAGTAGAGTATGTTGAAAGGACATCTGAGAAGAAATTCAGACAGGTCCATCAACAGACTCCTAACATAAAATACTCTGTAAGAACCAAACAGAGCTACCAAAAGCCCAAGAAATTTCATCAAAGAAATACATATGATGGGAATGGTAGAAACTATCCAAACCAAGCTGATTGGAATAACAATGTGCAATATCAGCAAAGACCTATGGGATACAAGCCAAAATGGCAAAGGCCTCAACCTCAGCAAAGGTCATTCCCAAGGCAAAAGAGCTATTATCAGCACACTCATGCACCCAAGCACTATACTCAGAGATTCCGCAACTACCCCAAGAAAGTAGTTGCTAAAACAAACACACAGGCATATAGACAAAAGATATAACTATATGATCCTAAAACCCTCAAGCAATTTGCTAATGTGCATTATGATTATGGTACTGATAAATGGCAACCTCTTAGAGTCAGATCATATGGCTATAGGTTGGTTGGAGCATCTTATAGCAAACCCCCCAGGACCCGGGCAAGTATGGGTACCTAAAAACTGATTTCCTTGATTGTAGGTTCAAGGAACAGCTGAGTGCCAAGGAACCTGGTAAATGGATAGTGGTTGTTCCAGACATATGACAGGGAATAAAAGAAATCTGTCAAGATTCATGGAGATCAAAGGTGCTAAAGTAATATTTGGAGGAAATGAAGCTCCAGGGGAGATCAAAGGCATAGGATCCATCAAGAATAATGGACCGGAGATCACAAATGTTGCTTATGTTGAAGGTCTCAAATTCAACTTGTTAAGCATCAGCCAACTCTGTGACAAAGGCTACAATGTAGGATTCAACATGGGGATATGCCAGATCAAAGATGCTGAATCTAATAAAATTGTGCTGCAAGGAACAAGACAAAAGAATATGTATGTAGTGGATTGGTCTACTGCTACACCAAACACGTGTCTGCTAGCAAGGAGTACAACCGAATCTAGTTGGTTGTGGCATAAGAAGCCGAGTCACCTAAATTTCAAGACAATCAACAAGCTTGCAAGGAGTCATCTTGTGGAAGGATTGCCAGACTCAGTGTACAAGAAAAAAAGCAGATGTGATGCATGCCAGATGGGAAAGCAAATCAAATCATCATTCAAGGATAAGCCAAGTCCTTCTTCAACCAGGATATTGCATCTTCTGCATATGGATTTATTTGGTCCTGTTGAGCCAGCTAGCATCAGTGGAAAGAAATACACCTCAGTGGTGGTGGATGACTATTCAAGATATACATGGACAATTTTCATGTGTAAAAAGAAGAAAACACTGCAGAAGTTGCCTCAGCTGATGAGAAGAGTTCAAAATGAGAAGAGTCAAACCATTATAAAGATAAGATCTGACAGGGGAACTGAGTTTGTCAATGGGATTATAACTTAGTATTGTGTTGAAAATGGTATTGCTCATGAGTTATCGCGTGAGGACTCCATAGCGAATGAATGGAGCAAACAAAGAAGTAACAGAATTCTCAAGCAATCTGCAAGGACAATGTTAGCTGAATCTGGATTGCCCAAGAGATTTTGGGCTGAAGCCATAATTACAGCATGCTATACTCAAAATAGATGCATGATTAGCAGGCAATTAACCAAGACTCCCTATGAGATTTGGACAGGGAGAAAGCCAAATATTGGGTATTTCAAGATATTTGGATGTAATGCTTCATTCACAACAATGGTAAGGACAATTTGAAGGCTTTTGATGCTAAAGCTGATGAAGGTATCTTCTTAGGATACTCAGCTGAGAGTAAAGCCTATAGAGTGCTAAACAAGAGGACTATGGTCACAGAAGAGTCTATCCATGTGGTGTTTGATGAGCCAAATGTGAATGGAGAAGACAATGATGAGTTAGCTGATAAGCAGAATCAGCCAACTATGCAGAAGAGTCCTTATGTTGAAGCTGAAGTGAGAGCACTCAACCCTGATGATGATGAGATGGGTGAATCTCAAAGACAACTAGAAGGTCTACAGCTGAATGACGATGAAGAAGCTGTTCAGGACAACTTAGCTGCAAGACGATCAATCCAATGAGACTTACTCCAACCTGATGTGAGAAGGCTGAGAGACCATCCACCTAAGTTAATTATTGGAGATGTTAGAGATGGCATAAGAACCAGATCCAGAGCACAACATGAAGCAACGTTCACTTGTTTTATTTCCCAAATAGAGCCTAAAGATGTGTCTCAAGCATTGGAAGGCACAAATTGGATTCAGGCCATGCAAGAAGAGTTGGATGAGTTTGAAAGAAACAAAGTATGAGAATTAGTTCAAAGGCCAACCCACCAAAATGTTATTGGTACTAAGTGTTTGATACATGTTTTTATCTTAATTTTGATGATTTTATTCTATCACCAAAACAATGTTTTTAAAGGTTGTCCAAATACTCCTAAATGATTTAAAATGGTTTTAATATTTTGCCTCAAGTTTATTTTTGATAATAATGGACAACACTTTTAATGATTTTATGTCAATATCTTTGTTTTTACTCCTAAAACAAGATTTCTAAATGTTATCAAATACTCCCGATTGGTTTAAAATGTTTTTACTAAATTTTCGGAGTATTTCTTGAGTTTTTTTTCGAAAGTTGGACAACATTTAACAACCTCCAAGTGTTGACCGCCGCTGAAAACCCGTATTGAAGATGTTTTTAAAGTCTAAATGAGACTCAAGTAAAATCGGGCATGTCGAAAACAAGCACCAAGAGCATGGTATGATACATTGTCTCGGCCTAATTGACAATGGATTCACATTGAAAGGCAAAACTTCTTTTCTCCATTTTTACACTTTCACCGGTTGAGAAGATGGAGAGAGTATAACGCTTGTTCAAATATATGTGAATTTTTCAAAGTGTTCTTATTTCTCTTATTTACAAACAAAGAGTGCAGACAAGTTAATGACAAAAATATGACCATTTGACTGCAATGGGCATTTCCTTAAATTGTGGGATTGATTTCTAACAACTATATTCTTGATTTTAATTGTATTTTTAAAGATTTTCAATCCCCAAGAGGATATATGCTTGATCAATCATCTCCTATAAATAGAGGAAGTTTTGGAGCAACCAATACAACAATTGAGATACAACACAACAAGATACACTTCAAGCAAAATACTTGGTCTTTCATTGTTATTATTCTTGTTGTAAATTTGCCCCCAGGAAGCTTATCACTTTCACATCCTTGAGGTCAAAACTATTCTTGATTACACCTTGCACTCAAATTGTATTATTCATTATTGAGTTGTAATCTTGATTTCGGTTATCATTCAAACACAAGATATCCTTGTGAGTGTTCTTGTGGTAAGAACACACTTGGATGATCTAGGTGATAGGTGAAGAAGATTGTGGTGATATTTTTATTGAGGTGTTGAAGAATTTGGTATTCTTCAAGGTTGAAGATTGTGGTAATCTTCACAAGGTGCCGTTGGAGATTGTGGTAATCTTCTAAAAGAGATTGTGGTAATCTCAAAGGTGGTGTTGAAGAAGAGTGTGGTGCTCTTCAAGGTGTTGTAAGTTGAATTTGTATTAATTTTGGTAATTAATAAAATTCTTTTTCCTTTTTGAAATCCATCCCGATATCTTTGGGGTGGTAGAGGATTAGGCCCTGGGTGGGTTGAACCTCTTTAAATCGTGTGTTGTTTACATTCCGCACCTTTATTATTGTGTTTGAGCATTCGATTATAAAAAGAGGGTGAAATCGAAAAGATGGAGATAATCTATTCACCCCCTGACGCTTGATTATCGTAAGAAGTTGGCGTTAGAACTAAGTGGGTATTTGGCGAAACAAGATGAATGAGAAAGGATTTGTAGAAAGAAACAAAGCAAGATTAGTAGCCAAAGGGGGGATTGTTGAAGGTATAAATTTTGATGAAACCTTTGCTCGCAATTGGCTTTAAAAGAATAAGGATGTTTCTTGCTTATGCTTTGCACATAAGAACTTCAACTCGTGATATCAAATGGATGTTAAGAGGCATTTCTAAAGGATATGATTTGAGGAAGAAGTCTATGTTGAACAACATCTCCAAGTGTTGAGCGGTGCCCTATTGGAGATAAAGAAAGCTCAAGAAAGCACTTATGGATTGAAACAAGCACCAAGAGCATGGTATGATACATTGTCTCGCTTTCTAATTGGATGGATTCACCAAAGGCAAGTTTTCAAAACACTCTTGAGTTCAAATGGAAAAGAGTATCGTGTTGGTTTGTTCAAATATATGTGGATGATATCATCTTTGGATCCACAAACAAAGAGCTGTGAGACAAGTTTTCAAACCTCATGCAAGGCAAATTTGAGATGAGCATGATGGGAGAGCTAACTTTCTTCTTAGGACTTCAAGTCAAGCAATTGAAGGATGGAACCTTCATAAACCAAACCAAGTATACCAGAGATTTAATGAAGAAGTTTGGTATGGAAGAGAAGTCATCAGTGAAGATTCCTATGAATACATCAGTCAAGATGAACATGGATGCATATGGCAAAACCGTTGATCAAACTAGATATAGAGCCCTCATTGGATCATTACTCTATCTAACAGCAATCAGGCCAGACATCACCTTTGCAGTAGGTGTATGTGCTAGATTTCAATCTGCACCAAAAGAGAGTTATATGACTGCAGCTAAGAGAATCCTATGGTATTTGAAGGGATGCCAAGAAGTTGGCTTATGCTATCCAAAGGAAGGAGGATTTAAGCTGGTAGGATACTCAGACTCAGACTATGCTGGATGTAGAGTTGACAGGAAGAGTACATCAGGTACATATCAAATGCTTGGAAACAGATTAGTTTCTTGGTTCAACAAGAAATAAAATTCAATAACTACATCCACAGCTGAAGTGGAGTACATAGTTGCGGGCAACTGTTGTGCCCAAGTCTTATGGATGAGACAACAGCTGAGAGACTATGACATTAAAGAAAGAGAGATTCCAATTATGTGTGATAACACTAGTGCTATTGCAATCACTCAGAATCCAGAGTTGCATTCAAGAACAAAGCACATTAATGTCAGATATCATTTTATAAGAGATCGTGTTGAAAAGAAAGACATCACCCTGGAATACATCTCAACTGATAAGCAGTTAGCTGACATATTCACAAAGCCTTTATGTGAATCAACATTTGAAGAGCTCAAGAATGAGTTAGGGTTAATTGAGCTGAGTTAGGATACTCAGAAGACTCAATCAACAGAGACAAAATTGGAGAGAATGGAAAATAAGCAAGTTTCACATTTCAACCAAGTAAAAAGCCTAGTCGGGAAATCAGCTGTATCGAGTTAGCTGACAGCTAAGTGATCTTATGTGAAGAGAGAAGCAGAGTTAAGTCACTTTGGATGATAGTTGAATCATTTATGAGCTAAGTGACAAAAACACAGTCGTTTTATTCGAGCGGCAATGTTTTTAAGGATGACGTCAGCGTAATTATGACTGTCAGTACAAAAGTTGCACAGTAAAACATATAATTGGGTATAAATGTTGTTGCATTTAATGTGGGGAAATTAATGCGGTTTTGAAGGCTCAATCCTGACCGTTGATTTTGATCAAGTTTTTCAAATTCCAAAAACCATCCTCTTGAGTCCCATATAAACCAAAAAATACATTTTCTCTCTCCTCACAAAATACTCTCGTCTTCAACAAGCAAGAAGAATCCTCTCTGCAACTATTCGAAACCCTACTTTCAAAGTTCAAGTTTTTCGTATTTTTCACTGTTTATTCTCTCTGAAAATGGCCGCTACGTATGAATTTGTTAAGCTATCCGAGAAGATCCACTCAGATCCATGTGGACTTCAAATGAATGATCAAACAAGGCGATGAGGTTTAGTGAAGAAAATCGCGGAGAAGCTCGAGAAGTCCTATCTAAAGGACTTTCTCACGATTTTCTCTCATACTTACCTGGAAGAGGTCGCTATGTTTTACGTCAATCTTTGAAGTACATGATGATGAGATTCGCTCATCTATTCATGGACAAGCCATCAAAATCATTTATTGCGGACCTTGCTTAGCATTGCAAGTTGCCTCTTTGTTGGGCTAAAAGAACTTCTTTGAGAAAGACGTGAACTTGGCTGCCGCTTGGAAGGAGATAGCCAAGCCCGAGTCACGAAGAGGTTTACACAACCAAGAAGGTCGATCAAGGTTGATTACCACAAACTAATGGACATCATGTCCAAGTGCGTGGACATGAAATTTGGAAGCTTCAACCAGCTATCTCGGACTAAGTGGTGGTGGTGGGCCGCGATCATGCATGAGAAGAAAGTTAAGCTGGCCTGAGTTTGTCTTGACCATATCTCTAAACGTGATCAACAAGTCCTTCAAGGATGATGGGAATTTTGGATGCTCTTTGGGTTATGGCCTAGTGCTTGGCCATTTGATTGAGGTGAAGGGGATTGCCTGCGCCATGGAAAGTCGTTCCATACAAACAAGAAGATGTTTAAGGTAAATCTCTCTGGAGCTCAAAGGAAGGCGCATGCCGGAAAAGCGACACTAGTGAGGTGAGTCACCGACCTGCCAAGACACAGTGCGACCGCTCCAACTCTTTCTCCCAAGCCTATCTCAAAGAAGAGAGCTGCGGCAGCTAAGCCTACACCTGCCCCTGCAGCCAAGTCCAAGAAGGCTCCTGCCCCTGCAGCCGAGGCATAAGCACATGCCCCAACAACTGATCCAGAAGCCCCTGCCCAAGCAACCGAGACTGAGAAGGATACTTTTATGCCTTCTCCGGTTGTGAAGAAAAAGTGCATAGCTGCGTCCCGCAAGCTAGCTGCTGCAAAAAAGATAAAGATGGTGGAGCCAGAAGCCACCATAGAGGAAGCCGAAGAGGATGAGATTCCTCTCGTCCAGACCAAGAGGAGAAAAAGACTTTTTAAGAAGTCTGAGCTTGAAAAAAAGAGTCGGAACTCACCGTGGAGAAGCTGAAGAGATCACGATGCTCAAGAGGAGCAGTCTCAAGTGAAAGATGGTGGAGTTGTTGCCACCATAGATGCCCAGAAGTCTGCGATGTCGATCGTGAGTATCAATGACCCAGCTGGTCGTGAGACAGCTGTGGAGTAGGAGAAAATTGAGACAACCAAGACTCTTGAAGAAAGAGTTGTCTCATCCCCTCGAGCATGATGCTAACGTGCGAGGAGGAGGAGCAAACCCCACTTGCAACCATTCCTAAGATGGAGACGATGATGATGACGTGATTATGTAATCTCTCGATCTACCCGATATTCAACAAGGATTGAGGAATAGAGGAGATGGAAGCTAGATTACTCCGCATGACAACAATCCGAACATCCCGAGTTCATCGAAGAAGAGAAGGAACTTCTAAGCTCCTCGGAAATGTCACTCATTCATTGTGCCCTCAATGAGGAATTACGCATGGATGCCCTCCATGCTATTAAGGAGGATGAAAAAGAAAAATCTTTGGAAAAGGTCAGAGCCGCTGAAAAGTCCAAAATTTGCATGTTCACTGGAAGCCATGAGCATCACATGGAGTCAACTAATAGCAGCAATCTCGAAGAGTTGGACCCAGCTACAACAGTTGAAAAGGCCGAGTTCCAACAAGCCATCAAGGAATCACGAGCCATGCATGAGCAGAATCTTCAAGAAGGTCCAGGAGAGTCTTCCCAACTCTCTCCTCGATCTGATCCTTTGGGAGTGGCGCAAAAGGTTGCAACTGACATTTCTACCATCACATCCTCCGTGCATTCTCAAAATGGCTCTCAGGGAAACATCGATGAAGCTAGGGAAGGTGATGAAATGGGCACCCTAGCCAAGCCAAACCCTGAAGGTGTTAAGACACCTGCCCAAATGGCTGACTACTCAAAAGGACAAATAGCCGTGTCTTAGGAGCAGAGTAACCCCACAACCATTCACTCAGCTGGTGCGCTAGCTGGGGGGGAAGCTCTCTCCACCACAACTAGGTCGGAGGACGCTGAGGGAGACAAAACTTTGCATTTAGGAGGAGAAGAAGAGAAATTAATGGATAAGAAGAGTGAAGTTAACGAAGCTCGGATGGTTGAGACTATCCCAGTTGAAACTTCCTCTAACCTGAAGGCCGATGACGCTGCTGATGCAACTAAGGTAAAGGATGGAATGGAGGTCATAGGAGTTGAGACTCCTGGCCATGAAAGTGCAATCCTAGGAGTTGAGACTCCGAGGGATGCCACCAAAGACCCTAAGGTAGCTGAGTCTGCCAAAGGGATATCTGTCGAAGACCCCAAGACAGCTGAGTCTGTCGAAGGGAATGTTGAAGGCCCTACAACGGTTGAGACTGCTGGGGTAATGAAGGCTTAAAGGAGGTTGAGACTTCCTTAGGTAAAGAACCTGAGCAAGAGAACATTCCTCAGATGGAGGGATCTGGTGAAGAAGAAGAGATCGGCGCCCTTCATGATTCCCAGGAAAACATTGATACAACATTTCTGGAATCCAATAATGAAGCCGAGTCTACACATATTGAAGATTCTACTCAGGACGAGGCTGAGGATGTTCACAATTCACGGAGTACTAAGTGACAAAACAGCTCCGATGAGATTCGTCTTTGATGATGAACCAACCCCTATGGTTACATCACACTCCGATGACGCTGATAAAACAGCTAGGACAAGTTAACTCAAAAGAAAACTCTTCTCGATGCCAACGAAGTTACATTTACCCACAGTGAGGCTCGATCAGTGAGATCAACACAAATACTCCAGCTGGAACTAAGTCAGCTGAGCAGGCTACCACAACTGCTTCAGCAGAGACTCAATCAGCTCAACAACAGGCTCCCACAACTGCATTGACTACCGACGATACTGGAACAGCCGAGGCAAATAGAGCTGATGCACAGAGACGAGAGAAGGGAAAGGCTCCACAACGTGGACCAATGGGAATCCCTCTCGTTCTGGATGACATGTTTACTGAGATATTCCATTTTGATGCCGAGTTGCCCCCTCTGGATGCCGAATCTGCTCGAGAACAAGAGAAGTACACTATGCAAAAAAGGCCGATAATTCCAGCTGATTCCATTGTGCCAATAGGTTTTGACTTCGATGCTGTGTGGCCTGAAGAAGAGTAGGCTTCCATAACCAAGTTCTGAAATGCGTTCAAAGATATATGTGCTGAAATTGAGAAGATGGAACGCCACCTTGCATCATTGGACCTCAGATTGGACAACCGTGATGCAAACATCAATGAGAGATATTTGAGGTGTTGTCCTACGGATCATAGAATAAGTGCCTGAGACTATTGCTATGCGCTTAGAGCAAGTCTGCTACTTCAAATCATTCTTTGCGAGCTACTCGTATGGAGTGCGGACAATGCTCGATTTAAGAAAGGCGAAAAGTTTATGATGAGAATTGAAGATTCCCACAAGTCGGACATGGAGTTACTCAAGTTGCACATAAGAGAGAGATTGCGGACGGAGGATAGCATGAACCAAAAGTTCAGTCTCCTTCAGTCAGAAATGAAATTAATGGCAGCTGAGTCGAAGGCTACGTGGTCTGAGTTCCGAACAGCCTACTCCAAAGTTGATGAAAAGTAAAATTCGATGAACAACCGACTTGACTTCATTCTCAGTGGTTTGTTCCCTGGCCTGACCCTTTCGTTTGGTGATGATGCCAAAAAGGGGGAAGATGATACATTAAAGGGACTGAAGGAGGAGAAAGAGAGTCATAAGATGGAGAAGAAAGGTGATACAGCTAAGGGGGAAGGAAGTTCGAAAACCCCCCCTTGAAGCTTATGTTCGCTGAAACCCCCCAACAAGGAGACATCACAGCTTCTATTCTCAGCAAGCTACCGAAAGAGTTGTCCGTGGAACAGAAAGCTGAGATGGCAATGAAAGAATCTAGAAAAGCCATCGAAGCTAAATTTGAGAAGGTAGCAGAGAAGCAGTCTGCACGCATTCAAAACATAAGGAAGCAATATGATGGTCCTCCAGCCAGAAAGGATCACCCTACGATCAAGCCTCAGAGAGACATTTCCATGCCTGATGTTAGGTCTGAACCCCAATACCTAGTGGAGTTTCAAACTCTAGAGGAAGAAGGCTATTTCGAAGATTTAACTCTACCGCAAGCCTGGGATTTGTACTGGGAGAAAGGTCTTGAGATATGCAAATCAGCTGATAAGTAGCGAGTTCAAAGATCACTCAAAATTGGAAAATCAAAAACTCGAAGACAAAGATACTCCCAGAGGAGAAGGAGCTGAGTCAGGGAGAGAAAGGGGAAAATCCAGTGGAAGTGGAAGAGAGCAGGTTCTCGACCACAGCCGAATCTGGAGAACGTCAAGTATATTGATCCGCAGAAGAAAGGGATCACATACTGGGCTGGATATGATCATCTTGCCAACCTGGAAGTTGCACGAAAGAATGCTGAAGTAGTGAGAAGACAAGAAGCTGAAAATGAACTAACAACTCGAGAATGGGAGGAAATGCAGCGTAGGGATGACCCTACTGCGAGGCAAGCATATGAGAAGAAGAAGAAGGATGAAGAGGTAAGGAAGAGGAGAAGAGTTTATGAAGACATGATGAGAGTTGATGACGAAGAGAGAAGAAGGAAGCAGCCAAGGCGTTGAAGACGGCTGCAACCCTTTCACGTATTTTACTTAGCTGTAAATACGTAGCTATAAGTTTTCCCTGTAATATAGCTCTGATAATTTCCTTGTAATATTTGCTCTAATATCTTCTTTGTAACCTAGCTCTGATACACGTTGTAATGCAATACTTGTATAAGCTTTGTTACATTTTGTAAACTTTTTGTAAAGGACAAGAATGCTATGATCAATAAAACGATTATTCAAAGCATACATTCTTTCTACTCACTTGCTTATGTTTTTTTTATTTTTGTTTAAGTTTTGACATCATCAAAAAGGGGAGATTGTCGGAAATTTATTTGTTAGATTTTGATGATACCATGTAAAACTTAGACTAGGAAGTTGGCACCCCATTTTCCTTGTAATTCTATGTTGTAATAGATATGATTGAAAGAAGCGAGTGAAGTCGACTAAGTCAACTGAGACTAGAGTGAAGACTACTGTTGTGTGTCACCGAGTATGGCTAGAAAGAAGACAAAGGACTCGGCCCAATGAGATCCACCGGTGAGAAAAAGCATGAAGTATGAGGAAGTGTCGGTCAAGTCGATGAAAAGGAGCCAAGTCTAACGATTGAAGTGACGATTAAGTCATTCTCATGATTGGAGCGGACTCAAGTCAAAATGGATAAAGCGTGATCAAGTCAAGACAAGCGACATTGATCCGTTGGAAGGAAGTCAAGAATATTACTCGATATAGTAATATGTCCAAGCTTCCAGGTCTTAAAGAGTTTGGCCCAGAAACATGCAAAAGGAATAAGCCAATAGGAAACACTAAAACATGTGTCAGACCCTGTAAAGCTGCATAGCCATTAAATACGAGGAAGGGTCAACATCACAAGTGTTGCAGACCAAGAAAAGACAAGCCAACGAACAAGAAGTGTCATTTGAAAACAGCCTATCTCTTCAACGGGCAAATTTTCAAATGAGCACTATAAAAGGCTGAGGAAGCATTTGAGAAAAGGTGACCTGAACCTAGCACGAACGAATCAAGCAATTATCAAGCAAGTATAACCTGCAATATTCTCAGGCTTATCCAGAAAATTCCTCAAGCCTAAAACTCGAAGGAACTCGATCCAACACACGCTGTGAAGGAAAGATTACTTCAACCAGTTTAAGAGGAAACATTTAAAGAACAAAAAAGGGTCTACTCTCCAAGTTGAAGGAGCTGTAGAAAGGTTCAAGGTCGAACCAAGAGATTCAAGTTTGTTGGAAGGTCGTGTGATCAAATCCAAACACTTGAAGGGAGCTAAAGTAGCAAGGCAGCTGTCTTGTGAAGAAGCTGAGTCGCAGAAGAAGTCAGCTGTGTGATCAAGGTGGTCTTTAGACTGAGAACTACTTTGTAACTTGTTTTGTTACATAGTGGTTTCCTCCAGGAGTTGGAGAAGAATGGAGTAGAGGAATTACCCCATCATCGAACCACTATAAAATTACTTGTGTCATTTACTTTCAGCATTTACTTTCTTGCTTATATTTTTCATACATGTTGTTAAGTTATTTTGCTAACTGATAATAACAAGTGCTAAAACAAGTGTTAAAAAATGAGTTTTAATCAAACAAAGGGTGTTAAGTCTTCCGCTGTTAAAAATCAAATCAACTAAAGTTAAGTGTTAGCTGACGCAACCAAGTTATACTATCAACAACTCAGTAGAGTCTGTTGAGTGGGTAACTTAGCTGAAGATAGCCAACCTAGTTGTCCCCCAAGGACACAGCTGATTTGAGCCAACTCTGTTGAAATTCTTGAAAAGACTAAAAGTGAAAATTTGGTAAGGTTTATTCAACCCCCCCTTCTAAACCTTACACCACACCCATTGGGACCTACATTTGACGATCGAGCTTGAATCACTTCTAGGCCATTGTCTCCACAGTCTACCTCAAATTGAAGTTCCCAATAGAGATGGGTATGGGAGAAGCTAAAGAAGACATTATGATGGCTCGGGAATGCTACGTGGCCGAATTAAGGAAAATCAAACCAGACGAAAACTACGGCAACCGAGTCTAGTAATAAGGGGATGTTTGAACCTCCCACTGTCTGGCCTTCAATGAGCCTGGACCCCTCCGGGGGGCTTTAATATTTCATCCATGCTTTCTTTATTTAGCATCTCTTAAGGTGCCAAACTACTTAGTTTATTCTTCCGGCTTGCAACCGAGTGTCTACATATTTCTCTTTTTAAAGATTTTCTCCTTTTCAAAATAATCGGATAATGAATAAAAGTTTGCGCTTTCTATCCCAATATGTGTAAAACACTTACATGGATGATGACTAATAACTTATGAACATTAACATCCTGAAGCTAATTAGCAAATATTCGAGTCACAAGGACACGGAGGATTGCCCCTAGTGATGTAGCATTATGCTATTCGGGGCTCCCGAGGAGAGAACTTAGTGAGGTAGCATTGTGCTATCCGGGGCTCCCGATGATAGCCCCTATTGAGGTAGCATTGCGCTATCTGGGACCTTCATTAATGTCCTTAGAGAGGTAGCATGACTATCTCGGGGCTTTCGAGGATAACCCAATGAGGTAGCATTACACTATCCTGGGGCCCCTCATTGATGCCCCTAGTGAGGTAGCGTTGTGCTATCCGGGGCCCCTCATTAATGCTTTGGGGTTCTCAAGAATAGCCCTTAGTGAGGTAGCATTGCGCTATCGGGGCCCCACATTAATGCCCATCGAGAGGTAACATCTCTATTTGGAGCTCCCGAGGGATAGCCCCTAATGAGGTAGCATTGCATTATCGAAGGCCCATCGATAAGGCCCTCGGGAGGAATGAACACCACCGGGGCCCCAGGAATGCCCTTAGAGAAATAACACTTTGTTATTTGGGGACCCCTTTCAAGTAAATTACCAAGATCCAACATATAACCAAAATGCAAAGGAAAAGGATCAAACAAAATCTAAGAGTAACCAACTCACCCCAAAGGGAGGAAAATATTCCAAAAGACGAATAAAGTAAACACGAGTCTAAGTGTTCGAAAGCATGCCCTAAACAAATGGGGTGAATCATACCGCGCTTTAGACAAGTAGGCGGAAGAAAGACATAACAAAGTCATTAAACTATGAGCAAAGCTCAAGACCCGATGCTTCCATCATCTAGGTTGCCTTCGTCCCCGGTGGCATCATCGGGATATCACGCAAAGCTCCAATCTCACCCTCCTCCTCGTCGAAATGCCCTAACAAGCGGTCAAATAATTTCCCTAGAAACCTTCCTCTCCACAGACCTTCTACAGGCCGTGGCGGATCCTCGCTCAAAGTAGGATGAGGACTCATCCAAAATGGCATCGCGGTAATGTCGAAAAAAACCTTGTAGGCCTCAACAATAGAAGTCCACTACAAAGCAATCAACTAAACTCCACGGGAAGATTTCATGAACTCTTCCCCAGTAAACACCTCCTAATCATACCGCTCTTTGAAGCCATCACTTTTCTTCCCGGGGTCCACCACTTGCTTCTTCAACTCCCTCATCTCTCTTCTAACGGCGAACCGCCTACTCAAAAAACTTGCCCTAACGGGCAACGGTTGTAGCATTGATCGGCTACGATAAAAACGCAAAATCATATGGAGAAAGAAGTAAACATGCGAAAGATAAAGGGAAAATAGAGAGAGAGAGAGAGAGAGAGAGAGAGAGAGAGAGAGAGAGAGAGATATACCTCACCGCATCTCCACAAGCATAAACCTCCAAATCCTCAAAGGATAGAGGCTCCAAATGAGTCCGGTCAACATCAATGATCACACTTTGACTACGGCATAGACCTACAACGGGGTTGGAAAGGTCCCAACTTGATTTCGCACATCATCTAAACAAAAATACCATGCTTGGACAAGCCATGGCTGGGAGCCAACTCGGAAGAGGCATGCCTCCTCGGCCCCCCGGGATCTCTTCCAACCGGAGGTAGCCGAGGGACGATCTTGAGAAAGAATCCACCCCAGAATGATCACCAGCGCAAGATCCCGGAGGCCTCTCCCCGCCGAACTTGCACTTAGGAGATGCTTGCCTCTCCTCCCGGTGATCTGGAGCTCGACTTGATCCCTTCTCAGCATGAGAGGAATCCCATTTCTTCATTCGGGCATATGATAACAACTCTACGGGCTGAAGCTATCTCTTTCGGTCAAGGAAAAAGAGTACAATATCAATACAACATATACAAGAAACACGAAGAATATGTGAAAAGATTAAAAACAACCAAATAACCAGTGCTCCCCAAACATCAAACTGATTAGCAAACAACTTTGCCTCCCGACATATTTCCTAAAAACTCTGGCGGGACTTAGCAAAATGGGGGAGGCAAGAGGAACAAAACTCCAACTGAGGGGGAGGGCCCAGTGAGGCCCCTCAAGATAGAAAATTCGGACTTCCATATACCATGCGAAGAGGGAATCCCCCCCCTCCAAAAAAAAAACTTACAATAAGCTTGGGGAAAGAAATGAAAGTAACCATTCTCCGGGCCCTTCCTCATGGAGAACAATGAATGAAAAACATCAACACTGATAAGAAGCCCAAATTTCTTCATAGCACACCGATATCCCTCCACAAAGGCATATGAATTGGGAGTAATTTGAACCATGCACAGACCAACTAACTGCAATATCTCAACGTGAAATGGGTCAAGAGGAAGAGTAAAGTCGTTGGTCAAACATGAAAGATAGAGAGTAAAACATCACATCGGGGGGATGGGCGAGCCTCTTGTCAGAGGAAGGAGCAATCAATACAACATCAAGAGACAAATCAAGATGCTTCCTCAAAATCCTGAGACACCGAGAGTCTATAGTATTCTCTAACACCGTCGGGTCCATAACCCAATCACACAGGGAAGGACTATGTTGACGTATGGCCTTGGGAGGCTTATCACCTTTCGAACCCGCACTAAGTTCTCTCTCAACTCCACTCTTACATTCAAAATCAGATAAAATCTTCACAAATCTCGAAATGGAAATATACTTATCATTTGGAATAATAGCCAGAGTGGAATCCATCGTAGGTCTATGTAAGCTGAGTAGAAGCAGTCAAGTTGAAGATTGCAGGGCTCGACTGAAGATCGAAGAGAAGACACAGCTGTATGACAGCTGAGTGAAGTGAAGTCAAGTATTAGTCAAGTGACAAAGTTGTCTCAGTTAGCTGGCTGACATCAAAGTCATTCCAAAATCATTGGAGTTGACTGTCAAAAGGATTATACAACAGAAAGGATCAAAGAATGCTGAAGAGATCCGTTGTCAAGCCAGCTGTATGGCAGCTGAGTGAAGTGAAGTCAAGTATTAGTCAAGTGACAAAGTTGTCTCAGTTAGCTGGCTGACATCAAAGTCATTCCAAAATCATTGGAGTTGACTGTCAAAAGGATTATACAGCAGAAAGGATCAAAGAAAGCTGAAGAGATCCGTTGTCAAGCAAAGTCAAGTGTTTGTTGGAAATAGGCATGTGTAAAACTGCCTACCTTAAAGTTGTTTTGCTGAAAGAGTGCAAAAAGCAAGGAGCCAATGAGATGTACCTGAAATCCTACAGAGTTTAAGGAAAGGCTGCAGAGCATTAAATTCAAGGTACAATCCATATCAAAGCTGCAAGACAAGACAAGCCAACGACAAAAAAGTGGAGTATAAAAATGTATCTATCTCTTCAATGGATACATTTTTGAACCACCACTAAAAAAAACTGAGGATTCATTTGAGAGAAGGTTACCCAACTCAAGCAACGAATGTAAGCAAGCAAGAATATACACTAAACTGCAAAGCAAAGTAATATCTCTCAAGCATTCAAATCATATCCTCAAGCCTAAACTCAAAGGAAATTGATCCAACACATTCATTGTGAAGGAAAGACAACTTCATTTGTTGAAGAGAAAAACTTGTTTCAAGAACAAGGTCTACTTTCTAAGGTTTAAGGAGGTGTAGTAAGGTTCCAAATCAAACTGGAAGGCTTTAAACTTGTTGGAGGGCTGTGTGAACAAATCCAAAAGTTCGAAGGAGTCAAGTAGTAGGACAACCATCTTGTGAAGAAAGAGCTGTTCGAGTCCCGGGAGAAGCTAGTCGTGTGATCAAAGTTGTCTCGGACTGTAACCATTTTGTAACAAAGTCAAAGTTACACTAGTCGATTCCTCAAAGGTTGAAGAAGAGTGGATTAGAGGAATTACCATATCCTCGAGCCACTATAAATTGCTTGTGTCATTTACATTCAATATACTTACTTTCTTGCTCATTATTATTATTGATGTTTGTTAATTTGCTAAGTCAACTGATAATAACCAAGCTTAAACAAGTGTTGAAAAACATATTCAAAACTAAGGGTGAAAGTCTTCCGCTGTTAAAAACCAAGTCAACTTAATTTTTAAAGTGTTAACTGAATCAACTGAGTTATACTATCAACAGCTCAGTCGAGTCTGTTGAGTAGCTAACTCTGTTGTGCAAGTAAACTTAGTTCCACCAAGGACTTAGGCGACTTGAGTCTACTTTGAATTTATAAATGGACTAAAATTGAAAAATTGGTGAAGTCTATTCAACCCCCCTTCTAGACTTCACATATCACCCCTTGGGACCTACAAGTGGTATCGAGCGGTTGGTTCATTGAGCTTTTGTTCGCCAAAATATTTGGATCTCTATCTTGCAAGTGTACATTGTAGTTTATAAGATAATGGCAAGTAAGGTCGTATTCCTTAGGGATTGAATACGAAACACTTTGGCTATATTAACCTCGTATTCTAATTTTATTGAAGCAATCGAATATCAAAATTAAAAATAAAAGAAATGAGTTTAGAACCCCACAAATATTTTCAACAAATACGAAAGCAACCTAGGCACATAATCTCAACATGCTTCTTCAATATTAAATCCAATCAATGTTTCACAAAACCAATTCATGCGTTTCTATGGGTTCAATTCCTATACTAGTTTATTCCCCATCCCGGGTGGCGCATAAATAGTAGATTAATAATAATTGAGGTCTCCCGATACATCACAACTATTACTAACTCCCAACAGATCTTTGAATTGAAATGCTCCCCACAAACAGAAGTAGTCTCCCGATACATTACCCTGTTTATGTCTGAATTTGATTTTCGTCTTGCTAGAACTCATCTCCTAGATTATGGACTAACAAGTATGACATGCAAATTATTAGCCAAATAATCAATAATTAAGAATAAGCACTCGAATTCATAAAATAGAACACATTAAGAAAACAATGTATCAAGATTTAACATGAATCCCCAGTTTAGATTATGCCCTAGGATCCGAAAGATTAGCCAAACATTGATAACAAATTCATAGACAAACTTGAAATCAACATTGTGACATCGTTAAAGTACAGACAAGAGATCTAAACTAAGAAAGAAAACCCCTTCTTGTCGGGATGGATCCTCCTTCAAAGCCTTGAAACTCTTGTGTTTAGTAGATGTGAAAGGCCTTGTGGTATTCTTCGTAACCTAGCCCTCCTCTCTCTCGGAAGATCTTTGATCCGTGTAATCTGTGTATTTTAGTGTGTTGTATCTTGTATGAATGATGTAATTTCGTGCAAGCCTTGGTCCCTTTATATAGGTGCTTGGAGAGACCACTTGTAGAGTTACGGTAGGAAAATGACACAAAAATCCGCCGTGACGAATCGCACAGCCGTGTGGTTTCACACGGCCACTCCACATGATTGTGTGGATCAACACGGAAGACTATGTGGATGGTTTTATGTCTCTCTTTTTCTCGAACATTTCACACGGTTATGTTACTCGCACGGGCGCATCACACGGTCGTGTCACCCTGCACGGGCTGACCGTGTGCCTTGTTTTTGTTCATTTTCTTCATCTTTTCGATCTTCTCTTTGCACTAGTCAATCATGTATGGGCCTTCCAACTGATATCTTTTCATTTAAACTCTGTTTCCTGTAAAATGTTACAAGAATACATAGTATCATGCCCTTCTAAGGAAACCAAGTAAAATACACTTAATAAACATGCAAATGCATCAATAATGTATTAAAATAAGCCCTTAAATGCACATATACTTTACACGTATTAAAATCCCCAAACTTAAACCATTGCTCGTCCTCGAGCAAATTAAGAAAAATAAAATCACGGGGTACAAAGAATACACAAGAACACTGTAAACATTCAATCTCATTTGACTCCATATCTAAGTAAATCATGCAATTCATTATCAAGAAGTCATCAATCACAAGTTCGGCATAATTAATACTCTCTCGGTAGTACTTGACATCGCGACTCACAAGTAAATAGTGTATCGCTCAACTCTCAAAGTCTATGGTAAGTGTTTGCGCTCAAAATCAATTCGGTGAATGTGGAACTATCATAGGCTTGCAAATCGTCTAACATCTCTACCACTTTAGTTTAGCGCAACTTAAGAATCAAAACATATTTCATTTGGTTGTAATGTAGGCTCTTTAGTAAGGGTAGGGAAAATTTGGGTTAAGTGACTTGACTTAAGAAAATAGAATTTAAGTACACGGACTTGCAACTCACCAACCCAATTTCATCTAAAAATCATTTTTTTCAAGATATTTTCTTTTTCAACTCAACTCCACCCTTTTTCTCCTTTTTCATTCTTAGGTCTTTTTGCCTTTTTTTTTCTTTTCTTATTCATCCTCAAACTCTCAATTTCTCAAAATTTCCAGAATTTTTTCTTTCTTTTGCTCGATTTTTTTCTTTTTTTTTTTCGAGTTTCATTATTCTTTCATTTACCTAAGCACTGCTCATCCATCATTCTTTTGCCAAGTATCTCTTTTATTCACAATTTTCACCACATCTCCCTCAAACTATTCATATTCTATAAGCTCAAGTAATTTAGGGATAAAAATCATCTTTCGATTTTAAAGATCAAAATGTGGCCAACAATAAAAAAGTTAAGGCTCAAAGTGGCTAACTAGGGAATCATGAGTTCATAGGTAAGTTTTTTTAAGGCTAAGTAGGTACAAATTGCACACACATATGGTTTCAATGAAGATACGGAGAGCAAGTTCTAGAGTTCTAACAATCATGAATGACACATTCAAGAAAAATAAAAGACGCATAAGATAAAGCAATTATAGGCACAAAAGCTAACATGCTTATTTTTAGCAACATGCTCAAAGACCCAATTTTCTCAATCCATGCCAAACAAGTTCAAGATATCTTCTCAACAATTCATCACACTATTCACACAAATATTTCATTAATTAAATAAAATATTTTAATATTTTTATGAATAAACTAAAGTTAGAAAATAAAATAATTTCCTATGACCTTGGTAAAGTTTATTTCAAAATGTTGGGAAATTAATTTTTAGATTTTGATGAATGCCATGTAAAACTTAGAATAGAAAGTTGGCACCCCATTTTCCTGTAATTTGCATTGTAATAGATAGGGGTGGTCGAGTTGAGTTAAGTCGGCTATGCTGAACATGCAAGAAGTGAACTGAGACTAGAAGGAAGACTCCGTTGTAAGGCGGTGAGTGTAGCAAGGAAGAAAAAGATAGGAACTCATTGCAGTGCGGTGAGATGCACACAGCAAAGTGTCGATCAAGTCAACTCAAGATAGCCAAGTCTCAAGTTGATGTGACAGATGAGTCATCCAATAATTGGAAGGCGACTCGAAGTCATGCAGGAAATCAAGGAAATGCGGTCAAGTCGAGACAAGCGAAAGAGATCCGTTGCATAGAAGTCAAGAAAATTACTTAAACAAGTAATACTCCCATCTTGCCTTTCTTAAAGTGTGCTCGATCCCGAGAAGCGTGCAAAAGGAATAAACCAATGGGAAGCCTTTGCACTGTGTCGAACTACGAAAAGTCAAGACTCATTCAATACGAGGAAATGTAAATTCCAAGGATCGCACAAGACAAGCCAACGATCACAAGTGTCTTTTGAAAATAAACCTATCTCTTCAACGGGCAAATTTTCAAAAGAACACTATATAAGTTGAGGAATCACCTTGAGAAAAGGTTACCTTGATTACCTGAGAAAAACCATTACAAGCAAGAAAGCAATATCGTAACCTGAAATATTCTCAAGTCAATTAAGCTCATTCCTCAAGCCTACATTACGAAGGAAATCAATCCAACACTCACCTATGAAGAAGAAATACGACTACAATCGAGTTGAAGAGGAAACATTTGAAGAATCAAGGGGTCTACATTCCACAAAGGATTGTAGAAAGGTTCAAGGTCGAACCCGAGTTTCAAGTTTTGGAGGGCTTCGTGATCAAATCCAAGAAGCTTGAGCAAGTGGGTTGTAGTAGCAAAGCAAGCAACGCCTGTGAAGAAGGCGAGTCGTCACGAGAAGCCATTTGTGTGACCAAGGCATCTCAAACCGAGTCCCAAAGGATCAAGTCGGTTGTGTGATCAAGACTTGCATCTGGGCGATAACCACTTTGTACATTGATCAATACTTAGTGGATTCCTCCAGGGAGTTGGAGAAGAGAGGAGTAGAAGAATTACCCCATCTTGAACCTCTATAAAATTTATTGTGTCACTTACATTTCAACACTTTAATTCTTTGCATACTATTTTGATATCTGTGATAAATTTGATGTCCATCGATAATTAACAAAGTGCTATAATCAAGTATTAAAACAAACTTAAACCAAGATTCAAGGGTGTTAAGTCTTCCGCTGAAAACATATCACAGTGGAGTTAAGTTTTAGTCAAAACAGCTGAGTTATTCTATCAACAATGCTCAGTCGAGTCTGTTGAGTGGCTAACTCTGCTGATCAACTAACTTAGTTGTCCATCAAGGACTTAGCTGTGAAGTATTAACTCGAACATCTTAAAAGGACTAAATCGGAAAAGTTGGTAAGGTTTATTCAACCCCCTTCTAAACCTTACACTCACACCCTTGGGACCCACAAGTGGTATCGAGCGGTTGGTTCATTGTGCCTTCCATGACCGTTCTTGAACTAGATCTCAATCTCTCAAAGCTTGCTTTAGCACTTGATTTTTCAAAACTCTTTTATTCATCAAAGTTATTATCATGGAAGCAAATTTGACACGCATCCCTATGTTCACAATTGAGGAATTTGATGATTGGAAAATTCATATGCGACTCATCTATCGACATTACGATGAAATGTGGATAGTAATAGAAGATGGGCCCTGCAAATTTTAAAAATAAACACAGTTTTGCAAGCTGCGGCTTGAAGGAAGAAAGGATGTTGCTCCCGGACCAGCTATGGTTGAAAAACCAAGAGCTGAATGGACAAATGATGACAAGAAAAGATACAACTTGGACAACGTGGCCAAGGACATTCTTTACAAAACCCTGGACAAAGCCATGTTCAACAAAGTCAAATCGTGCAAGACTGCAAAAGAAATCTGGAATAAGCTAACCCTGATTTGTGAAGGCTCTGAGCAAATCAAGGAAAATAAACTATCTGTTGCTGTACAAAAATTTGAAAATTTTAAGATGCTTGCAGGAGAAACCTTGGATCAACTGGATGCTCGGTTCACAGAAATTACCAATGAGGTATACGCACTTGGAAAAGAATATACACAAAGGAAATGTGTATGAAGATTCTAAGAAGTCTCCCAGCTGAGTGGGAAATGAAAGTCATGGCCCTGAGACACTCCATGGACCTATCAAAAACATCCAACCATGAGCTATTCTCAGATCTCAAAGCCTACGAATTTGAGCTAAGAAGAAAAGACCTAGAGGAGGCAATTTGTGCCCAAAGCAATTTGCTCTAATAGTTAAGGATGGTAAAAGAGGTCAAGGAAGTCATTGACCAGAGGAGTTGCCACGATGGTTAAAAGGTTTAACAAATTCTTCAACAAGAATTACAAAGAAGCAAAGGTGAATCCTCGGAAGACACTCGGATCCCTCCAAGTCAAGAGAAGATAAGCCACCCAAAAGAACGAGCATCAAAAGGTTGAGTATCAAAGAGGCGACAATCGAAGGATGGAAAGAAGCTGATCAAAAGGTTGAAAATCTATCTTTGGAGCTAACCCGGTCACTATGCCATTGATTGCCCATATCTGCGATCAACAAATACGAGGAATGAAGAGAAAAGAAAAGTCTTGAGAGAAAGAAAACAAGAGAAAAAAAAGGCAATGTTAGGCTGCGAGAGACTTTGAGACAACCAAGTCAAAAGACACAACGGACTCGAGAGAATAATGAATCGACTACTCAAGTGACTACGAAGAAGAAGCCTTGATATGTTTAATGGCCAAAGAACAAGACCAACCTAACCGAGAAGATGAGGTACACTCTAACTCATCTCACTCGGACAATAGTGATAGTGGTTGTGACACACACACCTCATCACCCACTAATCTTTATGATTCATTAGGCAAAATGATGAAAGACTTTGAGCACATTAAAACCTCACACACACTGCTAAATGAGGAAAATAGCACGCTTTCAAAAGCGAAAACTCACGGTGACTAAGGAGGTTGAGTGTCTGAGTCACATAGGCAATATGAGAATAAAAAAATAAAAGTGAAAAATGCTAAGTTAATAGCGAGAGATAGCTGCTATAGAAAAAAGGGAAAATGACCTCAAAAATGTGATTGCCTCATTCACTAAGGCATCTAAATCTTTGAATGATCTTATTATGAGCGAAAGAGAATGTGGAGATAAGACAAGCTTAGGATTTAATTCCTCTATGCTAAGTCAATCTCCCAAAGTGATTTTGGAAAAATGATCTTCAAGCAATGAAGCATCTCAAAAATCCAAAACTCCAAATGGTGCACACACATTCATTCCAAAGAACAATCACAACCAAACTGGCCTCGATTATAAAGAAAAGGAAAGCGACCCGGTGTATCTTTGAAAGTACAACTGAGAAGAAATCGGTAGAGTTCCTCGGAAACTCCAAAAACGAAAAGTACTCTATAAAGAAGAAACAAAGCTACCAAAAACCTGAGAAATTCTATAAAAGGAACACATATGATGGGAATGGTAGAAATTGTCCAAGCCAAGTGATTGGAACAATGTGAACTATCAACAAAGACCTATGGAATACATGCACAGATGGCAAAGGCCTAAAACTCGGCAAAGGCCATTCCAAAGGCAAAAGAGTTATCCTCAGCACACATATGCACCCAAACACTATGCACATAAGTATCACAACTACCCAAGGAAGGCAATTGCCAAAACACATGCACGGGCATCTGAGAAAAAGAAGCGGTTGTATGAACACAGAACCCCAAGCAATTTGCCAAAATTAATTATGATTATGACAACGATAGATGGCAATCTCTTAGAGTCAAATCATTTGGCTATAGGTTGGTTGGATCATCTTACAATACTAACCCCTCGGGACCCGGACAAGTATGGGTACCTAAAACTAATTTCCTTGATTGCGGGTTCAAGGAACAGTGAGTGCCAAGGAACTGGTACATGGATAGTGGCTATTCAGGACACATGACGAGGAAACAAGAAAAATCTGTCAAAATTTAAGGAAGTTAGAGGTGCAAAAGTCATATTTGGAGGAATGAAGCTCCGGAAGAAATAAGAGGCATTGGATCCATCAAGAAAAATGGATTAGAAATTACGGATGTTGCATATGTTGAAAAACTCAATTTCAACTTACTAAGCATAAGTCAACTCTGTGACAAGGGCTATAATGTTGGATTCAATATGGGAGTGTGCCAAATCAAGAATACTAAATCTAATGAAGTAGTCTTTACAAGGATGCGAGACAAATGAACATGTATGTGGTGGATTGGTCAATCTGAACACCAAGCACTTGTCTACTAGCAAAAAACACAGTAGAATCAAGTTGTTTGTGTCACAAGAAGCCGAGTCACACGAATTTCAAAACTATTAACAAACTTGCAAGAAGTAATCTTGTAGAAGGACTTCCAGGACTCGATTATACAAGAAGGAGAGTGTATGTGATGCATGCGGATGGGAAAGCAAATCAAATCATCATTCAAAGAAAAGATATGTCCATCTTCAACAAGAATATTACACCTACTACATATGGATCTATTTGATCTGTTGAACCAACTAGCATAAGTAAAGATACACAGTAGATGACTACTCAAGATACACATGGACAATTTTCATGTGTAAGAAGAAAAAAACCTGCGAAACTACCACACATTGATGAAGAGAATCCAAAATGAGAAGAGTCAAACCATTATCAAAATAAGATCGACGGAGGAACTGAGTTTGTCAATGGTATAATAACTTCGATATTGTGTTGAAAATGGTATTGGTCATGAATTATCTGCGGCAAGGACTCCACGATGGGAATGTAGTTGCGAGAAAGAAGGAACAGAACTCTCAAAGAAGCGGCAAGGACCATGTTAGGTGAGGCGGGCCTAAAAGATTTTGGGCTGAAGCAATAAACACAACATGCTATACTCAAAATAGATGCATGATAAGCAGGCGTGACAAAGACTCCTATGAGATTTGGACGGGGAGAAAGCCAAATGTTGCATATTTTAGAATAATTGGATGCAAATGGTTCATCCATAACAATGGCAAAGACAATTTAAAGACTTTTGATGCTAAAGGTGATGAAGGTATCTTTTTGGGATACTCACTGAAAGCAAAGCCTCTGAGTGCTCAACAAGAGGACAATGGTTATATAAGAATCCATCCATGTGGTGTTTGATGAGCCCAATGTAAATGGAGAAGACATTGAAGAGTCGGTGATAAGGTGAATCGACTACCATGCGAGAAGAGTCCCTATGTTGAAGTAAGTCGGAATTATAAACCCGGATGAAGATGAGATAGCTGAGTCTCAAAGACAAGCTGGAAATATGCGACAAAGTGATGATGAGAGAGGCTGATCAAAATAACACGGTACAAGATGGCCGAATCCGGCTAACTTACCCGAACCTGATGTAAGGTGGCTGAGAGATCATCCACCAGAACTAATCATTGGAGATGTAAGAGAAGGTGTGAAAACCAGATCCAGAATTCAACAAGAAGCTATGTTCACTTGTTTTATCTCACAAATAGAGCCAAAAGATGTGTCACAAGCATTGGATGACACACATTGGATTCAAGCCATGCAAGAAGAGCTGAATCAGTTTGAACGAAACAAAGTGTGGGAATTGGTTCAAAGACCTACCCATCAAAATGTTATTGGCACTAAATGGGTGTTCAGAAACAAGATGAATGAGGAAGGATCAGTGGTAAGAAACAAAGCAAGATTGGTAGCCAAAGGGTATTGCCAAGAAGAAGGAATAGATTTTGATGAAACTTTTGCTCCAGTGGCAAGATTGGAAGCCATAAGAATGTTTCTTGCCTATCTTTGCTCACAAGAACTTCATTGTATACCAAATGGATGTAAAGAGTGCATTCCTTAATGGGTTATTGGAGGAAGAAGTGTATGTTGAACAACCTCCGAGGATTTGAAGCGAGAAGACTCTTGGAGATAAAGTATACAAACTCAAGAAAGCTTTATACAGTTGAAACAGGCACCAAGAGCGTGGTATGATACATTATCACAATTCTGGCGAGAACGGATTCACAAAAGGCAAAGTGGATAGAACCCTCTTGAAATTCAAGATGGGAAGAGTATCTTGCTTGTCCAAATATATGTGGATGACATCATCTTTGGATCCACAAACAAAGAGTGTGTGATAAATTCTCAAATCTTATGCAAAGCAAATTTGAAATGAGCATGATGGGAGAGTGACATTCTTCCTTGGACTCCAAGTAAAGCAATTGAAGGATGGAACCTTCATAAGTCGGACAAAATACACCGAAGATTTAATGAAGAAATTTGGTATGGAAGAAAAGTCTTGATGAAAATACCAATGAATACATCGATCAAAAATGGATATGAATCTGATACGGATGGCAAGCACTGTGGATCAAACAAGATCTGAGCACTTATTGGATCATTGCTCTATCTCACGACAAGCGAGGCCGGACATCACCTTTGTTGTAGGTGTATGTGCAAGATTTCAATCTGCTCCAAAAGAAAGCCACATGATTTGCGACCAAAAGAATCTTGAGATATTTGAAAGGAAGCCATAAGTTGGCTTATGGTATCTAAGGAAGGTGGATTCAAGATAATTGGTTACTCGGACTCGACTATCTTTGGATGTAGAGTTGTGAAAAAAGCACCTCGGTACATGTCAAATGCTTGGAAATAGGCTAATTTCCTAGTTTAGCAAGAAGCAAAATTCAATAGCCACCTCCACAGTGAAGCGAGAATACATAGGCTGCGGGCAATCAAGTGCAAAGTCTTATGGATGAGACGATGGGCGAGAGACTATGAAGTAGAAGAAAAGGAAATTCCAATTATGTGTGACAATAAAAAGTGCTATTGCAATTACTCATAATCTGTGTTGCACTCAAGAACAAAGCACATTGATGTCGGGTATCACTTCATAAGAGATCATGTAGAGAAGAAGGATATCACCTTGGAATATGTCTCAACCGGCGATAAGCGATTAGGCGATATATTCACAAAACCATTATGTGAATCAAGATTTGAAGAACTCAAACATGAATTAAGGTTAATTGAAATGAATCGACACTCGAGAAGACTCAAAGAAAAGAGATGGAACATGAAAAGATGAAAAAGAGCTGAACTCTTGAATCAGCTAAGTGAATCAGCCGTATCGGAGAATCAGCTGCATCGAGTTAGCTGAAAGCTGAGTGCCTATGTGCAAAAAGAGAAGAGTTAAATCAGCTAAGGAGTAAAATTTGAAACATTTATGAGCAAAATGACAAAAATGCAGTCATTTTTACTAAGCGGGAATATTTTTAAGAATGACGTCAAGCAAAATTATGATGTGTCTGATCAAAAGCGCACACCAAGCTTATGATTGGATATAAATGCTGCCGCATTAAATGCAAGAAATTAAATGTTAATCGGCGTGCAAAATCTGAGCCGTTGATCTTGATCAAATTTAAAAAACCACCCACACGTCCTTTCATAACCCATACATATACCATTTCGTCCGATTTTCTCTCACTTTACCAAAACTATTCATCTCTCTCAAGAGAAAAGAAAGCATTTTTACTCTCAAAACCCTACAAATCTTCAAAGCTTATTTTCAAAGTTTCATTCGGTAAATCTTGAGAAATGGCATCTCGTACGACTTCATCAAGTTGGGAAAGCAAATCCACACGGGATCTCTTGTGGATTTCGAGGCATGATCAAACAAGTCGGGCGAAACCCTTGTGAAGAAGAAGATAGAGAAAAGTTGGAGAAATCGGGACTGAAACCCTTTTTGTCGATGAAGTTTCAGATGACCTACGTGGAGGAGGTCGTACAGTTCTATGTGAACGCTGAAGTTCACGATGAGGGCATCAAGTCCTCTGTTCACGGGAAAGATTTCACCATTACTACCAAGGATCTGGCGAACAACTTTGTTGCGGCGGAAGGAGTCTTTGGAGGTTTATGAAGGCGATGTTAACCTGGTTCTGCATGGCGGGAAGTAGCCAAACGACTTTCTTTGCAAGGTTGTCTACATAAGATAAGAAGCTGCTGAAGGAGGACTACCACAAGTTGTTAGACATTGTTGCCAAATGCATAGATATCAAGTTTGGAAGCTTTAATCAGCTGTCCAAAACCAAGTTGATCGTAATGGCTGCGATCATGGAGGAGAAAAAGGTGAACTGATGCGAGTTTGTATACAACCGGACTGCGAGAATATTGGGAATAAATCCTTCCAAGAAGGATGGTTTGTTTGGAGGATCTTTGGGATATGGCACAGTGATTGGGTGGATGATGGAAGTGAAGGAGTCCCTCTTCGACATGGAAAGGCGTTCCATGTAAACAAGAAAATGTTCGATCGAACCTTTACTCGAAAGCACGAGAAGAGAGCATACGCCAAGAGGGTGTCGAGTGAGGGGAATCACTGGCCCTGAAGAAACAAGCTGTCTTCTCCTCCCCCCCGGAGAAGAAGGCCCTGCGACTACAAAGAAGATTGTTGCCCCTGCAAAAAAAAAAAGAAAATAAAAGATGCACTGCCCCTACGCCGCGGCGGAGAAGGAACCTCAAATACCTTCTCGGTTTGTCAAGAAAAGGAGGGCCCGACAAGCCTGAAAGCGGCTCTTGAAAAAAGACAATAGCACCCCGCCGCCCGGACTCGGAGAAGCGCATCAAACCAGAAATTCCTGCGTAAGGACCAAAAGGAGAAGACTTTTCAAGCGATCGAGCTTGAGAAAATAAAGATTGAGTCTGCCACTCAATTTGGAGCAGGATCAGCGGAGACAAGCGGAGAAATAGAGTCTCCTGAAATTATTGATGAAACAACCAAGTCTGCTAAAGCCGATCGTGAGAGGCAAATTGAAGACACGTCTGTAGTCGAGAATGGTGAGACACAAGAAGTAGAGAAAGCAAACTCTCCTGTTGACGGGGTTGTATCCCCCCACCTGTGACCATGACGCTGCTGAGGTGTCGAGCACCAAAGTTTGCTACCTTCAATCCACGAGAATGAGGACAACAAGGAGATAATGATGAAGAAGATGATGACGTGATGATCCTATCCCCACCATATCCGGACATCCAAAATCGCGAGAATGGAGGAAGTGGAAGGCTAGTCGATCCAGGGAACAATTCCAAAGACCGGAGTTTATTGAAGAAGAAGAAAGAAGCTGTTGAATTTTCTCGGATTGACCATTGTGGTCCAAACCTTGAATGAAAAAGCGCACAGATATCTTGCGAGATCTTCAAAGACAAAGGAGAAGCAAAGATCCGAAGGAAAGGAAGGAAGCTTGTGAGAAAAGACGATATCGCCCTCTAACGGGAACCACCGATCATACTCATCCACACCTTGATATGCGGTCGAGAGCGATGAGGATCACGGACCTGTTCTTTTTGCTCTCTTGAAGAATTGGAGATGCAACAATCCATGCGGGAATCCGAGGATCCTAAATGAGCAACAAGTGATGGAAGTCCCAGGGAATCTTCCAAATCACGGTGGAGATTGATCCTATAGGAGTGGTGCGGCCAATTGCAACCGTTGTTGCTGCCACCACTTCCCAGACTCACTCGAGAAGAAGGTGTTAAGGGAATTGGCGATGAAATTGGAACACAGGGACCCAGTCGAGCCAACCCACGATGAAGGTGTCTTACCACCTGCCCCAACGGTTGAACACTCAATGGGAATAGCCGGGAGTGCGAGGCGAGTGACCCCAATCCAAGTCACTCGATTGGTGTGCGGGGGGAAACTCCCTCCACTGCGGCAGGACGGAGGATGATGCATCTCACTCCACAATGAATCTTGGAGGCGAAGTGGAGAAAAGAAAAACAAATGGATACACAACAAGTTGTCACTTTGAAGAGGCTCGGATAGTTGAGTTTGTCTCAATGAAGTGCCAAAAGCTTTGAAAGGCCAATGACGCCAGGCTGGCGTGCGGTAGAGGCACAGATGGAGCGCCACGGAGTTAACACTGCAGGCAATGAAAGTGCAATCTATGGAGTTGAGACTCCGGTGGATGCCACCTCTACGAAGACCCTAAGAGCGGTTGAATTTGCCGAAGGGATTGTCGAAAGCCTCATTGCGATTGAGATTGCGGGGAGGTAATGAAGGCCAACGGGAGGTTGAGACTTCGGGGTAAAGAGGAAGCCTGAGAACATCCCTCCTACTATCATTGATCCGTCTAAAAGGAAATAAGTGCTCTTCACGATTCCCAAGACAATCCACGATGTAACCTTTACGGGATCGAAGGTGAAGATAAAGGCGAGTCATCCCCATTGTCGATCCAAAAGACTCGGTGAGGATGTTCTCCCAAGCACGAGTAAGTCCGACCTTAAGGCTACTCGCCAAACCTTTACTTTTGATGATGAGCCACCCATGCAAATCTTATCATTGTCGATGGCGCTTGTCGGGCCGAGGACTAGTCAACTCACATGGAAAAACCAATTGAGACCGCGAAGGCTGTTGAAACAAATGTGAGGCTCGGCCAGTGGGTCAATACCCCAACATACCACAATGAAACACAATCAACTACGCGAGCTACCCAAGTTGCGTGAGAATCGGCGCCGGGCACATCACGGGCATGAGTTACCATTGAACATATTCTCATTGTCGTGATGATCCATTTGAAGAATCGTTCCCTTTCTCTCGGAGGCCTAATCTTCTTGAATAATCAGCCACGGATCAACAACATTTCTAAAGAGACGATCCCATCATTCCAACGGACACCATCGTCCCGGTGATTTCGACTTTGACGCCTTGGCAGCATTGGTGAGCAGTGACAAGCGAGGTTCAAGAAGTTTTCAAGGCCATATTTGCGGAAATAGAAAGATGGAAAGGCACCAGGCCTCATGGACATGAGATCGGATAAGCGAGATGCCAATCTAATGCCGTCTGCGTGGAATAATTGTCGGGGATCCGGAATGGTGGCAACAACGACGACAATGCGCGTGGAACAAGTTCGGTACTTGAACAATGTTCAATAAAATGTTAATCGAGCGGCGATAATCTTTTTGACATGAAAAGGAGGGATGCGAGGAAAATATTGAGAGAATGCATACCTCACATAACACGAAATGGAGTCATGCGTGAATTTCATCGCAAAAAACTTCTGCGCGTAGAGGAGAACATGGAGAATAAATTGACCTCCTCTCAAAATGGCCCAAAGCAGGTGGCGGCGAGAATCGAAAGCCACTCGCTCTGAATTTCGTCGGCATACTCATGATTCAAGCATAACTCGGCTATCGATCGCTTGGACTTCATGATTCTTTGGCATGTTTCGAGGGTTCCTCTCTCCTTTGATGATGCCAAAAAGGGAAGAGAATACCTAAAAGGCGTTAAAAGGATCTGGCGAGAAGAAGAAGACGCCAGCATTTGTGAAGGAAAACGGTGAGAACGAAAAGAGAGAAGAAAGAAAAAAGCTGTGAGGGAGGTTCGAAAGACATGACTCGATGATTGCAAAAACCCCTCAACAAGGATTAGTCACGGTGATATCATCGAAAAATTCCCGGTGACTCTGCCGCTCCAACACTCTGCGTACCCATGGTGAAAAGAGGAAGATAGTAGAAGCGAGGGATAAAGGAGGTAGAAGGAAAGATGGATGCCGAGTAATGAATATCTTTGAAACAATATGGAGGCATTCCGGCGAGCGGAGACACCGATGCCATCTTAGGCGTCGAAGCGAGCGAGATCGGTCGATGAATATCTTTGAAACAATATGGAAGCATTCTGCGAGAGACACGATGCCATCTCGAGGCGTCGGAATCGAGCGAGATCGGTCGATGAATTCAAAATGCTCAAGTCCCAGGGCTACTTGAAAATATGTCCATGACCCAGCACAGGATTTGTATTGGGAAAAAGGCCTCAAAGCTATGTGAAGAAGGCGACGGACGACGGACTGCGCGGTCACTCTGCTGGTCACCACTGTTCGGTCACTCACCGGAAGAAGAAGGCTGATACAATACACGCCCGAGAGCGGAGGAAGAAGCGTGGTGGGGGAAGAGGTTTGAGACCTGGACCTCTACCCAAAAAATATTGAATCGTAGATCCGGGGAAAAAAGGAGGGATCTATTGGGCTGGACTTGATCAATAGCCAACATACAAGTAGCCAAGAACAATGCTTTGAGTATGTGAAAAGAATCGAAGAAGAAAATAGAAGACAAATTCAGTTGTGGGAAGAAAGGCAAGAAAGAAAAAGAAAAAGAGATGAAGATGGAAAGCCATAAAAAGCATATGAGAAAAAGAAAGCGGTGAAGAAGAGAAGAAGAGAAAAAGATCGAGGAAGAAGGCGGATGATGAGGAAAGAAGGAAGCGGCGAAGGAGATGAAGTGTTGTTGTCCACCCCTTCATGTATTTTACTATGTAAATGCATTTGCATGTAAGTCTTATGTACATTGAATAAAATTGTATAATTTCTATACTTGCGTAGATATAGAATATCATGATTACCTTAAGCTCTAACTAAGCTCGATACACTTTGTAAGCAAATGTATAAAGAACCCGAAATGCTATGATCAATAAAAGATTGATTCTCGCATACATTACGTGATTCTACATTGTCTGTGCGTATCTTTGCTATTTAATTCTGAATGCATGGTTTAAGTTTTGGCATCATCAAAAAGGGGGAAATTGATGGGAAATTAATTTTTAGATTTTGATGAATGCCATGTAAAACTTAGAATAGAAAGTTGGCACCCCATTTTTTGTTGTAAATTTCATTGTAATAGATAGGTGCTGGTCAGTGAGTTAAGTCGGTATGACTGAACATGCAAGAAGTCAACCGGAGACTAGAAGGAAGACTCCGTTGTAAAGCGGTGTGAGTGTAGCAAGGAAGAAAAAGACGGGGAACTCATTGAAGGTGCGGTGAGATGCGGTGAGCAAAGTGTCGGCCAAGTCAACTCAAGATAGCCAAGTCTCAAGTTGATGTGACCGGATGAGTCATCCATCATTGGAAGGCGACTCGAAGTCATCTGGGAAATCAAAAAATACAGATCAAGTCGAGACAATGAAAGAGATCCGTTGCACAGAAGTCAAAAATTACTTAAACAAGTAATACTCCCATCTTGCCTTTCTTAAAGTGTGCTCGATCCCAGAAAGCGTGCAAAAGGAATAAACCAATGGGAAGCACTGCACTGTGTCGAACTACGAAAAGTGAAGACTCATTCAATACGAGGAAATGTAAATTCCAGAATTTGCAACAAGACAAGCCAACGACCACAAGTGTCTTTTGAAAATTAACATATCTCTTCAACGGGCAAATTTTCAAAAGAACACTATATAAAAGTGAGGAATCACCTTGAGAAAAGGTTACCTTGATTACAGAAAACCATTACAAGCAAGAAAGCAATATGTGTAACACAAAATATTTCTCAAGTCAATTAAGCTCAATCCTCAAGCTACATTCACGAAGGAAATCAATCCAACACTCACCTACTCACTGTGAAGATGAAACATTTGAAGAATCAAGGGTCGACTTGTCGAAAGGTTGAAGAGGAAACATTTGAAGAATTGGAGGGCTTCATTCAAATCCAAGAAGGAGCAAGTTGTAGAAAGGTTCAGTCGAACTAGTTTCAAGTTTTGGAAGGCTTCGTGATCAAATCCAATGACCAGCTCTCCGCAGCAAGTGGGTGTGATCAAGACTTGTAGTGAAGCCATTTTGCCTACTTGAAGAACTTAGTGGATTCATCCAGGAGTTGGAGAAGTGTGACCAAAGGCATCTCCCATCTTGAACCTCTATAAAATTTATTGTGTCACTTACATTTTAGACTTTAATTCTACATACTATTTTGATATCTGTTTGATAAATTTGTTGTCCATCGATAAATAACAAAGTGATATAATCAAGTATTAAAACAAACTTAAACCAAGATTCAAGGTGTTAAGTCTTCCGCTGAAAACATATCACGATCGAGTTAAGTTTTAGTCAAAACAACTTGAGTTATTCTATCAACAGCTCGGTCGAGTGCGGTGAGTGGCTAACTCTGCGGATCAACTAACTTAGTTGTCCATCAAGGACTTAGGTGAAGTATTAACTCGAGCGTCTTAAAAGGACTAAATCGAAAAGTTGGTAAGGTTTATTCAACCCCTCCCCTTCTAAACCTTACACTCGCACCCCTTGGACCTACACAAAATAAAATATTTTAATTAAAGAGAAAATTTATGCGGGTTTTACAATTCCATAAGTTGTGAGCCGGACTCGGAAAAGGGCAAAGGTCAGTCTCTAATTTTCTAAAAATTCTAAGGAATCATATTTTCTAGGTCTTGGGGTCAGATTTTTGAAAATTGTAGGTCGAGTCCCAAATTTTCTCCCAATTTATTATTTTGACACGATCTTTTAAAAATGGATATCTCATAAATCGGAAAAGGTTTTAATGAGATTCTAAGTCTAATAATTTCTTTGGGTCAGTAAGTATGTGGGTTAAAAATAGTTTCAAAAAATTTCTAGATTTAGTACCGATTTTACGAAAAATTCCATTTTAACCCTAAAGGCAATTTTACTAGAGATTAAGGGCTCGTTTCAAGTCTGTTTTTCGTGAAATTTTGACTAAAGATCCTGAATATTAGTTAAAATAATTTCATATAATATTTGGGACAGTAGCTGTCAAATTTTGAAATTTTACGATTTATCCCCTTAAGGTTTGGAAAAATTACATTTAAGTGTCTAAAATTCGTATATTTGCATTTGCTTGTCCCGAAGGTCCCAACTATTATTTTTCATTTTTACTTTATTATTCCAGTAATTTTAGTCCAAATATTTGGATTTTACAGTGGGATTTCACAGTTTTGGTTTTATCATTTTTGGCCCCATATTTTGCCTTATTTATAAAAGTGGCTCAAAACTCGATTTTTGTTCACAAGTCCTCAAGTACAGAATATTAATATAACATAACAAAATATATTTTTATATTCTCAGTTATTTTGAGCACATATATAACAAGAAAGCCTAATAATACACAAAAGTTATTTTCTTTATGCAAAATCACTTTTGGCTTAATTCTCATACACACACACACACACACACACACATATATATATATTAAAATTATTCCAGAAATACAACTGAAAATTTTCCAGAATATATCATAAAATAAAATACATACATTCATGCCAAAAAACATATAAACATACAAAAGGTATATTTTCTAAGTAAAATCACTTTTGACATAGGTGCACATACACATTTTTTGGACGAAATTTCGAGAATAAAAATTAAATTTTTTCCAGAAATATAAACAATAAAAACACATAATTTTCATGCTATTTTATGCACAAAAATATCATGAGTTTTAAAAAGTTCACCCATATCTTTTAGTGCTTTTTGGTAGGAATGGTCTCGAAGCTCTAGCTTTGCTAACTCCATTAAGTCCTCTTCCTTCTTAGGACAACCCCTATATGGCGGTTTTAGGGTGTCAAAAGTTGAAGAAAAATGGAAGAATAAAAGAAGGAATAACAAGAGTATTGTTGGGACAAAACACCTTAACCTTAGTACTTCAAAATCTTCAACTTCAAGCACATGAGTTTTCCCAAAATCAGCCCCTCTTCTTCAATCCTACAAGTCAAAATTTCTTTAAGCTAAAGTAGTATAGTACTAAGCTTGGTTTTGAGAAGGAGGAGTTGGAGAATTCCTTACCTTAGGACACCAAATTTTCGGCCCTTTAGGTGTAGAGAAGGAGATGGATTTGTGTTTTGGAGAGAGTTTTGTGTGCAAAATATAAGGCAAAAAAATGACAAGTTTTCTCCTTATTTCCCCTCCATATGGCCGCCCCCTCCCATAAATGTTTAGGCATGATTATTTTCTCTTGAGCTTGCAAAATTGAGTGGATCAAGTCTTGGCATTGAAGGGGTGCATGGGGTTTGGGGTTGGCATGGCATGCTTAATGAGTATGTCTTGTGTTTAATTAGTGTCTCCTTCTTATCCCTTTGGCCGCCCACTACAATGCTTCCAATCCCATTTATTTTTTGTATTTTAGTGATATATTATTCCTCTTATCACATAATAATACCTATTATCAAAGTCTTATATTTTATTCTTCCTTTATAAGTCAAATACCTTATCTCAATTCTAGTAATAAGTTATCTATTCTTATAGTTGGTTAATCATCCAAATAACATAAGTCAAGTTGGTAATACACCATTTAGGGATAGTTAGAATTAGCAATTAGTAAGTTAAGGAGATAAAATAACATTAATATTTAGATACTAAGAATACAAAAATTAAAACTATATTTTATTAATATCAATTTGTGATATTAGTCACAATGTACAATATCCAGTTATTACAATTCGGCTAATTTAAAATTTGGAGCCTCACATTCTCCCCTCCCTTAAGAGAATTTGGTCCTAAATTCCTCTCGGGATAATTCTGGATGTTGTCTTCTCATATCTTCCTCCATCTCCCACGAGGCATCCTCGTCCCGGTTAATGGGTTTGCCATACAACCATAACCATTGGAATTTCTCTCTTCCTTAATCGTCGTTCTTGTCTATCAATGATTCGTATGGGTTTCTCGATGTATGATAGGTTCTCCATTATGGGAGGGATTTCTTGAGTGATAACGTGTTCTGTCGGTGATATTTCCTCAATCTGGAGACATGAAACACGTCATGCATTCCGATAGGAGGTGGTAGTTCAAGTGATAGGCCAAATTCGATTCTTTTAAGTATCTTGTATGCGGACCAATGTACCTCGGACTTAACTTTCCTCCTTTCTTTGAGTGAATTATTCCCTTTCGGTGAAAGTCTAAGAAACATTTCATCTCCTACCTCAAACTCAATTCCTTCTCCTTTTATCCACATAGCTCTTTTGCCAACTACATACATGCGATCCTCTCCTTTGTCAATCTAGCCTTGTCTCCAGATTTTTGTATTAGATCTACTGCGGGGAACGGTTGTTGGGGTTGCTTCTCTCTTTTTGGGGTCCATTGGACATCGATTTCCCAATGTAGCGGGGATTTGCACTTTCTCCCGTATAGTGCCTCATAAGGCGCCATTCTATTATAGTCGTCGATAGCTGTTATGTAGGCGATTTACGCTAATGGAAAATGAATGTCCCACCTCCCTGAAATCTAACGCACAAGCTATTAACATATCCTCGAGTGTTTGAATAAATGCGTTACGATTGCGGTCGGTTTGCGGGTGGGGCGTACTAAAAGCTCTAAGCGTTGTCCCTAGTTCCCCGTGTAAACACTTCCAAAATCTTGAGACAAACCTCGGATCTCGATCGGAAATGATGTCGGCGGGTATTCCATGCGACCTTACAATCTCTCGGATATAGATATGTATAAACACGTAGGCTATCCGGTTTCTTCATTGGCGGAAATGAGCTGATTTGGTGAGTGCATCCACCACAACCCATATGGTATCATAACCTCATCTAGTCCTTGGTAAATCCGTTATGAAGTCCATCGTGATAAGTTCCCATTTCCATTCGAAATTTGTAGCAGTCTGTAACAACCCTGACGGCCGTTGGTGTTTAGCCTTGACTTCTTGGCGGTCGGAGCATCTAGCCACATATTCTGCTGCTTGATTTTCATATTGACCCACCATAAGTGTTGTTTCAAATCCTTATACATCTTTTTACCACCGGGTGTATGGTGTACCTTGAAGCGTCGCCTCTCCCAAAATTTTATTCCTCAACTCCTCATTGCTCCGTACACATACCCGTTCTTAAACCCGAAATCGAGGTCTTATACGCTATAGAAAATGCGGGCGTTCTCCTTTTTCGAACCTTTTTCTTAAGTTCCGGAATTTTGGGTCTCCTTCATGTCTTTGCCTTAATCTCGTCTATCGGCTCGGATCTTCACCGAGATATTAGCGTAGAATAATGAGTGTCCATTCTCGTCGATTCCAATTCCTCCGGGGATCTCCATTCCCTAATCATCAATCTCGCTACGCGAGGCAGCACTTTCTAGGTGTGTCCACTGCTTGCTACATTCGCTTTCCCAGGGTGAGTGCGGATATCAGTGATAATCTTCAATAAGTTTCATCCACCTTCTTTGTCTCAAGTTAAGATCCTTTTGTGAGAACAGATACTTCAGAATCTTGTGATCCGTGAAAACAGTAAACGTTGCTCCGTACAGATAGTGTCGCCACTTCTTTAATGCGAACACTATTGCCGCTAGCTCTAGATCATGCATTGGGTAGTTTGCCTCGTATGGTTTGAGTTTTTGCGAAGTGTATGCGATTACCCGTCCTTCTGCATGAGTATGGCTCCTAGCCCTTCTTTCGGAATCACTATAGGCGACAAATCCTTCACTTCCATTTGGAAGAGCGAGAACAGGCGATGGTAAGTCGCTTCTTTAACTCTGGCTGGACTCGCACTTGTTTCCACTCAAATTTGACTTATTCAGTCAATCGCAAAAGTGGTCTAGCAATCTTTGAAAAATCCTTTATAAACCTCCGATAATATCGCCCAATCCCAAAAAGCTCGATTTTAGTCACTGTTTCTAGTGGTTTCCATTCAACCACGGTCGGAACCTTTGATGGATCGGCTGTGATCCCATCTTGGATCTATACTAAGAATGTGACTCTCTCGGCCAAAATTCGCACTTCTGAATTTGGTGTATAATGGTGTTGTCGTAGTGTCTCAAGTACAATTTTCAAATGACGCTCGTGATCTCTCTCGTCTTGGAATACACGACCGGGTAACCCGTATGGGATTGCTTGGAATAAAAACCTTTAACTCTTTATGAAGTCTATCCCATGTAGGCTAGCGGGCTAATCCGAGTTGGAACACGGGCAAGTAGCCCCAAAAAAACTAAGTAGGTCGATTACACCGGTTGAGGTAGGACCATCTTCTCTTTCGGGTGAGGGGCGAGTTGTTTAGCCAACTTCTAAAAAAGAGGATAGGAAGGCAAATTGGGTAAAGAGTAGGGCTATCGATATTGGCTTTATCTTCCTTGGATGAAGGTAGGTCACGCAGATAAGAAATTCCTAAGTTGCCCAAAGAGGAGTGGGCCAATCGCTCTCTCGTCCATCGGAACCTCAAAGACTCCCCGAAGAGTACTCCTCGCTAAAGAAAGAAAAGATCTCCCTCGGACAATAAAGTTGGCTCGGATTAGTACCACGGCTCGGTTTTACCCCATAGATGCGGTTTCTGCTGCCTCCGACTGGCCTCCCGGGGCCTCGTTTGAGAGCAAGACAGTCACACCTTCTTGAGAAGGTGCCCGCGGGAAATAAGCTATATCGTCGCGTTACAATATTTCGTAAATGAGTTTTGGCTAGTATAACCATTGATGATCACTTCTAATCGGCGTAAGTCGTTGAATGTTGATGGTCCTTCTACCACTTCAGTGGCGGATTAAGTGCCTTGCGGTAGGATCTCTTGCACCATGACAAGTTGTTCGTGAGCTTCCTTTAAAAAGGAATGACGGCCAAACAAATCTCATTCATCTTTTTTTTGTGTTCATTCGCTCTGCTCATGAGGAGCGACATCTCGAAAAAAAAAGAAGAATTTAGGCCTTTCTAGAGCCCTCTCACGAATTGGATTTGAACCAATCAAGCTACTTGCCTTTTAGTAGATCGTGACTATGATTTGAGATCGCTGAGTTATTTAAGCAATTCTTGATATATTCTATATAATATTATTTTGGAGTCTTTCTTTTTCTTTTCTTGTACAGTACACGGAGCACCAACCCCAAATCTCGCCCAGAAGATAAAGTAGAAGCAAGTTACCTCCCGAGGTATCGACCACTATTCTAAATAAGTAAGGCGGAGAACTCTTGTTCATTGGAGCGCCGGAGTGCGGAGGTTGTTCCCATCATTGAAGTCGAGTGTGGGACTAGCGTTAGAATGAGAAAGAAAAAAATTACAACTGTCCGTTGGAAAAACCAACGCAAATATCGGAGTTACCGAGAGAAGGGTTCCTCCTTCGGACCCTTGTTTCCTTTTACGATTGAAAGTATGTGCCAATGAAGATTACTACGAACTGGTCAAGGTAAGGTTGAAAGACTCTAGTGTATTAAATCCGTAAATGTCGTTAGGGCATTCGTTAATCCAAATGGCATCACTACAAACTCATAGTGGCCATACTTAGTCCGAAAGCTATCTTGGGTATGTCTTTGCTCTTAATCTTCAGGTGGTAATACCCTTGTTGCAAATCAAATTTTGAGTACTGCTGTGGCTCACTGAAGTTGATTGAAGAGCTCATCGATCCTTGAAAGAGAGATACTTATTTTTTATGGTCACGCTGTTAAGACGCGATAGTCTATACACAGTCTCAATGATCCATCCTTCTTCTTGATGAACAACAACTTTGGAGCTCCTGCGGGGATGTTCTTGGTCGAATAAATCCCACGTCTATTAGTTTTTGTAGGCTGGGCCTTGGCTCTAAAGCTCTCTTTGGAGCCATTCTATGGTGTCCTTGCCCACTTGGTGGTGCTCCGGTAAAGTCTCGATGGTGAATTCAATCTCCCTATCCGAGGGCGTATGATGAGTTTTGTGGAAATACATCTGGGTATTCGATCTGTTGCTACTTAGTGAATCTGGGTCACATCCTTAGGTGTGTTAATTACATACGCCAAGTACCCTTGCGCCCCATTCGAGATCGCCTTCCTAGCCTTGATGGCAGAAATGATCGGGGCTAATGGAATTCGTACATTACCCGATAGCTCGACTATGGGTTTTCCAGGTTTACATAGCCTAACAGTTTTGATGTGATAGTACATTTGTGCAAAGTGTTCATCTAACCAGTCTATTCCCAAAATAACGTCGTATTCATATATAGGCAGTAATACCAAGTTAGCAAGAAAACATGCATCATTGATCTTAATCTCGCATGCATTATATATAGCATCAGATTATCGCTCGCCCAAATGAGTCGATACCTCAAACAAATAGGCATGCGTTCCATGCATGAATGCGATTAGATGCAAAATGCGGTGCAACAAAGAGAGTGCGATGAGCCAGGTCAAAATAAGACCTTAGCGCGGTGATCGGATATAAAGCGTACCTTCCACCACGCCGGTCGCGTTCGGGCCCTCTTGCCCGGCTAGATCAAAAAGACAAGGGTAGGCACCACTAGCTCGGTTGTTATTTCTTGGCTTCTAAGGTGGCGCTGGTTTTGTTAGCTTGAGGCGTATACAATGGGCACTCTCGGACTAATGTTAAGCACTACCGCGCGGAGGTATTTTCCTTATTTACACCAGCAATGATCCCGGTGGTGTCGACTTGTTGTAATGAGAGCATGTCTAGCCTTGCGCGTGTTTTCCTTGTTAACCCCTCCCGGTTCCACCTTTACCGGAACTTCACGGGCGGCCGGATATCCTCCCGGCCCATGGCCTCTTCGAGCCCTGATGCTCTGCTCTGTGGAGCTACCCAATCCCGGCTCAGCCCCATCTCCCCTCGGGGAAGTCGTCCTGACCGCAGTAGTGAGTTTCCATCTCAACATCGGCAAGCTGTTTCTGCAGTTCAACATAATCCCCTAGTAAACTTGTACAATTTGTCGATCTCAATACTTATGGATCCCAGGGCGTATTTTGACAAACGGTGAAACTCAGACTCATACTGCGCAACAGTCATACTACCTTGCCTCAGTCGGTGACACTCATCACTTCTGGCCTCTCGGACCAGCTATGGGATATACTGGTCATTGAACTCCAGTAGGAAATTCTCCCACGTCCTTCGGGTTCTGTCCTGAACCCATTTCCTCTCCACAGCCCTCCACCAGTCTTGGGCAGCAGTTCGATCGATAAGCGACCAATGTTATCTGTTGCTCCTCTGAGTACTGAAGGGCAGCAAATATGTTCTCTATTCGCTCCAGCCAATCATTGGCCTATGTGTCGTTCGGTTCTCCCTAAAGACCGGTGGGTCGAAACGCAGAAATCGCTCCAGCACCCTATCGTGAGCATCTCATGTATCTCGGGCACATTCAATTTTGCCAAACCTGCTCTTGCATGAACAGTAAAGATCTGGGCAAGGCACTTCAAATTGTCTCCCGCAGCTGAGGAGGAGGTGGGGATTGTAGTTCGAGTGAAGGTGTCCTTTCGGTGGAAGGTTAGCGTCTTCCTGTGAAGATAGTGGCCTCAAACCTTCTCTTCTTCCGTCCATCTGTGTAAGGAGAAGATAACTAAATATTTTAGTAACTCTCTGAGTCATGTTTAACCTTGAATGTTATTAATAGATTCTCACAGCAATAGTCCCTCGGACTCGAAAGTAATAACGAAAATGGCTAACCCGATTGAAAACCAATGAAGAAAATGATTGACCCGTCATATCATCAGAAGAAGCGAAAAATACCAAAAGTTCGAATTCAAAATAACATTGATTCAATTGGCATTGACATGATAGGAATATTTCGTCTATTAAGGAGGATTCCCGAATACTGAAATAGAGATGATCATAGAAAATGTAAAATATTTAGTAGGATCCGTGTCGGGAACGTAGAATGTCGAGAAAAATTCAAATGTTATGACCCGATCGTCGGGAAGGGCGATTTCGACACAAAAAATAAGCTCACCAGGGTAAGTTTTGAATTATCTCGAGGGCCTAGAACGATTAGAGTTCATCCATTTTATACATGTGAAAGTCATAGATATGATATGCAAGATTCACAACAGGTTAATTTAAATAAACAAGTACGAGAAACATAAGAACAGCAACACATAGCGCAATTAAAGGAAAAATATGAGTTCCATTACTAAAAAGAATGCTTAAGTATAATTACAATAACGGTTACTGAACTATGGTTACGCTATCCATTACAATCCAGTCTATTACAGAATTTGAAATACAGAAAATGGCGGAAATAAAATGAGCTAATCTAAAATGCGTGATGGTCTTGTGTGCATCGTCATTGCTATCCCCACTCGATGTCGATCACCAGTTCGGATCATCACCGTTTCTTCATCCGATCTGCGGGAAGTCCATTGGGTCCATTTCTAGATCCTCTTCCGGATCTTCCCGGATCTTCTCCGGTTACCTTGGCTCCACTTCTGGTTCGGGGCCACCACCGGACTGATGTTAACGACCTCGAACCATTTTACGGCGATTGGAGTAAGTGTATGAAATTTGCCTGAGTTCAAGTGATATCTGTCATTCACGAGCCTCTGCATGTTGTTGTAGAGCCTCAATACGAGCAAGGGTCCTATCTGGGTTGGCTCGGTGTAAGTTCTTCTTACTAGGGACTGCGATACCCGATCTATCACGCCCCAACCGGAGCGTGACACGATCGATCACCCTTTTGTCGGTTTACTTAAGCCACCTAAAATAAATCATGCATTCATTCATTCATAAACTATACTAAGTATAATAGAAAATCCCCAAATCATACATAATGTCAAAGTAGTCTAAGTCTAAAATATCGCAGTGAAATAACAAAGTACATCATTGTTCATAAATATTTCTACGGGTCTAGGCATCTTATTACAAATTTCTCAATTGTTCGGTCATCAAAAATAACATAAATAAGATTGATTGACTCAAGGTCGAGTAAGATGTGGGGCTAATTTAGTCGATGGCATCAAATTCTTCGCCGCCTTCTTCCTACAGGTCTCATTCTCTACTGGTTGAGAAAAATAGGCGGGAGTAAGACAAAAATTCTCGGTGTGTGTGGTGAGTATGTGTGTAAGTGGGGCTTATATTTTATGCGAAAAATCGTTTCATGAGTTTTAATGCAAGAAAGCGTGCAATGGCATTCTCTTATATTTAATAATTTTATTAGTATTAGTTAACGATCGAACTGTCAATTCAAATCGGTTGGTTGCGCCGCGAAAGTGTGGCGCCGGCCGAAGACGATCCATCAATTACGTATCGATTGGTTGCGTGCGAAAGTGTGGCCTTGACCGGACCACCTTATACGGCATCGAAGTGTTGATCAAACATCATCTCCCGATAGTACACCTTATCCCTCCCCACGATAGGGTCATAACTTAGCTATCCCGGTTGGCATAGCGTCTCCATAGTGGAGCGAGATAAGTTAGGAGAACATCATAATCATGATTATACTCAATATCTGTCGACCCGATCACACTTGAGACTCTCTATCAGGCTCGAGGTTGGGAGTTGGAGCGATGGAGGCCGGCATGAGACTATAGCCAAGCTACCCATCTCACCGCGATTTATCCATTCCACAAATCCAATCACCCGGTCAGTTGATTTGCGCCGCGAAAGTGTGATGCAACTCAGTCGATCATTCGATCATTCGATGGGCCAGAGTGCGTTCATAGACTACTTGCGTCCAGGATATTCAATCGATCGATCATTGACACGATATAGATATCGGAGGGGTAATCTAGCGGAATTCTATTCATTGATTCAATGTATTATCTTTGAAGTTTTTAATAAGGTTTGGATTATCTTTGGTGAGGAAGTCGCCTTATTATCGGAAATTAGTAAGTATGAAAATCCGAATAAATTCGGATAATAATTTTAAAAATATAATTTTTAATTAAATAAAATATTTTAATATTTTTATGAATAAACTGGAGTTAGAAAATAAAATAATTTCCTATGACCTTGGTAAATTTTATTTTAAAATAAAATATTTTAATTAAAGAGGAAAATTTATGCGGGGTTTTACAATTCCATAAGTTGTGATCCCGACTTCGGAAAGAGCAAATTCGATCTCTAATTTTTCTAAAAATTCTAAGGAATCATATTTTCTAGGTCTCGGGATCGATTTTTAGAAAATGCGAGGCCAGTCCCAAATTTTCTCCCAATTTATTATTTTGATCAGATCTTTTAAAAATAGATATCTCTTAAAGCTGAAAAGGTTTTAACGAGATTCCAAGTCTAATAATTTCTTTGGGCAGTAAGTATGTGGGTTAAAAATAGTTTCGATCCGTTTAGTACCGAAGGTTCCGGGTTTTAACTTGAAAGGTTAAGGGCCGTTTCAAGCCCGTTTTTCGTGAAATTTGGACTAAAGGTCCAGAATATTAGTTAAAATAATTTCATATAATTTTTGGGACAGTATCTGTCAAATGTTCAAAATTTTACAATTTAGTCCCTAAGGTTTGGAAAATTACATTTAAATGTCTAAAGTTCGTATATTCGCATTTGCATGTCCCCGGAGGGTCCGAACTATTATTTTTTATTTTTACTTTATTATTCCAGTAGTTTTAGTCTGAAGTTTCAGATTTTTACAGTGGGATTTCATAGTTTTTGATTTTATTATTTTTGGCCCTATATTTTGCCTTATTTACAAAAGTGGCCCAAACTAAATTTTTGTTCACAAGTCCTCAAGTCAGAATATTAATATAATATAACAAAATATATTTTTTTATATTCTCAGTTATTTTGAGCACATATATAAACAAGAAGGCCTAAAAACACACAAAACTATTTTCTTTATTTACAAAATCATTTTTTGGCTTAGTTCCCATACACACACACACACACAAACACACACACACATATATATATATATATATATTTTTGAAATTATTCAGAAACATAACTGTAAATTTTCCAGAATATATTATAAAATAAAATACATACATTCATGCTAAAAACATATAAGCATACAAAAGCTATTTTCTAAGTAAAATCACTTTTGACATAGGTACATACACATATTCTTTTGGGTGAAAATTTCAGAATAAAAACCAGTTTTTTCCAGAAATATAAACAATAAAACACATAATTTCATGCTATTTTATGCACAAAATATCATGAGTTTTTGAAAAAGTTCACCCACCTCTTCTAGTGCTTTTTGGTAGGAATGGTCTCGACTCAGCTTTACTAACTCCGCCCGTTACTCTACCTTCTTGGAGACTGACCTCTATATATGGCGGTTTAGGGTGTCAAAAAGTTGAAGAAAATGAAAGAATAAAGAAGGAATAACAAGAGTATTCTTGGAACAAAGCTTACCTTAACCTTAGTACTTCAAAATCTTCAACTTCAAACTGTGAATACGCCCAAATCAACCCCTCTTAACCGATCCTATAAGTGAAAATTTCTTTAGCTAAAAGTAGTATAGTCACAGCTTGGTTTTGAAAGGAGGTTGGAGAATTCATACCTTAGGACACCAAATTTTCGGCCCTTTAGGTGTAGAGAATGAGATGGGGTTATGTTTTGGAGAGAGTTTTGTGTGCAAAGTATAAAAAGCGAAAAAAATGACAAGTCTTCTCCTTATTTCCCTCCATATTCCCCCTCCCCCAATAAATGAAAGCAGGACATGATTATTTTCTCTTGATCTTGCGGGAATTGAGTGGATCAAGTCTTGGCATTGAAAGTGCGTGGGGTTTAAGGGTTGACATAGCATCTTAATGGTATATCTTATGTTTAATTCCTGTCTCCTCATGCCTCCCTTTGACGCCCACTCTGATCATCCAATTTTTTCTTTTTTTTTTTTGTATTTTATTGATATATTATTCTTCTTATCACATAATAATTCCTCTTTATCAAGGAAGTCTTATACTCTACTCTTTACATATAAATCGATTACGCTATCTCAATTCTAGTGATAAATTAAGTATTCTTATAGTTGGTTAATCATCGAAATAACATAAGTCAAGTTAGTAATATATCATTTAGGGTAGTTAGAATTAGCAACTAGTAAGTTAGGGAGATAAAATAACATTAATATTTAGATCTTTTAAGAATATAAAAATTTAAACATGTTTTGTTAATATCAATTTGTGACATTAGTCATGATGCAAATATATGGATTATTACAATTTGGCTAATTTAAAATTCAGGTCTCACAAAAGATGTTCAAAATCTTGCATCAAAGCAGTTTTCGCAAGATGGCAAGCCACATTTCGAGTATTTTTATTTTGATATTGAATTTATTAAAGGAGATACAAATTCTATATCATATTTTCTTAACGAGAGGAATTCCTCTAAAAGCAGTCGATGCCTGCTTGAAAAGATAAAGGTAAAAATTCTATTGATTAGGTAAACCAAAATCATGGTACAATGTCGTGGTCAAAGAAGAAGAAAAAATTGAGAGAGTGCAGCCGGTCAAAAATCCAGGCACCAAAACAAAGGAACTACTAACTTGAAAAAACTTGATTCTTGAAGTTCTTTGAAAGCCAGTCAAGAAGGCTTTAACCAAAGTACAACAAAATAAAGGCCGGGTGAAACTGCTTTAAAACCAATCACAATTTCAAATGCCTTTCAAGCTATATGTCTGGATCTAATGATTCCTCAAAACTCTTTTCCAATCCTATATTCTCAAATTCTCAAATTTCATTAACAAGAATCCTTGGGGAAACCTTCTTCTCATTTTTTCATAAAACCTCATTGGCAAAAATATCATCAATGTAGAAAAGAGATTTCTATGAAAAAAGATCCTTTTCAAACTCTCCAAAAAATACTTTGGAAAATGATGGTCTTACTGAACCATGGGAAACTAGTAAAACTCCTCGGTTCTATCAAGTCATTCTTGAAATTCTCTTGGTCGCCACTTACAAACATTTAACTTCTCCATGAAACACATGAACATCTGTATTCTATTAGCCAAGAAATTACTAAAGTCATCCTCCAGAAGATTGGGGACATGACTATCAAATCCCGCTTTATTTTCTAGAAGAATTTAAAGCAAATCATTTCTTCAAACCCCTTTCCAATTATTAGAACTACCAAAAAAACACACATGGCTTTTTCTATTTTGATACTATGAATGCAACACCAAACTATTCCCAGCATTGTCGGTTTCATGGTGGGATTGCTTGGATCATCACACAAATAGAAATTAAAAACCACTTAGTACCAAATTCCTTCAATATGTTCAAAACCATTATAAACCCTTACGGAAGAACAAAAATTCCAACAATTATCCCTCTTATGTTCAAAATTCTATCTTCCATAGGTTCTTTCATGGACGGAGTTGAATATCTAATCTAAACTCGGTGATCCCAATGAAGATTCGGGATAAAATGGTGGGACAAATTCAATATTCCACCCAGCAACTTTACAAACAAGCGTGGCGGATTACTGGTCAAGGCAATACTCTCCGAAAGATTCCAAAATATTTCCCAAACACCACAACAGTCAGAATTCTAGCACATAAATCCCGAAATGGCGGCCATGCTTGCATCAATAAAAAACTCAGAAGAAATGCAAATACATCTGTCAAAATACACTACTGAGAGAAAATGATCCTCTTGACTCTCGAAGATATTCCAATACACTTAGCAGGATGATAATGAACCCTTTTTGAAACAATGGAATGTAAATAATAAATAATATATATTATTAATTTTATGTCGGACAACGTAGCAGCATTGGGGCATGAGATGAATCTTGTTTTGAATGTGATCACGGAGTTCTGCGTAGCGGTATGAATTATAAAAATTCCCAAAAAACCACAGAAAATTATAAGGGGATCCCCCCTCACAAAAGGCAAGTTTTTTGAAGCCAAAACAAGAAGAAAACTTCAACAGCTTCTCAAGTCCAATCCTTCCATTTTCTTAGATTTTAGAAAAAAACTAAATTCGAAATATTTTTAGAAGCTTTCAATGTCTTTAGGCAAGCTCATTTTCTAGTTTTTGTTTTGATTTTCAAAATCCACTACCATTTCCAAGGAAGCTTTGTATGAAGGTTTAATCAAGCTAATCTTTTGCCGTGCGTGCCGCAGGATATATATTTGTTAGGTCTACTGACGTTTATTATTTACGTATATTTTTCTAATAGTTCGAATAAATTATATCTCTAGCATCATCCCCGTTGTACTTGAATAGAACGGGTCGATAATCCCCGGTTATTTCAAGATGTAAGCCGATAAGGGAATCTCTACTTTAGAATCGGGAATGAATAAAAAGGATATTATTTATATGTTCGCCCCCTTTCTATTTCCGATTAGATAAAATGGGAATTCCTCTCCGTTCTCATCCCTATTCCCCGAATATGTGTATTATATATATAAATATATATATATTAATATTAAATATATTTATAATTTATTATTTTATTAATTTAAAATTTAAACCGAAGAATATTTTCATTTTTACTTGTTTTTATTCTTTATTTCACAAATTACATTATGTTATTTAGGTTTTAAAAGAATAGTGATTGTAAAAGTTTAAATTTTAAAAAATAATAAAATATAAAGATAACTAATTTGATTATAAATCATACAATTAAACAATAACAATGAATTATTAT